>QLTV01001123.1:3312-25820 GCA_003457575.1 Thermophis baileyi
CCTTGTTGGCTGTCATTTTTTTACCACTCTGCCTACCGGTAATACATAAACATAACCTTGCCATACAATAAATAGCAATTGGTGACTCTTTCTTTCCACTCAAGTATTCTGTCTTGGCCCAGGATTGATTTGATTTTCTTGTATTTACATAGATTCAGATAAGAGAAGTGCTGTCCCAATTGCTAGATGATAGGAATTACAGTATGTTCACCAGTATGGAGTCAAATATTTTCCAGCATGTAAGGTTCAGTTATGCATCAGTTCCAGTATTCATCTGAAATAAGACTGAAGATATGTCATTTCAGTGGTGTAGTGAATCTGATATGACAGCCTGTCTCGTATTTCATTTTTCAAACATGTCTCTGACCACATATTCAAGTCAATTATTTTAGGGTTTTATTATTATTTATTGTATTATTATACAGCTGATCTTATCTTCTTGCCACTTCATTCTATGATAGCAGTAGTTTGATTTTTTTGTGTGTGTGTTATTATTTATCTATCTTTCCATCCATCCATCAATCAATCAATCTAATTTCTATAATCTAATCATTGCATAGCTTACCATATACAAAATAATAAAATCAACATTAACCCCCCCCAAAAAAAAAGAGAGATAAAGAGAAAACAAAAACCAACTTTTCTTCCCCACCAGCAAAGGTTAAAACAAACAGAAAGGCCGCCAACCACAGTAATCTAAGGTCTGTTTTTAATACTCTTTTGAATTTATAAATACAAAATATAGTAGCTCTGAACTTTCCAAACAATAGGATTTTAAAATGCAATAGTTTTGTATATTGTTCTTGTATGCCATATGGGCTCAAATCATATATTAGTCATGTAATTACTTTTTTCCTTCACAATTATTGACACTCTGAAGTTACTGAAGTCACTACAGCACTTCCAATGTTATTTGTTTTTTAATCAGAAATTCAGCATAAATTTAGTTTATGAGTTTTATTGTTTATTTTCCGAATTAAAAAATACACTCACTCTCATGTTCACATGAGCCATTCATGCATACTGGAGCCGTGGTGGCGCAGTGGTTAGAATGCAGTACTGCAGGCTACTTGTGCTGACTGCCGGCTGCCTGCAATTTGGCAGTTCAAATCTCACCAGGCTCAAGGTTGACTCAGCCTTCCATCCTTCCAAAGTCAATAAAATGAGGACCCAGATTGTTGGGGGCAATATGCTAACTCTGTAAACTACTTAGAGAGGGCTGTAAAGCACTGTGAAGTGGTATATAAGTCTAAGTGCTATTGCTATTGCTATACCAACTCAGTCTAGCTGGCAGTCTAGATGGTCATCCTAGAATTTCCCCTGTCATTTGTAGATTGGGCATAATATTGACCGTCCTTATCAAGTTAAACTCTTGAGTGTTAGAAACACATTAATGCATTAATTCCTCTTCATACTGTACCAGAGGTGGGTTCCTCCCGGTTCGGACTGGTTCGCCCGAACTGGTAGCAACCCGCTGGTGACATCACGATGACATCACGGATCCGGTTCGGTCGGTGCCGGTCCGTGGGCGCTGCCATCTTTTTTTTATTTTATTTTTTTCTTCTGCGCATGCACAGAAGCCAAGTTTCCAGCACTGCGCATGCATCACCATCTTGTTTTCGGCTTTTTGTTTGAATTTTTTTTTTTTGCACTGCGCATGCGTGCACGCGCCCACGAGGCGCAGCCACGCGGCGCGGGAGGAAGCGAACCGGCAGCAAGGTAAGTTAGAACCCACCCCTGTACTGTACAGAATGATAGTACTTTGGCCACACAATTTCCACTACATAGAGATTTTATATCTTGATTCTACATAGAACTATCTTTGAAAAATGTAGAATGCAGCTACTAGATTTCTAAGGGAGGCAGCTACTGTAAGTGGGATCACCTAACACCAGTTCTGAAAGAAGTCTAATTCAAGACATGGATTCTAGTGATTACAGCTATGAATGAGTGCAGATTTAAAATAGACTGCCTCTCTTACTAGCAGCCAACCCATGCAAGGACATTAGCCAGGGTGGGGGGGGGGAGTACTACTTATGGTTTTACCCATTGGTATAGCTATGGTATAGTGAGTCCATACGTCTCTGTAATAGCTCTCTATTTATGGATATCTTTCCACTGACTGCTCAGGCTCTTAGAAGGTTCTGGTATCTGCTGAAGACTTACTTGTTCATCCAGACCTTTGTTCATATTAGTGCTACTGCTTCACTTGCTGTTCCATTCACTTAGCTGTTGTTGTTTTTTAGCTTCTTAGATTTTCATGGGATTTTATTGTCTTTTACAGGTAATCCTCAACTTATGACCACAATCTCAGCCCAGAATCTCTATTGCTAAGAGAGACAGTTGTTAAGTGAGTTTTGCCCCATTTTATGACCTTTCTTGCTACTGTTGTTAAGGGAATCACTGCAAGTATAAAGATAATAACACGGTTGTTAAGTGAATCTGGCTTCCCCATTGACTTTGCTTATCAAAAGGTCACAAAAGGGGATCATATGACCCCGGGACATTGCAACAATCATAAATACAAATCAGTTACCAAGCCTCTGAATTTTAATCACAAGACCGTGGGGATGTTGTAACTGTCATAAGTGTGAATAACAGTCATAAGTCGCTTTTTTCAGTGCCATTGTAACTTTGAACGGTCACTAAATGAACTGTTGCAAGTCAAGGACTATCTGTACTGATTTTTGAATTTTACTTTTGGAATCATTGTTAATGATAAAAAGTGGGTCACAAATATTATAAATAAATACACAGGTTTTCATGCTGCAGAAAAATAAAAATAATCTTAAGAACATCTTTAAAATAATCTTAAAAACATTAATACTTTTAACTCTCTCCCCAACATTGGAGTGGGGAGAGAGTTAAAAGTATTAATACCATAATCTAATGTCTCTGTAAGAGCTGTCCCACTCCTCAAAACGGAATTGATTGCCACCTGTGTGTGAAAGGCACTCATGCAAGCTTGCTTTTACATAAATACGCTGTAGAAGGAACATGCTGCTCAATTGAAAACATTTTCAGTTTTTTCTTTCATTTGATCTTTCTGTAACATACTTTTCATATTAATCTTGGCATTTCTTTCTCATCTGGTTTCAACTTTTGATTAGAAACTTGAAGTTCAACTTTAGCACTTTGAGATGGAGAAACAGGGTTCCTGCCGCAATTTAACCCCTTCAGCAGTTTCCTCCAAGGGATTCCAAAACATTTGGGCATTTTTAAATTGGGGGTAGGGGGTTAATGCTAAAAAAATATAATTCACAAAAACTAAAGAAATGAAGTGGAAGGAGTAGAAAATTCAAAATGTTTAACTTCATTGTTCAAGAAAGGAATAAAGTAAGTAAATAGGAGAGAGATCTGTGTATATTGCAATCAGAAGAGAATGCACAGCTAATGAAACTGAAGTTTTCTTTTCACCAAAATGGCCAGTTTAGAGGGGTGAAACCCTTGAAAGTTTTATTGAAATTAAATCAAATAAAAGCCAGGTTAATGAGATAATGGCACACTACCGATTATATAGAGAAAAACAAAGACACACTATAATAAATTAATATTGGAGAAAACATAAAGCAGTGTTTGTATTAAGCATCAGATGTGGACAATTTGCACTGAAACATAAGATCAAGTGGCTTTTATCTATAATTATCACATAATGGATCCAAAATGTAGAATGAAGACAAATATACATGTCCCAGGATAATGTTGCATGATCCAAACTGAGCCAGTCACCAGTATCTGAGGTTTATTCTTCCAAGCTTTTGGACTTGTGTTGGAGCCCATCCTCAGGGAACTTCTCTCTTTCCAAAATGGGCTATTCTATGCATAGTTTTTATGTGGAGCCTGGTTGTGTGTGGTTTTTAGTTATTAATTGAGGTCTTGATAGCTGGCTATTAAGTCATTGATTGTTGTTTCCTTGTGCTGCCATGCCCTCAGCTCCTAAGTACCTGGTAAGCTGGTGGTAAATCAGGACTCCTGTTGACTGACAAGGGGCCCATTTCCCAGGCTTCAATATTTCTCTGGTTATTTTTGTCCCTGCTCAGTCAACAATCTTACTAACTGCAAAATTGAATGCATGCCCACCAATGAGTTTGGGTAATCTCGTCTAACAGCTTAATTTTGTGTTTGCAATCTGATGGTTAGCTTCCTCCTTGTCTGTCCTACATATCACAGGGGCAATCCATTCAGGGAATCCGATAAATTACATTAGAAGTTTCTCCTACCTCCAAGCAATCTTTGTAATTCATGTTTTGTCCTCATATGGTAGCGTCTGGGTGGTGGACGATGCACACTTGCAGATCTCAGAAATTGTGTTCTACTGCTTCCAAAATGTTTTTGATGTATGGCATGGGATGCCATTTATTTGGTAATGTACCTTCTTTCTTCCTTTGTCTCCCCTTCATGTTGTGCAGGCGTCTTGTCATAAAACCTTGTGGGTACCCATTCTGCCCGAACTGTTCACACAGGTACCTGCTCTCCAGCTGTTTTGCTTGCTGGGTACTGCAGTGGGTTCTCACCCTGCCATGTAATGACACAACTTTTTTGACACAACTATTTTAGGTTCCAGTGGATGGTTACTGTTGAAACTCAGAATGCATAGAATGTTGATAGCCTTGCGATACACTTAGCTTTCTAGGCTTCCATCTTCTTCTCTGTTGATAAGACAGTCTAAAAATGGCAATTGTCTAGTTATTTCTTCCTCCACTGTGAATTGTATGCTCCAGAAGATGGAGCTCAGTGGGGTGTGAAAGTCTTTTAGCACATTCCTTTTGATGATGACAAATGTGTCATCTACATAGCGGTGCCAAAATTTAGGTGTGTAGTTTTGAATGCACTGTGTTCTAGTTCACACAGGACTGTTTCTGCAATGACTCCTATACTGGGGATTCCACTATCAGGAGCCCCTGATAAAATGTATAAACAAATAGAATAAAAGGGTGTCCCTTTTATTTGCTCATACATTTCCATTTTAAATGCATAGACCACACATTTTGGAGAGAGAGAGAAGTTCCCTGAAGATGGGCTCCAGCATGAGTCCGAAAGTTTGGAAGAATAAATCTCTAGTCCCGGTGACCAACTCAGATTAGATTCTCCAAAATGTAGAATTCAGGAGAATCAAAACAGAGGGTTGGTCCAAACAATAATTGATGAAAATGTTTAGAAACTATCTGAACATCTTACAGGAAAAAGCAAATAGAAGGAAATACAAGAAAGGGAAGCATAAAGAAATCTAAGAGCTCTAAATTTAATCAACAATAGCTTCACAACCAAAAGTTTGTCCCATAGCTAGCTCATTCTGACATAGAGAGTCTGTCTTAGCCCAGTCAATAGAGATTTACAATGAGCTCATTGTAATCAATGGGACTTCATAATCCTCCAGTATGGATTCCTGGTAGTAAAACAGACAGAGAGGTGACTTTTTCAGACTTTTTTTGCAAGAAATTAAATGAACTAACTTAAAAGTTAATATATATACAACAAAACATAATACTGTATAAATAAATATGTATGACAGGATTTTAGTGCATAAAAGACATGTACGTTTGTGGGTTTTAAGAAACACATTTAAGTAACCTATTAATGCATAAGTAAACACATTAAGTAAGCATAAAAAAAAATAAAAAGAACAATTTTTCTTTTCCAAGAGAAATGATTAATGAGAACACAGAGTGTTATGCAAAAATAATCCTAAGGGGGGGGGGAACTAATGAATTTTAAAAAATATTTTTTTTAAAAAGCTATAAAAAGGAGGAAGGAAGCCTGTGATAAAAATAGAATGGGAATATCTCTAACTCATTGCTAAAACATTGCAGGCAAAAAAAGAATGAAATCTAAAAACAACAATCCCATTTTTTTGCTCTCCAGGAGCACAAAAAGGATCAGAAAAATAACAATATAATGCACTGAATGTAAAAATAATAATACTGTACTAAGCCAAGATGGGAATCAGTGAAAAACGACAGATTCGACTATCTGGTTAGTTCCATCATTCCTTGTCTATTCTCACCTCTTTATGTCTAAAATTTATTTCTGTATTGGTAGATATTAATGTTTTTCCTTTTATTTTAAAACTTAGAAATCTAGGCTAAGGGTTTTTATTGATTTATTTACACTTGAACTAGGAACTAGGTGATTACGAAGATTCCTTCAGTTCTACTTCCTTGCTCTGCAGAATTTGTCTCTTTATCTTTGGACATACACATCAACCTAAATAATAGATAACTAGCTACTCTATAAATGTACTACAACATGGATACATAAGTTATATAAAGGCTAGCAACCAGGGGTGGGTTCCTCCTGGTTCAGACCGGTTCTCCCGAACTGGTAGTGGCCCGCTGGTGACATCATGATGATGTCACCGAACCGGATCGGTCGGTGCCGGTCCGTGGGAGCTGCCATATTTTTTTTTGAATTTTTTTGAATTATTTTTTTTTGAATATATTTTTTTTGAATTATTTTTTTTTGAATATTTTTTTTCCTTCTGAGCATGCACAGAAGCTGACTTCCAGCACTGTGCATGCGGTCGCCATCTTTTTTTCAGCTTTGGGGTTTTTTTCAGATTTTTTGTTACTGCGCATGCGTGCGTGCACAAAGTGCACGCGCCCACGAGGCACGCCCACGCGGCGTGGGAGGGAGTGAACAGGCAGCGAGGTAAGTTGGAACCCACCCCTGCTGGCAACCATGCGTGGTCAGAGCTGGCTTTTGAGGAAATACATAAGTGCCAATCAGATAGTTCTGACAGATAAAAAAAAATTCTTTGAGATTAAAAAAAGATTGACAAAAGAGTAGTAAAAAGCATAAGCAGTCATGCTTGCCATGAGGGGTCAACATTGCTGCTTCTGCATATACTGTAATAGTATCTCTAAATATCTCTATGGTATTTATTTCAACGCGTTCTATACCTTGGCATATCATAATGAAGAGTCAGCAAAATTATGGCAATGTGCATTTGTGATTTTGTGAATTATCCCCTTAATAATTAAAACTGACAATTTCATTTTTTTAAAACCTGAATAGTATCCATTAGCCTTTCCCAATCTTTGCCATGCTGGTTTGTGACGATGACAATTATGATCCAATATATCTGGCTGCACAACTGGGAAGGCTGACATACCAGTTGATTATTCTTTCTGAGCTATACATTCATTATTGTTACTTTAAAATTACATTTATTTGCAATTTCTTGTCATAAAGATCAGAGACACATGCAGGACATAAGGAGGAAGTCAGCAACAATAATCTCATGTTTATGATTTTGAGTAAAGGGCAGTGTAGCTGAAACTTGCCTTGATCTGACCTAGTTCCAAACAGGTTTCCTCCACTTACCATTTAAACTAAAGACATTTCAATCAATTTTGGTAGTTTGGGTACTTTTAGCAAAAGCCAGCCTTCTGTAAACAAAGTTGACCTCTTTTTTTCCCCTTCTTTTTATTCTGCTGTTGTAGGGGATTGTGATAATTTATAGTATTTCTACGGGGGGAATCATATTTTCCTGTCATTAATTAGTGAGATATAGTTTTCATCAGAGCATGCATTTATCCAGTATATGTATTTTGATAGTCAGATTTGTACTCAGGGTTTTTCCTTCCTCCCTCATTATTTACAAAAACCCTATATTGGTACTCATACAGTAACACAAAAAGATGAATTAATATAGTTCTTAAAGAGGACCGAAACTCATTTTTGTGGCTCTCGGAAGGCACATCTATCACAATCAACAAAAGTAACTGCTACACATTTTGAGATTAAACCAACCAAAACCATCATGTAAGGTTAAAATAAAGAAAACAAAGTAAATATATATGAACTGACACCCCTTAATCTGCATCTTCATACCACCCACTAGGATCCTCAGAGCTTCCAAAACTGTGCAATAACCCCTACAGCTACTAAAAAGTTGTTCAACTCTAACATAACACAAAGAGGGAATACAAGAATACAAATAAATTCGCACTTCAGAACTGGAACATTTGTTTCATGCATTTTTTAGATATATTTCTTTAAGATTGCAAAAGATCAGTACACTTCAGGGAGCTACTTGCTCTCTGGGACAGCAGGGGGTTGAGAAGACAAGCATAAATCGCCTGATGTCATGTCTGGATGGGGCTCAAATAGTGACCAGCAGAAGAACATCACTGAGTGTGAAATACTCATGCTCTGTGCTTAGAGTACATTCAGTCTGAACTGATAAAGATTTAGAATTGCTCAGCATGTCAAATCCCTGTTTGTCAAAGCTTGTGCAATTGCAGAGCTTCCTGTCACCAATGAATACCATCTGCTTTGGGGAAGCCTCTGCTGACACAAGGTCTTGCCTATATTATGAGTTTGCCATAGGTCACTGCAGACTTGGGGGTGATGTAACAATGCCACCTACTCTGAACACATCTGGGAATGTTGGCAATAGTGTCATCTCTTTACACCTATGAGCTGTTTTGACTACTAGGGCAAATGGCAAGAGAAAGAAAGAGGAAGTGAAAGGTCTTCACATCCTGTTTCTGGGTTTGTTTTTTACTTGGCAAACCATTAAATGAATTTCTATGTTTGAGACTGAAAGTGAGGTCCCTGACTGCCTCTTTCTCTATGTGTCTTTCTCTTCAAGACGCAATTTGGTTAAAAAGGAGGTGTTCATAAATCTGATGTTGGGTTTCAAATATAATGAATGCCTGCTAGCTTTCATTAATAATTGAGCTAAGCTTTTAACTCTACATCCGCTATAATGGGCCCTTTTTGCAACCTAATTATTCAATATTCTTTCAGCACTTTTGCTTATGTTCAGGAGAGTACATCTTCTAAGAGAAGCTCATGGTAAATGCAAACCTCCAATCACTCTAGAATCACAGGAAATTGTGGGACATATTATATCTTTGAATAAAATCAAATCTTCCTGCTAAACTTAACAAAAAATTGTTGACCGTGGGACAGTGGTGGGATTAAATTTTTTTTCCTTCTGGTTCTGTGGGCGTGGCTTGGTGGGGGGGGGTCAAAGGCCTCCTGCTGCATGCCGCCCGCTCTCCCTTTGCCAATTGCATGCGATGCCCCATTTCGCCCCCACGACCGCCTCTTTCTTCGGGCTTACCTTCCTCCCGCGGCGGCTGGTCCAGAAGGCAAGCTCTCTTTTTCGGTGCGACTGTGAGAAGCCTCCCAGCTGCCACCTCTTTGCCAGCCACTTCCCGGCAGCGGCGGCTGACTGGAGGCCGCCGAAAACTACCGGAGGTCTCGAACCCGCCGAAAAATCCTCTACCATGCCATTGCTGCCCTGTTCTTCGTGCTGGCCGTGCACGCGCAACCCACTGCCTACTGCTCCGGAGCGGAGGGACATCCATGCACATCTTTTGGCTGATTGCTGATGTTTTAAATGTGGGGTTTTTTCATAATTAGTTATATTTTGGCCCTGGAGTGATCATAAAATTCAGTTCAGAACACTTGACTGATTCAGCAAATAATCCATCTTGATTCAGGATGAATCAGAAGCTACCAGACTTGAGTCAGACCCTTAAGCCAAAGTTTAAAAAGACATGAATGTAGTGCCTACCACTGATTAGCACTGGAAAACCTCAAAAAAGGGGTATCATTTTTTTAAAAAAACTATTTAACAAAATGAGATGATAAATAGATCCTTCTGGGAAAAATCCCCTTCTCCAATTTTAGAATAGACTCGATGTTGTTAAAATGTGGATTATTGAAATTTTGACTTTTTAATTAAGAAAAGTGCATACATTTTTAATTATTTTTGATTGAATACAAAACCTAACAATACAATTAAAATCTAAATTATAATGAATCAAATGAGCAAAAAATAATAATAATAATTAACAAAAGTCTGTTAAGCATTTTACCATTGTCCTAGTACTGGAGAATGGGAGCTAAAAGCCCCTCTTTGAGTCCCTCCCCCACCTGGGAGAAAGCCATTTCTCATAGTCAGATAGCTGATGTTTTTGCAGCAGGAGCATCTCTGAAAGGACTTTTTCTATATATCCAGCTAAATGGGTTCATAATAGGAGAGACATCCTCAGAAAATGAGGCCTTTATCTGTTCATGGCTTTAATAGTCAATACCAGCACCCTAAATACGGTAGTCCCTGGCAAGCAACTGATAGCAAATACAGGTTTTTCAGAACAAGCATATTATCTATTTAGTAGACTTTTTTATCCCACCTTTATTATTTTTATAAATAACTTCAAGGTCTATGGAGATTCTCAATCATCTAGGTCATGGTTGTCCCAAAGGTGCTTTTTCCAAAAGGCAACTGGACTTGATTTTTTTTTTCTTTCTAAAGAACTGAACTGAAGCTTCTTGGATGAGAAGCGAAACATTTTCAAAGAGAAAAACAAGAAAGTCTGGTTGGCTTTTGGAAAAAGCACTTCAGGGTTCAAGGTAATTCAAGGTATATAAATATTATACCTACTACTCCTTCCTCTTCCTATTTTTCCCACAACAACAAACCTTTGAGGTCAGTTGGACAGAGAGAGTGACTGGTCCAAAGCCACTGGCTCTAGTGGTATAGTCAATATACTAATGGCATCCCATGAACTCCAAATGATCAGTCCTAGCAGTTTCACATAGATGTCAAATGAACATAAGGGACATAATACTATTAACAGTAGTTCTTCAGCACCACTTTCTGGCAGGAGGATATAATGACCAAAGTCATCTCACTCTGTTGAGAGGGCCAGGAAAAATAGCAGGTTATACTCTTATCTGGCTTCCAGTATAGCTCATCCACCAAGATGAGCTAAGTAGTCTCAATGTCATGTTCTGAACTAAATTCTAGAAAGGCTCCAGGTTTTATCCAGATGCATCTGGAGCTGTGAACTACCTCCTTTTCAATTTTCATGTCCAGCAATTGTATATTTGAGGCTGGCCTACAAGTTTAGTTTAGTTTAGTTTAGTTTAGTTTAGTTTAGTTTAGTTTAGTTTAGTTTAGTTTAGTTTAGTTTAGTTTAGTTTAGTTTAGTTTAGTTTAGTTTATTGTCATTGCACCTCGTACAACCAAATTAAATGCCATCTTCAGTGTACATTATAACTACAGTATAAAAATAAAACACAAACACACATCCTTTGCATTCTATGCAATTGAATTGAAAACCCCTAATATTGCATTAATATTGCACTATACCAGGGGTCAGCAACCTGCGGCTCTGGAGCTGCATGTGGCTCTTTCATCCCTCTGCTGCGTCTCCCTGTCGCTCAAAATATGCGTCACAACCGCCAATGTGTGATACCCGCTGGCACGCAATTTATTGAGCTTTTTGACCCCCGGTAGGCCAACCATGGATAAATCCAAGAAAAGAAAAGTTTCAGAAGAAAACAGAACGTTTAATTCAACTATATATGCTAGTTCTGTGGCCGCTCAGGAAATAGTCAGGCTCGGGAAGGGTTTTGTGGCTCCCGGTGTTTTCTTTTCTGTGGGATACGGGTCCAAATGGCTCTTTGAGTGTTTAAGGTTGCCGACCCCTGCACTATACAGTAGAATTCAATATAATTACTGCTCTGGGATAGAAGCTGTTTTTCAGCCTATTTGTCCTTGTTTTTATTATCCTGTACCATCTGCCAGATGGTAATAGTTCAAAAAAAGGGTGCCCAGGATGAGATGGATCTTTAAGAATGTTTTGAACTTTCTTAAGGCAGCGGGAGCTATAAAGCTATAATGTGTTCAGGGAAGGTTTTATTCCTTTAAGTAGGCAGCAATTTTAAGTGGACAAATACAACTCTCAAGGATGTTTTGATCCCCCACCCCCTTAATCATGAATTCAGTCTAATCTGGCAAATTTAATCAGCCAGAAAGGGCAAAGATGAAGCAAACAACTGATCAGTCATCACATCCTGTCCATGTCCTCAAGATTTGCAAACCAAAAAGAATCCAAATAATCAGCAGTTGGTAAGATTATCTCCCAATGATCTGTCTATAACTGGAGCTCTGTCAAAGTAAACCTGATCAACCATCTGCAAATAATAATGACAACCACTTATGGTGAACCTCTGCTATTCTAACTTCTCTATTCCAATATCCCAGGCCCGTTTCCCATTCATCGGTCACAGTTTCTACCAGCTACGGGAGGGAATTATCTAAAAGGGTTGAGATGTTAGAGATTCACTTTAGCATTTTAGGTCCATGATGTCAGAATGTATTGTGTAGATTGCTACAGCTTATATACTACTTGCACCTGGCATTCCATCCAGCTGGCAAGAACATTTCTGAACCCGCACAATCATGCAGTCTCTACCTGCCTCTCCTTTGGTCTGTTCCTTAATGATTAACAACGTGCTAATAAAACACTGATACATAAGGAGCATCTGAATGAATCTTGCAACTTAACCCAAATGCTGTTGCAAGAAAAGTTTCATCTTGCCAGAAAATTACTTCACTACTTCTGGCTCTCCTTATGTATCCCTCTGCCAAAAAACAGAGCTAGAAAATCAATGTCCTGTACAAAGTTTTAAAAGAGTGACTTGCTTTAGCAGGCACCAAAGATTTATCTAAGAAAACTACTAGAAATCCTGGTCAGACAAGCTGTTTGTAACCCTACAAAACACAGTATTTGTTTATCTGTTTAGTACATTTGTAAGATTTTGGATTTGTTTTGTTTTACCTTTCCTAGAAACTACACGTTCACTTCTTTCCAATCCATCTTGATTCAGATAGGCTGTTTTATGTCATAAAAAGACAGATTCTCCCTGATTTACCATCACGAGGCCTCAAAACTAAACCTCCTACTCCCTCCTTTCTCTTTTACTTTCAAGTTTTCATAATTACTTCTAGTTAGATGAACAATTATGTGACTTAAGTTCCACAGGAGGCTCTCAGCCAAATGGGGCCATCTGTGACACAATAATCCAGTAGAATTTCCCAGTATGGAGGAGCTTCTATCTTGCTCTTTGTACAAATCTGCTCCATAGTTCAGATCAAAAAATGCTTCCAGATGTAACTTTGATTCTGCAGTTGCCTGCTTCACCCTCAGACTTTTTCCTGGGTGGGTCAGATGTCAGATCCTGCTGTTGCCCATTTGTAAACCTCATGTTCTCTCTGCACCACTTCTGTTAAGGGAGAAAATATGAAATAGTAGCACAACTGATAGAGCTCATATCTTATCACAGGACCTGGGATCTTTGGAAAAGAATATGTGTGGTTATATCATTATAATAGATTGAATATTACACACACACACACACTATTGTATACATGAAAGACAAAAAAATAGATAATTGAAGGATTTTTTTTGCAAAGTTGTAAATATTCTCATTTTTTTAGAAATATTTATTAATGACGTGCACTAGTCATTTAGAAATCTGTGAGGCCCCAGAATATGATTCTATTATTCCTTTACCCCATAACCTTTCTTCTTATTTGGTTATTTCACTTGCCAGAATAAACTTTTTGTTTTCTTTTTCACTGTCCAGAGAATCCATTATTTGTGGTCTTTATAACACTCTAGTGTATGGTATTACATTAGTCAGATTTCTGGAACAGACAAAACTACATGACATAACAGACTTCTCCTGGAACAATATGAGGAAAATAATACAAAAACCACACCCCTGGAATTTTTCCTGAAACAAATGGAAATACTACTTTGCAGAATTTAGAGATTCAGTCATGGCTCAAGGAGCAGCAAAACATCAAAAGATCAATTATTTAGTCACAAACTATCTCTCATCTAAATCTAGAATTACTACATTCAGACTTTCTTCTGGTTCCTGTTAAAGCTATAGTGATCTCAATATTAAAGCAAGCATCCAATTTTTCTAAAAAAAATATTTAAAAAAAGAATAACGGAATAGCTTTTGTTCTTCCTTGTAACAAGTACACACAAATCAATATTTTCCCACCCCTATAAGATTACATACATAATTCAGTTCTTTCCATAATCCCCCTTTATACATTCATAATCCAAAAATTAATCTTGTTTCTTTCTGCGTGTTAACAAAGTTCATAAATGATTTCCTGAGTTTTATAGAAATAATTCTTATTTTAACCCTGATCAAACAAATCAACTGTATATTCCTTTCTTTTGCTTCTAACAATCTTAAATTGCTATCATAGGATTGAATCCCCATTCAAACTTTCCTTCCTCAATAATTTCTTAAAGGCTTTAGAAACCCTCTTTTGTAAATCCAAGAATAAACCCTTGCTCAGATCATATTTTATTTCTTGGTTTATCATTTGTAATTTCAGTCTGATTATCATCTCTGTTTTATAATCCACAAATGCTTGGAACCTCTCCAGATAAAGGGGATTAGTGCTCCAGATGGCTGTTCCTCATGAGGGGCCCACAAGACAGTGGTTTTCCATGATTTTGAGCATCAGGAGAACCAGCTTGTTTGCTCCCACAGCAGAACCTTTTAAACAACACCAAGTTCACAAATCTCACTTTCAAATCACTTTCAAAAGATGCCTATTACAACTTAAAGCTACTAGAGATCTTTGGAATGACAAGTTTGAAATGTCTTCATTGGGTGAGTTTATCTTTAATTCTGAAAGAAAGAAAGAATAATTATAAGCTTAATAACTTAAAGAATTTGAAATAAACAGCAAAAAACTGAACAAAAAAAACTTAAAAATGGATTAAGAATAATAGAATAACAGAGTTGGAAGGGAACTTGAAGGTCTTCTAGTCCAATCCCTTGCTCAAGCAGGAGACCCTATACCATTCCAGACAAGTGGCTGTCCAGTCTCTTTTTAAAAGCCTCCAGTGATAGAGAACCCACAACTTCTACTGGCATGGTGTTCCACTGATTAATTGTTCTCACTGTTAGGAAATTTCTCCTTAGTCTAAGTTGCTTCTCTCCTTGATTAGTTTCCATCCATTGTTTCTTGGCTTGCCTTCTGGTGCTTTGGAAAATAGGTTGATTCCTTCTTCTTTGTGGCAGCCTCCCAAATCATCATCATCTTCTTTTAACAACCCTATAATCCCTTGCAGGGTGGAGTCTGGGCAACTGAATGGAGCTAGCAGAGTGCCAGCTGCCCTTCCTGTCGCCAATGCAGAATTTTGTTCACCAGATATATTCTCATTGTGCCCAGAAAGAGAAATATCTGCCTCTACCTAGGATCAAACTCACAGCCTCCTCATTGTGAGGCGAGAGCTCCACCTCTAGGCCACTGCACCATTCCCATGGCAGCCTTTCAAATATGTAGATTGTTGTTGTTAGTTGCGAAGTCGTGTCCGACCCATCGCGACCCCATGGACAACGTTCCTCTAGGCCTTCCTGTCCTCTACCATGCCCTGGAGTCCATTTCCCCAGTAGCATATTGGACACCTTCCGACCTGAGGGGCTCATCTTCCAGTGTCATATCTTTTTGCCTTTTAGTACTGTCCATGGGGTTTTCATGGCAAAGATACTGGAGTGGGTTGCCATTTCCTTCTCCAGTGGATCACGTTTTGTCAGAGCTCTCTGCTATGACCTGTCCGTCTTGGGTGGCCCTGCACGGCATAGCTCATAGCTTCATTGAGCTACGCAAGCCCCTTCACCACGACAAGGCAGTAATCCATGAAGGGGAAATATGTAGATAAATTTAGAATATTAACTTTTACTATAAGATTTTGGAATTAACTATAAAAAATAAACACCTTCTCATAGGAAAAAAAAATATTTTGGCTATTCTGAGGTAAGTGGTGATTTTAGAAACTGGACACTAGAGGGAACTAAAGATTCTAAGCAGGAAAAAAATAACCCTGTTCTTAATGTTAGTTAAAATTGAGACTTCCAAAATGACACAAAGCATTATAACATCAGAAATATTAAAGGACATCTTTGAAGAATGGAGCCAGAAATTAGTAATTGCAATAACAGCAATTACTAACAGCTCTTTCAGAGATGTCTAGCTCAGCATCTCCTCACCTGATTGTATAAGTTTTTTTCTCTATAAGTGAAAATTTGTGCATAAGACCAATTACTATTTGTATCAGGATGAAAGCCTTCTTTAAAAATAGCATGATTTTTAATGGCACCATAGCAGAATTCAGATTTAAACTTTCTCTCCTATCCTGATTCAGTACAAGATCATGCTTGTCTTCTGTCAACATTTAAAAATGTCCTTCTACCTCTATGAAATTAGTGTCAGTTTTCGTGTAGTCCTTCCATCTCCAGAGTTGATCAACTCTATAGTTACCAACATTCAATCTTAAAAGTATAGATTGAAGACTTATTTGAAGCAAGGATCTCAGTAATTATGTCATGTTGAGGGGAAAAAATACCCAAACCCTAAAACAGATTCACTTAGTAACACAAGGTATAAATTACTCATGAAGTATCTTACCTCCAAAATATATTAGAGATTAGAAAACTGTTTAGATAGGAACTGGAAATATGGGATGTAACCAGGTACTTGTGACCCAAGGCTGGAAAGTAATTTCATGTATCTTTCTAATTCTGTGCATCCACCCATTCCCTGACTTTCTGCCCACTTCCTTTGTCTACTCTGACTCTCCTTGTTCATATCCTTAATTGATCTGCTTATCACACTGGATAGCATCATATTGAGAAGTGAAACGTCTTCAAAGAAAAAAACAGAAAGTCCAGTTGCCTCTTGTGAAAAAGCACCTTTGGGACAACCATGACCTGGATGACTGAGAATCTCCATAAACATTAAGAGAAAGGTATTTTAATTTTAAGGTAAGTGTATGTTTTATATAGTCATTTCATTGCTAGTTACATTTTTCATGTTAGGATGATTGGCAGATAAATAGTATTCCTACAGTTGAGCCTCAATATGTCAGGAAAAATATGGCAGCTTACAAATAGCCAACTATCACTCTTTTCTCTCCTTCCCACTTTGCTTTACTAGGTTATACTGTCTTAGAACAAATGTAGGAATATCTGCTTGTCTTCCCAGCTTCTTTCGTGAAACAGCTTTTTAGGCTGCCTATGGCCTCCAACTTGCACTTTCACCTCAGCTGCTCTGAAAGTCTGCCCACAACATGCTCCCAGTTGTCATTTCCTTTCTCTGCTCAGTGCCAGTTCATTGTTTTGCTTGAGTTGTCCCTGATGTGCAATCCAGCTGTGGCTTGGGGGAGGGTGATTGCTCAAATCCATTTGTACATTTACATTCCTTTAGCATGATAGTGAATTTCACTGCCAGAGAACTCATACAATTTCATGAGTTCATCAACCTTTATGGCCTGAAGGGCTTTTCCCTGTTGTTTCCAGATTTACACCATGAAAATAAATACTTTCTTCTTCAGAGGCTACTTGATTTGCAAAGACCCCGGAATACTAGAAGTAGTAAATGTTACTCCTATTTCACATCTTTTAGGGTTCATCAAAATGTATCTTTTTATGTCACATTTCTATATAGCTTTCAGAGGACAAAAACTAGATATAATAATAAGAAAAGTGTTCCTTTATTGAATATTGTGTCCAAGTAGTGATTAGATTCGAATCCCTAGCGCCGCGTAATGGAGTGAGCTCCCATTACTTGTCCCAGCTTCTGCCAACCTAGCAGTTCGAAAGCATGTAAAAATGCAAGTAGAAAAATAGGGATCACCTTTGGTGGGAAGGTAACAGCGTTCCGTGCGCCTTTGGCATTTAGTCATGCCGGCCACATGACCACGGAGACGTCTTCAGACAGCGCTGGCTCTTTGGCTTTGAAATGGAGATGAGCACCGCCCCCTAGAGTTGGGAACAACTAGCACATATGTGCAAGGGGAACCTTTACCTTTACCTTTTAGTGACTAGATGGAGATCAATGGCTATTAGCTCTTGGGGACTGCATCTGAAGGCCTGCTGGGAGATTAGTGGCCTTCTTTATGCAGTTAATTGGGCACTGTGAGAACAGACTGATGGACCAGATGGGCCAGAGGTCCAATCCAGCAGGGCACTGTTCTTGCTCTTAGGGCAGCAATCTCTGCCAATGTCTTCTACATTGGATTTCTGCATTGAGTAGAGGATTGGCCTAGGTAGCATAAATGGTCCTTTTCAACTCTACTATTCAAAGAAAATGAAACTAGACCCCATCTTCTTGCAGAAAATAACTTGATGCTCCCATCACTTCTCTGCTTTTATTTAGCATATAGCTATTCTCCTGATCTGCTGCTAAGGTATATTTTGCACTATTTAATATTATTCAGCTTTTGAGATAAGTTGGTCTGATTAATAGACTTTCTTATATAAAGTAATGTTCATTAGATGTAACCAATCCCTGACCACAAAGCAGTGTGATGCTCTGAATCAAACATCAATGGTTCTATCAGGGTTTTTTTATCCAAGAATAAACTTTGGACAGCTATACTGAATTCCAAATTATATTATCTTCTTTGGCAGGAATACTGTCTCGATAAAAGAGAAATCAGACATTTTCAAGAACAAGGCCTACAAAACAGCCAAGTGTGAGCCATTTATCATTCTTGTAGTCAGAGAAAGAGCCACAAATGAACACATTCGGAGTCTGACCTCTAAGTACAAGATATTCCAAAGGGCAAAACATTCACCCAAACCATCGTTCTTCAACCTGAAACTCATTTCACTCCATGCCAAAATTGTTGGCAACTCATGCTTATTACAGAACCAACCTGAGAACATAAAGTGAACTAGTAGAAAATCAGGAGGAACAGAAAATGTGGGTATTTGCCAGTCAACAAGCTGATGTGGCCTTTGTTGAAATTATCTGAGCTTACTTCATGAATTCTAAAAAGAACTTCCAAGACTTGCCTCTTCATTTTATATAGTGAGGGAGGAAAACACCTGGTTTTTCCATAAGTGTCTTGGCAAACCAGACATTTAGAACTGTATTCTTTACCCTCATTACTCTGAGTATGACAGAATAATTTAAACAACCTCCTTCTTTCCATAATGCAGTGGTACAGCACATGTGTTGAATGCAGAAGGCTGAAGTTTCCACCTCAACCACCTCCAGTTGAGGGAGGGGGGGATTACAGAGCAAGTGATGCAAAAGAACTCTCCCCAGAATATGGAATTGTTATCAGTCAGAGTAGATCATATGAGTTAGAGATGGATAATGTTCTGAACAATTTAAGAAAGCTGCCTTTCTTGTTTGTCTCCTGGAAAATGTCTCTGGCAGTAGCTGGCAGCTCAAGCGAGTCTAAAACGCTTACATGAAAACCTCCTCTTCCAACTGGCAGACAAAGAAAAGAGTGAATTAGAAACAGTTGCAAAGCACAGATTTACATCTGCCATCACAGGAAGGAGAGTGTGGTTGGAAAGCCAGTCCTGGGTTGGCTGCCTCCAGCTCAGGTCCACTTGCCTATTAGTCTTACCAATTGTATTAGAATCATTTATTTAAAATGAATTTGGAATTGTGGTCCTTGATTACATCTGGTTTCAACCATTCAGCAACTACATGTTCCAGAAAGAAACAAGGCACAAAGAAAGAAATCCAAGCAGCTACTTCATGGCTGAAATCCATTCCAAGAACCCATCAGATCCAAGGAGGAAGCTTAAGTGCCAATACTAAAGATGCCCTACTCTTAGATGAAGTTGTGATGAGAGCTCCATCAATTTAACTTTAATGCAATGTTATAATGATTTGAATGGATTGCAAGTTAATGTATTAATTTACTGAAATCTTCTTACAGTGGTTGTTTTATTGGTGATAATATACAGTGGATATTTTAAGTGTTCTGGATTATCAAGAAAAGACTGGTCCTCTGAATACGACCATGATCATTAACATGTTTTAGAGAATACTATGTTCTTATAGAAGTGCATGCACTAATCTTCCCAATCTGATGGCCTCCGTATTGCAAAGTAGAACTGCCAGCAGTTCATCAAGTTAAAGAAGTTTGCGATTCTGGAACTGTTAGTATCAACATATCTAGAGGTCAAGGGTTTAGGAAGACTGGCATAAACCAAGGAAACTTTAGATAGAACTGCTGTGCCTGAATGCAAACCCAAAGCTTTTCCAGCCAAGATTTCTGTTGTATATCATTCTGTCTAATTTACATAATTCTATTATGAAGGGAGGATAAAGGCCTTCTCTGTTGTTACCCTTCCCTCTCTTATGGAAACACGTTCCCCCTACTGTTCGGGTTCTCCCAACTCTTTTGAAATTTTGGAAGGCCATCAAGACTTGCTTTATCAGGAAAACTTTAAGGGATGAAGGAAGTGCTTGTTTATATGGGAGATTCTTTTTGCAGCACATTAGGCTGTTTGTTATTAATATTATTACTGTGTATTGTTTTGAACTTTTCAGCTACAACTGGAGTGCAAAGAAACCTAAATAAGTATATGAACAAATCAACTTGCCCTTGGATCAGGGTTTCAGTCTCAAATTTAAGCAACATTGTTACGGAAAATATCCTTCTGATGGATTTCCTTATTCTTATTTGCCTATACAGAATAAAACGCCTCATTTGGCCACAATGTCTTTTGCATTCCTGCAATATCTACAGACATATTATTTATCTATTCTTCCTGAAAAATAACAAGTTCTTTGGGAATGATACCAAAACTAAATGATGGGAATGATACCAAAAATTAAAGGAAGGAATAAACTGCATTCCAAAACAGAAAACTTCCTTTTTTGAGTCCAGATGCTTCTGTATTGCATTTGATATGGTGGTGGAGACATCACAAATAAATGGGACTGCAGTAGTTGAGGGATATCTGAGGACTTGGGAGTTGTTTGGGCTTCCCTTTCACTTGACTGGAGGGCATTTTATGCTGCAGAGTTAGAATAACAGGCCACTTAAGTTGCTGGGCAGCGATAATGTGGGTGCAGCAATAGAAGACGCTCATATGTTCTTCGTGCTTTTAAGACTAAGAAAGAGATTTAAAAGGCAGTTGACTTGCCAATGATGGACTGCTAATACATTGCTTGGGAAATAATTGGGGGGGGGTGTGTTTAAGGGGGGGGAGAGATTGAGTTTAAGCTTTCTCCAATTTTTTGTTTTTTTTCCCCAAGCAAAATTTAACAATCGAGTCATTACAAACCAGATTGAACTAGCTAGATAACACTTTCAATGCTGACTAATTAAGTATGCTTGTGAGCTGCAGAAAATGATTCCTTATGGCTGCATAAGGCCCCCGGGCCAGGAGTTTCACACCCCTGATTTGAATGGTAATATCAAAAGATAATAATCTGCAAACACTGCAGGTAGTGGAGGCAACAGAAATGAGCAACACTGATAATGCAGCTCTCACAAGAGTGACAGCAAATAAGGTTCTCCTGATTTTATGTTATCTGGTTTTATTATCTATTGCTTATGAACATACATTTTACTGTTTGTAAGCTATTTTAAGTTTCTGGCCTTTGGCCATAGTAAAGAATTCACTTCCTCTGGAAGCATTTGCAATGTGTTTATCCAACTCTTTGCCACTACTCTCCCAAAATCTCCTATAGTAGTGTCTCTCAGCCATGGCAACTTTAAGATATGTGAACTTTAACTCCCAGAATTCCCCAGCCAGTATGGTGGCTGGGGAATTCTGGGAGCTGAAGTCCATATGTCTTATAGTTGCCAAGGTTGAGAAACACTGAACTGTAATCTCACCTCATTCTAGTCTTGTTTGCAACCAAATGACTATCAGTTGCCAATTTGAGAGAAATTGTGGAGCCTTTCTTAATTGGGATAATAGTTGGATATTGAGCTGTCACAGCATGTAAATGGTCAGCAACTAGTCGAAACTAATGAATATAAGTAATATTTTAAACAGCATTTTTAAGGAGACTGGAGATGTAAAGAAAGGTCAGAATTCAGTACTGGGAATGAAAGATAGTAAATACCACTGCTTTCTCAATATTGCTCCAGTGCAACCCGTATGCAGGGGTGGGTTCCTCCCGGTTCCTCCCGGTTCTCCCAAACTGGTAGTGGCCTGCTGGTGATGTCACGATGATGTCACCGAACCGGATTGGTCGGTGCCGGTCCATGGGGGCCATCTCTTTTTTTTTAAATTTCTTTTTAATTTTTTTTTAAAAAAAATTATTTTTTTATTTTTTTTTCGTCTGAGCATGTGCAGAAGCCAAGTTTATGGCACTGTGCATGCAGTCGCCATCTTGGGGGTTTTTTTTTTTTTTGAATTTTTTTTTGAATTTTATTTTTTTATTATTTTTTCTTCTGAGCATGTGCAGAAACCAAGTTTCCGGCACTGTGCATGCAGTTGACATCTTGTTTTTGGCTTTTTTATTATTATTGTTTATTTTTTTCAGATTTTTTTGGCACTGTGCATGCGCGCACCGACGAGGTGCACCCACGCAACGCAGGAGGAAGCGAACCAGCAGCGAGGTAAGTTAGAACCCACCCCTGCTTGGGTCCCCTCAAGTCCAAGAAAGCGGCTGAAAAATGCCCTTCTCCTGTTTTGCAGCCATGCACCATTTTCTGTCCTTGTCTCCTTCCCATTTTTATTTGGTTTTCCCTCCCACCCTGAAAGGAGCTTCAAGGAAAAGGAAGCGAGGGGGGGGGAGGGGGGAAGAAGGATCCGGGAGTGGGAAGGGAAGGGATTGGGAAGAATGAGAACGAGGGCTTCGAGTCCGGAATCCAGAGTGTGCCTTTCCCCTTCTCTCTTTATTTCCAAAGCCCCCCCCCCGCTTCACCCTCTTTCCCTACAAATGGAGCTCTTGG
>QLTV01001123.1:27628-43375 GCA_003457575.1 Thermophis baileyi
CATATGGCATATATACATAGGATTAAATAGTATATTTTGGATGTTCAGTAGTAGTAAATAGATAGGGAAATTGTATCTCGTTGAGGCCTTTGAAGTGAGGAGAGGCCAGGCACCCTAACCCTAACGTGAGTGACGTCAAGTTGGCCATGCCCACCCAGTCATATGACCACCCAGTCACATGATCACCAAGCCACCCCCCCACCCAGTCACATGACCGTCAAGCCGCTCCCACCCAGTCACATGACTGTCAAGCCACTCCCACTCGGTCACATGACCATCAAGCCACTCCCACAAAATTAAGCCACACCCACAAAATTAAGCCACGCCCACAGAGTGGTAGTAAAAAAAATTGGAACCCACCCCTGCCCGTATGGTTGCTTCAATGGTAATGATAGTGATGTGTGTGTATGTGAGCTTGTAAAGCTAACCATAAAATGTGAGTAAGTTTTGCCCTAGAATGATTTCTCAGGCATCAGATATGAACTGTTAAATTATGTGTATGCCAAACACTCTTCAGTATTATATACTGTTATGAATCAAGAGCATTTAAATAAAAAGCATCACTGCACTATCACAATCAAATGCAAGACAACATGTTATTTCTCACAAGCCAGTCATGTCGTTGTGCATCAGCCACCAAGTGCTCCAGGACTCAGTTACTGAACATTGATTTCACTGGTTATTTGTTTGCAAATATGACTGCATGTCAAATATGAATAATAAATATTTGCTGACTATTCTGCAACCTCCATAAGTCTAGTTCAGAGGTCTTCAAACTTGGCAACTTTAAGACTTGTGGACTTCAACTCCCAGAATTCTCCAGCCAGCTTGCTGGCTGGAGAATTCTGGGAGTTGAAGTCCACAAGTCTTAAAGTTGCCAAGTTTGAAGACCTCTGGTCTAGTTGAATACAGCTCAAGTGCCCTCTAGTGAGACAAGAGATGCATTGCTTCTGGAATCTTTTCAGGGAACTATTTACTAATTCTGGAAATGGAATAAACAGATGAAAGTAATGTTCTGGTTTTTCTCTGAAGGAAGCATTATTTGATATTCGTAAATATACAAATATCAATTAATAGTCTAGATAGATATATTATTTCATATTACTGGATGTACACAACCTCTAGTATCTTACAATGAAAGAGATCAGTACTGTAAGTGCAGCTTAAGAAACCATTTTCATGGCCACTAGCAAGGGCTTAATTTAACCTGTGTTTTATGTTTTTTCCTCCAGTTTATGCTGACAAATTGGTTATGTGGTTTGATTTCATTAAAAGAACTTTATGAGCAGGGTTGCTAAATTAATGTATGTTTACACATGCGCATTAGTGTATGAATACCCATACCCATAGAATCACGTTGATTATTCCATATACTTTAATCCAGGAAAGAGATAATGAGACAATTAGGAAGAGGAAGGGTACAAAATTCTAAGGAATTAGGAAGAGGAAGGGTACAAAAAGTCCAAAGATGGGGTCTTTGAAACATAGACAGAAACCTGAATATTGAATGAGTCCTTGCTTTTTGTAATAATATTAGCATTTACAAATACAAAGGTAAAAGACTAATACTAAGAAAAATATAAAAAGAAAATAAAAGTACAAAGAAATATAAAAATAAGGGTGAGTGGGTGTGGGTGGGTGTGATTCCTCCTTCCTCCTAGACAAGCATAAACAACTTCAGAAATTTAACACCTTCTCTAACATTTCACTATACTAAATGATTCTTGAGGCAAAATGGAATCTCATGGTAAATTGTGTCAATGTTGACAGCCATGCAAGGATTCAGGCTATGCTAAATCAACCAACAAAAAAAACCCCTAAGCTATATGTTACCATAAAAACCACAAAGCAAGACTTTTTGAAGGAGGCATTTAACGTGTTTAAAAACAAGTTTAAAAATTTAATACTAAGGAAAAGTACTGGAAATATGGTACTTAAATCTAAATACATTTTCATATGAATATAGTAAATGAGGAGATGGTGCTTAAAGGATTAGGAACTTGGACTCATCATTTGTAATCCTCACTTTTTCATCAGGAATGCAAATACAGTTAGTAAATTTTTGGCATAACAGAAACCTAGAATAACACTTTCTTTTTCCATTCTCTTCCTTCTATCCTGCTAGCAGATCTTAAAAATATGTACTGTTTACAAGCCTAATATGTGAACTGCAGCATTTTCGTTTTGAAATGCAATTTTGGATACTTCTATCCCTTTTGGAAGTATCTTTCTTCCAAAAATATCCCTCTTTTGAATCTTGCTGCTAAATCGATGAACTTCTCTCTTCTCCTATATATGTGCCAGTACCTTTGTTCAGTGTTTATATCTAGACTTAAACTCAGACAATCAGCCAGGAATTTTAGAAACTGACACAGAACTCCCCATCTGCTGATTATTTTGTAAAACATGCCAAATAATGAGAATGATAAGCTCACATGTTACCAAGACTTCTAAAAATAATCTCTGTCTACAGAATTGCAGAGAAAGCTTATCCCCTTACGACTTTTGTATATCTGACTTTGCACAAAAAAATGCCTAACAGTTTTTATATTCCATTCTTTTTTTAGCCCCAACAATTGTCAGTACCCACTGATTTGATTTTCCTTCCTCTGAATCTACATACATGAACATACATATATACATATATACTGTACATACATACATATTTGGAAAGCTTTTCCCCACTTCAAATTTTTGGTATTTCTGCAAAGTCTGCTGCTACTTCTCTCTTGTTTGTGAAGGCAGCTGCTCTGGCTTCATATGAAATCAAACCTGAAAAATGACATTTTGCATTTCTAATACTTCAATCTATCGGCCATGGAGTCTTCAGATATCCTATAAGGGAGTTCCGTATCATCTCTTGAAGTCAATAGCACGCTGTCAACTTAAGTGTAGATACACTGCAAGCTTTTTAACCAGTTGCTTTGTTTATTGATGAAAGCAGTGGCAACTGTGCTTTTACATCCCTTCACTGCTCTGTTTACATGTGAACATTTCATGCAAAAGGCAGCTCATGGCAGCCCAGATCTTTTTCTTTAAAAACATTCCTGTAAAACCTTAGTGAGAGTCATTTGGAGGGGAAGAAATATATTGGTTCTTTCTTACAAAGTCTCTAGGTGAGCCTTCTCCAGTTCAAAGGCCTCCTGAGGTCTTCCCAAAAGGCTGGTTGGAAATTCCAGGACCAGTAGTCTCAACATGCATCAGGTTGAAGAAAGCTATGCTGGGTCTTCCTGTCTAAAAGCTTTCCTGGCAGGGCTCCTGCAGCCTTTGTTTAAGGGAGGTGTCCTGTTAATGGAATGGGTCAGTGGTGTTGACTCAGAGTCCCCACAGTGGAACAGTTGTTTTGTGATTCAAGATGACAGAACTTGACTTACCAGAACAAGGTTTTTTTCCAATTAAGAAAACAAGATACTTACCGTAAATTCATGAAGCCAGACTTTAAAAGCTGGCTTTCATTCACACATACACTAACATCCTTAAAACCTCATCTCCCATTGATCTTACTTCTTCCCGGTGTTTGCTTTTCTTTTCCTAAGCCCCCTGCAAAGGAATGAAATGAGCTCATATCATCAGTTAATATGTACAGTAATGTCCCCAGAGTCTCTGTGGTCTCATAAAAAGTCACTGATATATATCCTCCAACAGGAATTCCTCACTTTTTGCTCCCAAAAAAAATCATAAGATAACAAAAAGGTGAAAAGATCTAAGGTTCTAAAAAGTAAATTATTCCTATGGACAGTAGCAAGCATAAGAAAAGGGACTTGGGTAAGTTCCAGCTTCTGAGTTATCTACCTTGATGTGTACTGTAATTCTGAAATGGTCAGTTATATAGTTGACCATGGTTGCCACTGTTCGTTTTAGTTTTCTCTTTCTCCTACAAGTTTTATTTCTTAGGGATGCCCTAACATCTTACATTTTGCCATACCTTTAAACTCATGCTCCAATGTCAATGAAAATCCATCAGTGGTCACATTATCTTGCAACTGAAAATACAGTGAAAATATGCAGGACACTGCAAAAGCAAGAATGGATATGAATGAAAGGCTAGGCTAATAAGAGATATATCAGAATTAGTTTTTGTTCCCATTGAGTAAAAGAAACTACCTTATCTGCACTAGCAATAGAAACTGCCAAATGAGGAACTCAGCTTTACATTCAAAGTTGTTTAAGGACCAGACCGAGAACCCTGTAGGAAAAATAGTGACAGAACCTGTGGGTGGAGTCAAAAGAGGAATCAGCCTAGAGTCTCTACATAGCCACAAACAGACTAAGCCCAACCTTTCTTGAATTCTGTTGACACTTATCTAATATCAACATAGTGCTGTTAACTGAGTAGTTTCCTGTTCGTAGTCATGGCTAGTAATAAATCAGTTTAATTGGAACTTCATGTGTGGTCCTGATCTTTTGCATCTGACAAATCCCAAACAATTAAAATTACTAGTTCAACTTAATGAGTTATCTACCAACTTATCGGCATGTTCTGAGAATTGTAATTCTAAAACATCTGCAAGGACAATAACTTGAAGAGTTTCATTTAAATTATGCATAGGGATTAGCATGCTTCCTTCTCCATAATTGGCATCTCAAGGTTTGCTTGGGTTCTGTTTATACTTCTACTCTGAATCCATGTAATCCTACTTCGCAGTTGTTGGCTTCTCTCCTTTTTTGTGTTTTCCAATTCTTCTAAATCCCTTTTGCATTTAATCGCCTTCCTTGGACTAACTCTGAAATCCAATCCTGTTCTGAATTATATAAAATAAATAACATAATTTAAGTTTTCCAGATTCTCCATAATTTATAAAAGCAACTAGTGTCCCCAAATCCTTTCAAGAACCTTTTGTATAACTGCATTAGCTACCATGTATGTTCAAGGTTGCTCTTGTGTTTAAATAAACAAGTACTAAGGATACAATATATGATTACATGATAGTAAAGCCAACTAAACTCTATAAATGGTTGCATACGCATACAGAGGATTGTACTATAAATGTTATTTATTTTGGAAAATCTAACATACTAAGAAATCCTAAGAGTTTTACAAATGAACTTTAGCTGCATAATCACCACCAGACTCACTGTCCCTATGTGCATCCTGTTCTCAGATTCTCATCATGTCTTCCCCAGCCTGTCCTCTTCTCATCACCTGCCCTCTTTGCTCCCCACTCCATTCCACTTCTCAGTCTATGGCATCTATCAACCATACTTAACCCCCCCAACTCTAACCAATCACACTTTCCCTCTATTACAAACCCAACAAATGATTGCCTTTGCCCCCAGGCATTCAGCAATCTAAAGTCTACTATGCTGCCAATGGGGAGCATACTCCTACATAGTCTCTCCCCTCAAATACAGTCCAAGGTGGGTCACAGATCACACTATATAAACAATCCTTCCATCAATCCTAGGCTTCACACAAGGGAGGTCCAGTGAGCTGTCTCCAAAAAACTGCTTTTGTCTATGTGTCAATAATTATCATTGATAGGAGCACCAGCAGGAAATATATTGCCTTAATGGATTTCCAATGAGCAGCGGATGATCTGTTTCAGGAAAGAAGATTGGCTATTACTATGTTCTCTCTCAGAAATCCATTAGGTAACAAAGCTATGAAATTGTAGGTTTAGGGCTGAGCTGGTCCAACGTAGTACCCAAGACAATTTGCTCTCCTAAGCAGCAAACATGCCTAAAGCACCATGCCTTTTTTTTTTTTTGCACCTGAAATGATAATTTTGTTTGTTCATGGAACTGTGCTTTTGGTTAATCCAGCTGAGTATCCCCTAGACAAGATGGAGAAGTGGCTGAAGAACAGGAGAGACCCAAAATCCAGCCAAATTTTAACAATTCACCAAGTCCCATCCTGTGCTCACCTAGCACGATGTTGCAAATTAATCCCAGAGGCTCCTTTTGTTAAAAGAAAACCATGCCCAGTGAAATCTCAGGTCTAACCTTAAAGACTCGGCTGGTTGTCAAGATGATAGTGTAGCTGGGTGGCCATTGCCCAGGAAAACAATCTTCCAGCGTATCATTTTTTTTTCTCACCACATCACCAATCAACCTATTCTGTTACATAAATAAAAAGAAACCCAGGCAAGTATGCAATCCCCTTTCCCTGCTGAGGTCTCTCATTACACATTCCAGTCTCAGCATATTTTTGGAGGACCGCAGAAATGCATACTTTAAAATCTGTCTCGTAAACTTCCTTGACACTGAAGTGTACACTTTGGAACCAGTCACTTTCTCCCCTTGCTCTGCTCTTTGGAATGGTTTCCCAACCTCCCCTGGTTCATGGATAGCAACCACCACCACATGCTGCTCTAGAGAGCAGGCAGCAAGTTAAGTTCTTGTGGGACCCTGGTGCTGACAGGATGAAATGAAGTTTAACTGGCTGCAGGAATTACTCTTGGGATATAAGCAAATGCAGTTCTGCTGTTGATTTATAATGAAGTATAAATGAGTCACAGGGGTCCAATTTTCCACTTACAAACTTCCTACTTACTGTATGGAAATCACAGCCGCCACCACGCCGCCTCCAGAAAAAGAAGGATGGGTTCAAAGAGGGATCCTTACCCAATCAATAGCAATAGCAATAGCACTTAGACTTATATACCACTTCATAGTGCTTTTTACAGCCCTCTCTAAGCGGTTTACAGAGTCAGCATATTGCCCCCAACAATCTGGGTCCTCATTTTACCCACCTCAGAAGGATGGAAGGCTGAGTCAACCTTGAGCCGGTGAGATTTGAACCGCCGAACTGCAGTTAGCAGTCAGCTGAAGTAGCCTGCAGTGCTGCACTCTAACCACTGCGCCACCTCGGCTCTCAAGCAGCACTGATGTAGTTGCCACTAAAATGTTAAAACAACAACATTTAGAATGTACAGAAAAAGCATTTCATTGTTTCTCTCTTTGAGGAATATGATCAGTTTCTTTTATCGTACGAGACAACTGTCATGAGCCAGCTTGTAACAATCCAGAAAACGACAAATATGTCACATTTATTTTTTCAGTTAGTTCAATTTCAGTTTCAAACTCAATGATTCTGGGAGGCTTAGAATTCAGAAAATATATTATGATTTTAAAAAATTTAAAAAATTAAAACATTTTAAAAACAGTAAAACCAGTAAAAAAAAAACATTAAAAACATCCAATTCAAGAAACAGAAGAAACTAGAAGATAAAGCTTTTGACAAATTGCACATTCTGTAGTAATCTGCATGACTGGTGCCAACTAAATGTTCACTAAAAAGAAAAAAAAAGTAAGATCCATTCGGTGTATATTCTAGCATGAAACTCCCTATGGTACATCATGTGGTAGTTCCATAAATCAGGGGTGGTGGTGATGATGATTTATGATGTTCAGAAGCTATGATCATAATAGCAGCTGGTGTGCCTTTATTTATGTTCTTTTATATGAATGTAGACTTCACTTTATCCTTGCAATCCAAATGAAAAAAGAAAGAGGCAAGGCAAACTATGGAAGGCTATATTGTCTCCCAGCAGCAAAGAATCTGCAAAAAGTGGTAATTTCCCTATTGCCTCACAATATCCTCGTGTGGATTTTCCTATCAAGAAAGGTTAATTGCATGGCTCTTCATCACACAATGCATCTGTGGGATGATGTATTATCCATCTATTCTAAATCTCTATATTTAAGGTACTATTCCTGAAAATGCTAGATTAGATTAATAGTAAATTAAGAGTTAACCATCAATTTCATCGTGTAGCTTCTGGGCTCATCTAGCTTAGCCTTTATTCTGAACAAACTACTGACCAGATAAAACCATCCAGAACATCCACAATTACTCTCTTATTTCTGAGCTTAAATTGATCTAGAACTCAAATCAATATCCAAATTATGATCTCATTCCTATCAGCAAATGTCCAATAACAAACTACATGTATGTGTAGTACTTATAAAAAAATAAAGAAAACACACACACACATACAATTTTATATATATTTTTCTGTCGAATCACCTGGTATACCCAAATATGGGAGGGAGCATACTGCTTCCTTTTTGCCTTTCGCCCCCCCCCCCCTCCGGCCCACCGGCCACCCCGCCCCCTCGTGTGTGTGTGTGTGTGTGTGTGTGTGTGTGTGTGTGTGTATGTATATGTGTGTGTATATATATATTTTCACCGAAAGGAGAAAGGAAGCAGTATGCTCCCTCCCATATTTGGGTATACCAGGTGATTCGACAGAAAAAACATATAATCCCTCCCCTGGTTCAGCTGAAACAGGGAAAAGAACTTGTGGCTTAGAAGGTAAAACAACTGCCTGACAAGGCAAACAGCCCAAGTTCAAATCCCAAAAGGGTATGGCTAGCTGATGAGAGCTAAATAGCTTGAAATAGATCTATACTAGTCTCCCTTTATTTCTTTATCAGTAAAATGTTATATATATAACATTTGTGTGTGTGTGTGTGTGCGCGCGCGCACGCACGCGCGCGTGCATGCGCATACTTTATCACCGGCATTACCACTCTATCATGTAGTTGTTCATCAAAGCTAAAGTGTGATAAGGATTACACCAGTGTCAACTGAGCTAACCATAACCATTTCCATCTTGTCTCATAACATTCTATGTGCCTAGAATTTTAGCAAAGGACCGATGCTTAGTTGTCAGTTGAACTAGATCATTGGTTAAAGCACCAGGCTAGGAAGCAGGACACAGTGAGTTCTAGTTCTGCCTTAGGCATGAAAGCCAGCTGGGTGACTTTGGCCCAGTCACTCTGAGCTCAATTCACCTCACAGGGTTGTTGTTGTGGGGTGTTTGCCGCCTTAAGTTACATATTTGTAATAATAATTAAGGCGGGATACAAATAAATAAATAAATCATCTGGCGGTCCTGAGTTTGTCAAAACATTTTGGGAAAAGAAAAAAGAAAAATTTCCTGTTCCCTTAGTGTGTACACAACTGACTCAGGATAAAGTACTTCTCAACACTAGCTTTGAACCTGTTTTTTCTGGGCATTTGCCAGGTCCTTTTGGTGCCCTCTGGCTCCAAAGCCTTCTTGGAAACAAAATATCCCTAGGATTCTATTTATCCCAAATAAATAACTGAAGCCAAACTTAACATTTTATGAAGCCTTCTCCTATTTTATGACCTATTGTTTCCTTTGGACTATCAGCCATTAGGGAGAATCTAGAGCACACCATATATTGAGATGATTAATCTTCAGGACTAATCATATACCTCATTTTCCTGCCAACTAAAAGTTGTGCCCATTGTGTGAGTAGGCAAATGCTTCTAGTTCCTCCTGCCTGAAGAGTCAATCCTCCTTAGGATATTTTTGGGTCCTTCTTATTGGTGGATGGTCTTCGTTGGAAGATGTTCCATGGCAAGGCTTTTCCAAGCTGAGGATATATTAGTGCTACCAAAAAGAATTCGGAAAGCTATAATAATCTGTTTTGCAAAATAATCTGTTTTGCATGTAGCCCTGTTCTATGGGCCTTTTCCAGCCTGGTGCCTTCAATAGCAATTTTTCAACAACCATAACAAATTGTTTTCTAACAATGGTCAACAAGGACATGACTGACTTTGACCAAAACTGATATCTGAAAAGAAATGAATGAAATAGAAGATTGCCAGCGTCCTAATAGAGCAGGGGTGTCAAACATGATTTTATTGAGGGACGCATCAGGGTTGTGTTTGACCTTAGGGGGGCTGGAGAGGGCGTGGCCAGGGTGGGCATGGCCAGCTTGACGACACTCCTGTCAGGGGCGCCTGTGGTGGCCCAAGTGCTCTGCTAGTGAAAACGGGCTCCCGAGCTCCGTTTTCGGCTGCCACGGCCTCCTGCAACCCTCTGCCAGTGAAAACAGAGCTCCGTTTTCATTGGCAGATGGTTGCAGGAGGCCATGGCAGCCAAAAATGGAACTTGGGAGCCCATTTTCGCTGGCAGAAGCACCGTGAGCCGGTCCTTTGCTGTTTTCAGAGCGGCCCCGCAGGCCAGATCTAAGTTCCCCGTGGGCCGGATCCGGCCCCCTGGCCTTGAGTTTGACACCCCTGTAATAGAGTATTTAGCATTGAAATGTTTTATTCTGAAACTCATTTGCTTTATGCTCTAAAACTGTGAAGAGAACAGTGTTATTCAATAGCAGGACATAAATAATGTCACACTTTCTAACTCTCACCAATATATTTGCTTGGACATTGTGAAAACAAAGTGTTGCTTTACTTTTCTCCTCCCCAGTCTCTCTTTAAAATGGTACAGAACTATCCCCATTGTTTTCTGACTGAAAAATGCTTCCACAAAGGCAGTCTCAAGAATTTACAGAACCTACCTTTTTTTGCTTATGCTCATGTTCCAGGTCAAGCCGCTAGGGGGCGACACATCTGCCAATTAAACTCCTGGAAACTTTATAGGTTTTTATTGGGACTCTTGTGTGTATGTGGTGTGGGTGTGTTATTAATTTTTTACACATATACAAATCCAGATGTATTTATATGGAAAGAAGCAAAGATCATTTAGATCAAGAAAACAACTGCCAGACAGAATATTAAGTACACATCATCTGTTCTTCCCCTTGCTGCTTTTCCATTCAAAATAATATTCAAGAATATAAAACACAATTCTAAAAATATTTTTTTAATTTCTTTTTATCTCTTATTTCCATTTAAAGGTCCCCACTGTATGTTTGACTTAGAAGTATACTACAATCTATAAATGTTAAGTTACCTTGCAAAGGTTAAAACCAAGCTAGGAGTTTAAACTGTTTAGAAAAGCCCACTCCCCCACCAAATTTTCTTTTCTAGATGAAGTATTTTTCCCCCAGGTTTTTCCCTCTTAACCATTTTCCACATACTGAGTCCATCAATCTGGCTATCATCACGTTAAAAATATAAATACTTGGTTTCACACACCGAAATTCGACTAATACATCACACTAAGCCAAAGATTGGTTTGTTTGTGTTGTTTCTTTAAATGATGGCCATGTGTGGTTCGACTAACACATCATGGGAAAAAGAAATAATGACTTAGTATGGTACATAAGCCAGTGAATATGACTAATTTCTCAAGGTGTCATTTCTAACCTCTGGGCATATTGCTGTTTCCCTAGCTTTGGACTTTCAGTCCTCCTTACCTAAGTCTGGAATGAAATAATTGTACAAAGGACTGAGTTAACTATATTCTACTTGGATGATTACTCAGTTCATGAGCCAGGAATTCCAAAGCTGGATTAGGGCCATACTGAGAAAGACAGGAGATGATTCTAAAGACTGGAAGGATTGAGTAGCCTGTGGGCAAATTTCAGAATCAGGTTGCCAGACAGTAGCACAATCATCAGCCTAGGATCAATAGCCAATATCTCTAATAAATCTGTATATGTCTATACAGTGTGCAAAGCACAATCATTCTCAGTTTAAGGACAGCAAACTGGCACATTTGGCCAATAACTGAGGCACTGCCCAAGGAAAACAGAAGAAAAGAGCCTGAGGTGATTTGAGCAGAGTTAAACCAGGAGCCAAAGGCTTCCACATGATTGCCTGGAATTTGAGATTACCCTGCAATTCCAAGAAAATTGCTCATTTGAGATGAGAAACTAGATTTTATTTTGTTTTCTTTTCCTTTAGAGAAGAGAATAATCTTGGAAGATCAAAATTAGTAAGTAACACTACCTATCAAAACAGGAACCTAGGAGATTCTGTGCAATGGAGAGTCCCAGTTATATTGGGCTACTCACAAAAATATTTTTAAAGGAACAGTCAAGTCTAAAATCTCACTTAGAAGCAAAATAGGATAAAAAGTCATAATCCTGAGAATGCATTGAATATACAAATGGCATGAGAACTACTAACATTTCTTCATATGCCCTGCTTCTCTTTAACTGAATGTCTCTACTAATAGTAAGTTTAGAATTTCAGATGGAAGGTAGAAAGAAAACAGATTCATACCCAGGGATGCATTTCCAAGGACATCCAAATGTGTCCCAGAATGAAAACACAAACCACTCTGTACCCTTATTTGTAGATATATCCCCTTTGCTTCTATATAATGGAATACAATGGAAATTGACAACAGAGATGGTATTTCCATTGCAGATCTTCTGTGATAACTTTGTAAAAGGTGTTAAAGTTTAAACATAACAAAAGAGCTGATTTGGTTCTTTCTCGTTTTCAAACAGACACCAAATTATTAAAAATTTCATTTATTTTCTAGCTTGGAGGGAAGGGAAGTATCTGAACTTTTCTGCTGCAGGTGGCAAAATAACTTGCCAATCTGGGTGGATGTACTGACTTAAGATGTGAGGGATACCATTGGCTGCTCTGCTTCAGACAGCAAGAAATCTTGGATGCCTATGCAGTCTACTTACCAAAGTACCATGGCAAATTGCCTCCAAAGATGTAGTGGTCTCTTTCTCCTTATTCCTTTTATAGGGAGGTTCATTCTATTGGATTATGCATGGCTGTGTAGCTCATCACCTCTTAATCCACCATGTTCTGGAGGGCAGGCTATTTGCCTGGATATTGGAGGATCATCAGCTCCCCTTCATGATTAGTAAAGTGGGAAGGCAAAGGTTGCAAGACTATGATGGCTTTTGTGATGCTACCTAATTCTGCAGCTAACAATCCTTAGCTCACACCTAATAGCCAAGAGCTATTGCAGAGAGCACCACCAGGGAAGAGAAGGCTGTGTTAAGCAGGCAGTTGCTAGGATTAGGGTCCAAGGGCCGGGCTCCAGAAATCAGAAGGGCCCCTGGATAGCATGTGCAAGAAATGTGAGATTCACTGGAAGGGTGGGCATCTGCTCCTTGTTACCCAGCTGCAACACATCTGCTTATAGGCACTTAGCTTCCCTCTAGGACAGGGGTCCCCAAACTTGGCAACTTTAAGACTTGTGGACTTCAACTCCCAGAATTCTCCAGCCAGCATAGCTGGCTGGAGAATTCTGGGAGTTGAAGTCCACAAGTCTTAAAGATGCCAAGTTTGAAGACCTCTGCTCTAGGAGGTATTGCTACTCAACACTTCAAGAGAAAGGGAAACTTTTGCTGCTGTCACCATTGGAAAGCTAAATGAAAAAAGGTGTGTTTTGAGGAATTGGCCTGACCGCAGTAAGAATAGATATCTTTGCTTCTCCTTCTTCCTCCTCCTCAAAACCTGAAGCCTACTGGGGTAATTTTAACAGCACAATTTATTTCCATGACTTCCCTTAATACACATCACTCTTGTTGATTTATAACACAAAGAAACAAGTTATCTGTAATTCTTTCACACCTAAGAGCCAAGTGAAGTGAGAGTACAACCATATAAAATGCCTACATTACCAAAATGTCTGAAAGACTGTGTTGGACAAAGGATATTTATGGAGACCTGAAGTACTACCAGAAATGGGGACCTATTGCAGAGAGCTCCACCAGGGAAGAGAAGGCTGTGTTCAGTCAGGCTGAGCTGAGGAATGTAGTCATCCAGGTGTTGCTGTGATACAATTCCAATCACATCTCATTATTTACCAGGCTTTAGGATTAGAAAAAGTTACTTAAAGAGTCTTCTGCAATACTGAATAAATTCAAATGCTCCCTCAAAGTTTTCCCTTGCCTGATGGCTCCCTCTGCAGATGAAAAATTGAAACAAAAGCCAGTGCAGCAGAATAAGTCACAGATAGGCAATTCATTGCTTTATTTCAACTCCCTACTAACATGGGGATCCAGCTTAGGTGGTTTAAAACCATGCAGACACCACAGCTGAATCAGCAAGTATCTCATAAATGACCACATTACAGTCATATGCCTTGAATGAAAAAAGAACTAATCCTGATATTTGTTTTCACCATTTTCAGATTTCTTGAAGAAGCAATCTGTGGCATAAGCATTTCCACTGTTTTTGTGATAGTCCCTGCCAGCAGAAACATGTGAAAGTGAAGTAAAAGAGCCTTTCATAAAGTGAAACTCTTACTAACAAAAAACAGACCACAACATCAGCATTTCTAATCATAGGAAGATAGAATCTCATATTTTCTCTTGGGTCATCTGTATCTCTCCTAGAATAATTTCGCCATACAAGGTGTGCTTTGGAGGAGAAATAGCAGCCCATTTATTGTTCTTTTCTTTTAACCTGCTCATCACATGATCTAAACCAGAGGTGGGCTTCACATAATTTAACAACTGGTTTGCCCAGAATCGAAAATGTGTGCGTGCACGCCTTGCGCACATGCCCACTGCGTCAAAAACACAGCAATTGTATAGGATGGGATAGCTTCGCTCACACGCGTGCCTTGCACACATGCTCACTGCGTCAAAAACACAGTGATTGTATAAGACGGGATAGCGCCGGGGCGGGTGGGCGGGCCCAGCCACTGGCCGTAACTACCGGTTCGCCCGAACCGGTCCGAACCAGCTGAATCCCACCCCTGAATTTTCTAAACTTAAGCAGGCTTGCACTGAGGATGTCCAAAAGCTGAAAATATCTTGGAAATTCCTGTCTTCCATCCATCTTTACCACATTCTTGAAAAAGGAGCTGTCCAAAGCCTTCAGGCAGAGATTCTTCTGCCACTAAGAACTGTCAAGGAGAGCTTTTGTTTCTTGCAAAAAATGGTGAAGGGAATCTAGTGTATTATTTCCTTGCAAAGTTTCCACTTTTCCATGCTGCAAAACACTCGTAATGTCAGTTTATGTTTGCCATGTTATTTTGTGTGTGGTTGCTGTTATTAATTGTGCTGCTTTCAAAAAATATCTCCTTAAGCAAGGATGGATAAATTACAACTGCAGCTCCCAATTATGGCTATATCCAAAGGGTTATAGTATGCATGTATGTGAATGCACATCTGCACAGCTTTAAGCAATAATTGTTAATAGCCCTGAATTTACAGTACCCTTAGATTACAGGAGATTTTTCTCATGATTTCATCAGTAAAATCTAACACCTTGACCAGAATGGGAGGCTGGACCTCCCTCTTGATCTGTTTACATGGCAGCCTTTCCTTTTTCATTAAAAGCTTAGCTTTAGACTGAACGGGACTCTTGATTATGTGATCTCATACTGCTTGGCCTCTTTTTCTAAATCAGCATTACTAAACTCTTGAGGCTCATACTTAAGGCTCATTATATCTGTGGGTTTGACTGGCATCTATAGTTGCACATTGGGTTCTCTTATTATAAATCTATTTTGTAGATTTCTTCCAAGGTAATTATGAGATAAAGAGGCAGTAAGTCTATGTGAAGGAGTGTTTTGCTTCTCCTTTGTATCTCTACACAATCAGGGTCATAGACAACATTTTCATCAAAGTGAAAAGGCTGCACAAAGCAACATGCACACCTTCATACCTCAGTTGGTAGTTACTTTTATATATATAAATTATATAAATTTTATTAAAGTTTTTTTTTAAGTTTATTTTATTTATTTATTTTATTTATTTTATAAAATTTATATGCCGCCCAACTCCCGAAGGACTCTGGGCGGCTTACATCATAAAAATAAAACATATAAAAGCAATTAAAAAAAACATCTATATTTAAAATAAAACACTCACACAACCATGCATGGGCCAATCAGGGCAACTATTGGCCCCAGGCCTGCCGGAAAAGCCAGGTCTTAACGGCTTTACGGAAGGCCAGTAAGGTGGGGGTAGTACAGATCTCGGGGGGAAGTTGGTTCCACAGAGTCGGAGCGGCTACAGAGAAGGCCCTCCCCCGCGGTCCCGCCAGCTGACACTGTCTGGCTGACGGGACCTGAAGAAGGCCGACCCTGTGCGACCTCACTGGTCGTTGGGAGGAGTGTGGGAGATATGCAAATATATTTTGCACAATTTAAATTTTGG
>QLTV01001123.1:45483-117078 GCA_003457575.1 Thermophis baileyi
CGGCTCCCGCCATACCTACCTCTCCCCACCACCACTGGGATGCTCCCACCCGCCACCCTCCTTGAGACCCCATCCCCCACCTCACTGCCCCCCCCTCTATCCGGCAGGCCGACAATATCATTCATACCAAGCCCAGGGTCAGATCTGGGCCCCCATCTGCTTCTGTTAGTACACTCAGCAGAGGGGGCTCCATTTCCCTCCCCCGGCTCCCCCATTCTCACCAACACAACCAATCAGACATACTCTCCCATTCACAGTCAAACCAGACAACCCACCACATTCACACACAAAACATGGCTAAAATTGCTAAAAACTGGCCAACAAAAAAAAGAAAATTGCATTGTAAATGCAACCCAAGTTAAAACTAATATAAGCTAATATGAGAAGGGGGGGAAGAAAAATCAAAGAGAAAGATAAAAGTTCAAGAAAGGGGGAAAAATAAAAATAGAAAAGAAAGAAACAAGATCCAAGAAGTAGCTTCCAATCTTCTTTAAAGTAGTTATAACCACAATTATAAATTTATCTTCTTACTCTATGCTTACAACATGGTTCTCATTTTTCTGTAATCTATTCTATCTAATCATCAAAACCATATAGCATAAAGTCATTTTTTTTCTTTTTATGCAAAAAGTCTGTAAAATAAATGTAAATATTGTCTTTTCTCTGATTAACGAAGTCAATTTAGCCATCTCAGCAATTTCCATCATTTCCACTAACCATTCCTCCATTGTGGGTAGTGCCAAATTTTTCCATTTTTGTGTACACAATAATCTTGCTGCAGTTATTGTATACAAAAATAAAATTCAATGACTTTTTTCCGACTGTTTGTCCATCAATCCCAAAAGAAAGACCTCTGGCCATATATATATTAATCTTTAATATGCTTGAATCCAAATTCTAGCTTTTTAGATGTCCACCAAGCATCATAAAATATCCCTTCTTGTGGTTCGCCTGTCATTTAGTTGGTAGTTTCTAAGCCTTTGCGTAGTTCTTCTATAGCAGGAACCAAGAGAGCTGCACAGGGCAAATCAGCATTGTTGCAAATAATTATGTTGGATACTAGTGCTTTGTAACATTCCAGCATCTTATTTGGTGTCTTTTTTTTTACTTGAAAGAATCTTGGCTGGCAGAGAGCCAGGAGGGTAGCAAAAGAAATGTTTAAGGCTACATTGGTATCCCCCAAGCACCTCACTATGTGCTTTTGAATTACTATACTGTTTTCCTAAAGTCCTAAAATGAGTGAGATCATTTTAAACCATGGCAGACATTGTGTCTCTAGTCACTGTATTTGTATATAATAATAGTTCTTCCTCTGTTTGTGTTGGATTGCTTTACAAAGTTTTTGGGAATATGATTATGCCAAAGAACCACAAACTGACAGATATTAAATTTATTTCGACCTCTGGCAGTGACGGTTTTTAACACTGGGAGGCACCACCAGCACATAAAGCAAAATTCAAAGGCCGGCCTTATTAGGACTAAGTCAAAGAGTTGTGTTTAAACAGAATCATATGTTACCAAGGGAGTGACAAATTCCATGCACACCCATGGGAAATAGGAGGCTGGGTTCTGTGGCCAAAGCTTGTTTTGAAACAAATGAACGGCTGTGCACCAAAGTAGAACACTTTCCATCCTGCCTTTGTTTTGTTTCCTGCTTCTATACTCTCTCCATTCTAACACCGTTATTTTTTTAAGTAGGCAGGGCAGAAAAACATTTTCAGCTTCTCCCAAGGGTCTTCTGTGACCCAGGAACAGGCTGCATCTATGACCTAATACTGAGCATTAAGGAAGTTTGAAAGGTTTTGCCAAACTGGAGGGTCCTTCAGCAAGTGAATGACTTACAAATTTAAAATTATGGCATCTATCCCATGGAATCTTAGGCAGAACAATGGCAAATCAGAAGCAATCTGATTAGGAAAGGCAGTCATTATGCTTTTCAGCTCTTTTCACATTCCTTCAGGAGTTTCTGAAGTTATTTTATAACTTAGGAGTGCAGATATATGGACAATCTAGAGCTGCTTCATATAGGAAAGTATTTTAAAATGCATGCAAATCTCCCATAAGGATAACAACACAGATGTTTATTTCATTACTAATGTGTATTTTCAGAAATTACCAGAAATTAGCTGGTCAAAAAAAATGAACACATAAAACCATTCTAAAAATCATGTTTATGATACCTGTGAGACTGTAAGAAATGGAGCAGGTTCCCAGGCTAGAGAAACTATTCGATCAGATCAGGCTTTTCACAAATCATCAAGAGAATAGCAAGTAACTGCTAATTCAGAACGGAAGCAAAATCTAAAATTTAAACTCAAGATGGCAAAACTGTGCATGTATGACCTCATTCTAGTCTGCACTAAAGTCTAATCTGGCATATTATATCAGAAAGTCTTCTACAGAATAAGATGATTCTTGACTAAGGATATCTATAGAGCTGTGTTTCTTGATTTTACAACTTGAAGATGTGTGGATTTCCAACTCCCAGAATTGCACAGCCAGAAAACCAAGGCAGAGAAATGCTGCTATTAAAGTCATACAAAGCCTGAGAAAACTGTGTTTTACGTGCCATTGGACAAACTGCAGCCTTTCAGCAATACTTACCCATTTGTAAAACAGAAGGACTTTAGCCTACCCTATAGAGCTGTTGTGAGAGTAAAATCCTTAGCATGGTATCAAACTTCAGAAAGAAAAAATATTTTCTCAATTATATGCAACACCTGATCAAACTGATCAAGACGCGGTGGTGCAGTGGTTAGAGTGCAGTACTGCAGGCTACTTCTGCTGATCACCGGCTGCCAGCAGTTTGGCAGATCGAATCTCACCAGGCTCAAGGTTGACTCAGCCTTCCATCCTTCCGAGATGGGTAAAATGAGGACCCAGATTGTTGGGGGCAATATGCTGACTCTGTAAACCGCTTAGAGAGGGCTGTAAAGCACTGTGAAGCGGTATATAAGTCTAAGTGCTATTGCTATTGCTAAACCATTTGCTAAAATGTAGGCAGGGGAGCTATAACATTCAAAACAAATGCTATTTTTCTTCTTCTGCATTTTTAGCTTCTTGAGTTAACTAATCCTCCTTATGTATATTTCTGCCCTTGGGAAGTCATGACAAATATGTTTAGATGTCTAGATTCAGAGGTGGGAGTCACATACTGTAACAACTGGTTCGCCCAGCACCGGAAATGTGAGCGTGCGCGCGCTTGCTCGCTTCACTCATGTGTGCACCCTCAGCGCATGCATGCGCCATCACAAAACACGGCAATGCATATGTGCGTGCGATCCGCGCATGCGTGTGCCATCAAAAACACGGAAATTCACTCGCACACGTCATCCACGCATGCGTGTGGCATCAAAAAACACAGTGATATAGGACGGGATTGCGCCCAGGCGGGTGGGCGGCCACCCATAGGTCACAACTACCGGTTCACCTGAACCGGTCCGAACCGGCAGCAGCCCACCACTGTCTAGATTATTGTCCCACTGACACACTTATCCACTCAGTTTTATTACACTTTAAGAAGCATCTGTTTCTCAAAGTTAACATCTAGTTTTAGCAAATTATAACTTCATTTTTATATGACTGATACAATAAAGACATGGTTACAGAGTATGTTCACTGAACATAATGGGTTTACAACTAAGTAAACATCAGTACCTGCATTTTTAGAAACACTAGATAAAAAGTTGAAGGCAAATGAAGATTAATTTCAAGTCAATAAGTTTAGCATTAGATTATAACAAACACCTACTGAGTCTCTGATGTATAATTAGGTGGTAAAAAGAACACCCATAGACACACAGAAATATTTCTAGCTTAATTTGCACATAAACAGATACTGCAAACACAGTGAAGAACAAACAGAAAGGAATAAGAATGTAATATTTTTCAACCTTTCCTTATATATTCAGAGCACTGCAGTTAAAGTGTGGATCATCACAGAAAAATTCAAATCGCAAGCTGCATGTAAAATTAAAGAGGTTCAGGCTTGTGGAAAAAATACTTCTTTTATGTTGAAATATCTGGATTAATTTTTCTCACCACTGACTGTTCAGTGACTTCTTAATGTGCTACTGTAAATATCCTTTAAGACAGAATATTAATGTTCATAACCTGATTTCAGCATTAAATTATCTTCAATACACCCTGCTGATGTTGTGCAAAGTTAATATGCTGCTTTCACCAAGGCTGTTTACAATCACTTCTGGAAAGAATAAGAACATTAACACAAAACACTTTCTTAACACATCAGAAGTAGAGATCTTCAGCTGACCTAGATTTGGATGCCTATAATAAGGACCCATTTTCAACTTTTCATATACCCCTGATGGCGAACCTATGGCACGCATGCCACAGGTGGCACATGGAACCATATCTGAGGGCACGTGAGGCGTTGCCCTATGTCAGCTCCAGTGCGCGTGCGCATGCGTGCGCTGGCCAGCTGATTTTCGGCCTTAGGGAAGGCCATTTTTGCCCTCCGGAGGCTTCAGGAGGCTTCCCTGAAGCCTCCAGATTGCGAAAAACAGCCCAACGGGCAAACCAGAAGTTTGGAAAAATGGACTTCTGGTTTGCTAGTGTGCGTGTGCACTCCCATTTTTGGCACGCAAGAAGAAAAAGGTTCGCCATCACTGTCATATACATTCTCATTAATTACCCAATACCATAATTTATTTCTTTTACATTTTCTTTCTGGGGAAAACATTCAGATTTCAATACACAGTTCTTGATGCAGAATTTCTTGTCACCCCAACTCAGTGGTGGGATTCAACTGGTTCACACCACTTTGGCCAAACTGGTTGTTAATTTGCTCGCTCCGCCCCGCCCCTCACTCCTTATCTCACCCCACCCACCTTGACTGATGCCTACAGTCATGCCTATGGCATAGCTGCTGCTGCTCTCTGGTTCCCTCGCTTGCCTCGACGGTGGGCCCCGCAGCCCAGCTGATCTCTGCCTGGTGAGTCTTCCTCCCTTAGTTGCCTCCCACACAACCCAGCCCGCTTGCCTGCCTTTGCCGCAGCCTACCTGATCTCTGCATGGGCGATTGGGCATGTGGCTGACACTTGGCTTCCAGCGCCAGAGAGGGCGGGGAAGGGAAGCGGCCGGGCTGCCACTGCCTTTCATTGGGGTGCATGCAGTGAGATGGAGCTCCACTTGCTGCCTCTTCTCCCCCCCTCACTTTCACTGTAATTTGGGAGTGTGGCAGTTGGGGAAAGGTGGGACAGGGGAGGAAGGGTATTCCAGACTCCCGGGCCTAGTGGCTTCTTCCCGGCAGCTCTTGCTCTGCCTCTTGGTGTCAGCGGTCAAAGATGAGGTTTTTGTGGGCAGAAGAGTTTGCCAGCACCAGCCAGATGCCCTTGCTTCCCCCAAGCATTTTTTTGCCTACCTGATTTCCAGCTCCATCGCATTTCTCCGTCGTGTTTCTCGCCATCATGTGCAGGGAAACAAAACTTTGTGGGACTAAAAGTAAAGTGCAATCAATCAATTTTAACTTCTCGCGAAAGAAAAAAATCTCGCGAAGTTGAATTTTTTTTTTAGTCCCACAAATTTTTGTTTTTCTGCACACGATAGCAAAAAACGCGATGGAGCTGGAAATCAGGTAGGCAAAGCAATGCTTGGGGGAAGCAAGGGCATCTGGCTGGTGGTGGGTGGGGCAAGCGGTGGAATCGCGGTGGGGGAAAAATGAAGCTGCCCGTTATAGCCAGGGCCACCCCCACTAAACAAGCAGCAGCCGCAGTGGCTCCGTTGCACCACGGCTCCTCCTGCCGGGAAGCGGCTGGCCCTGCAGTGGCGGCTTGAATGGCCCGACTAAAGTTGTGCTCTGATTGGAGCAGCAGCTGCAGTGCTGCTCCAATTAGCCAGCCCAAGCCCAAGCTGGGCTGGCCACTCTGCCCCCACCGGCGGCTGGGCAATGCTACACAGGGCATTGAGTGGCTGTCGGCCACACGGCTCTTTGCCAGTGGCCAGTCAGGTGAGGAAGCGCACGGCCTCAGCTCTGCGCTCGGGAAAGCGAGGGGGAGTGGCGTGACAGCGGCTTCCCTGCTCAGCCCTGACAAGTGATGCATGGTGCCCGCACCAGCGTCCTGAGAGAAGCAGAGAAGATCGCCGCTTGCAAGCAGACAAGCAGAGGTAGCAAGCGTACGCCATGCCATGGGAAAAATGAGAGGCCCTGTTGTCCCGCAGAGCCTGCCGCCACTTGAGTGGGGGGCGAGGATAATGGCGAGACTCAGGGAGTAGGTCAGGTGGAGCTGGCTGACTGGGGATGGGGGATCATGCTGCTCTGAAGCCGGCCCTGCCGCTGCCTCCCCCTCAAACACAGAGAGAGAGGTTGGAGAACTGGGAGGGGAGAGGCCAGGCAAGGAGAGAGGGGAGAGGCCAGTGATGGTGAGTTGGCCACGCCCACCCAGTCACATGAACCCCCAGCCACGCCCCCCAGCCACGTCCTCCCAGCCAGTCAGAGCAGAGAACCGGTTGTTAAATTATTTGAATCCCACCACTGCCCCAACTTCTTTGTTTTCAAGGAAATACCCTCTTATTTTTCATTTGTTTAAATTAATATTTCTTTCTATTGCCCATCTTGGTTTTCCAAATACATGTTGCAATGCAGTACTTATGCAGATCAGTATTAGGCAAGTAATAACTTTTTTATGAATATTATTCCTAAATTGGGATTTAGGATGCCACATCTGAATTCCATTTACATTACTGACATATGTTCTGTCTGCCACTATTCCTGAAATTCTAATTTTATTTATTATTGTATTTTCCCATTTTCCCCTTTCCCCTTTTATTTATTATTGTATTTTCCCCTTTGTTTTGTTGTTGCGCATTGCTAGATCTCATGTGAAACCTGGTTACTTTTTAATCTTATACCTAAATATTGAACTGCTTCATATAAAGTAGTTACCGTATTTTTTGGACTATAAGATGCACCGGACTATAAGACACACCTAGATTTAGAGGAAAACAAAAAAAAATAGTTTTTGGCCTCCGTGCGTCCCATGTTCACCCTCCCCAGCCCCCAGAAGCATTTTGCAGGCCAAAAAAACAGGCCTGTTTTTGGCCTCTCAAACGCTCCTCGTGTCCCGTTTTTGCCAAAAATGCACCCGTTTCTGGCCTGTAGAGTGCTTCTGGGGGCCGGGGAGGGCAAAAAAGTAAAACCGGAGGGTTTGGAAGGCCAAAAATGGGCCCGTTTTTGGCAAAAACAGGATGTGCAGAGCACTGCAGAGTGCTTCTGGGGGCCGGGGAGGGCAAAAACGTGATGCGCGAAGGGTTCGGCAGGCCAAAAATGGGCCCGTTTTTTGCAAAAATGGGTCATGCGGAGCACTACAGAGTGCTTCTGGGGGCTGGGGGGGCGAAAATGCGATGTGTTGAGGGTTCGGGAGGCCAAAAACAGGCCCATTTTTGGCAAAAATGGGTCGTGCGGAACACTGCAGAGTGCTTCTGGGGGCCGGGGAGGGCGAAAATGCGATGTGCTGAGGGTTCGGGAGGCCAAAAATGGGCCCATTTTTGGCAAAAAGGTCGTGCGGAACACTGCAGAGTGCTTCTGGGGGCCGGGGGGGGCGAAAATGCGATGTGCTGAGGGTTTGGGAGGCCAAAAATGGGCCCATTTTTGGCAAAAATGGGTTGTGCGGAACACTGCAGAGTGCTTCTGGGGGCTGGGGGGCGAAAATGCGATGTGCTGAGGGTTTGGGAGGCCAAAATCGAGCCCGTTTTTGGCAAAAATGGGACATGCAGAGGGTTCGGGAGGCCAAAAACAGGCCCGTATTCGGTCTATAAGACACACCGAAATTTTCACCCACTTTTGGGGGTCAGTGCATCTTATACTCCGAAAAATACAGTATGTTTTACTAAGTATGCTTAACACTGCAGCCTTAATCACATGATTATATCTTATTTTATATTAAGAAAAGTGCTAAGTGCATGATTCTCATCAGACAGGAAACCAACCATTTTTATATCCTCCCAACCACTGCAAAGACAACTAGGAGGCTATTACCTCCTTTTAAGAGCTTTTAGGAAGGAAAGAAGAAATCCACAATGGCCCAATGAAGGTCAGCCCCAATTTGAATAAAGTCAAGGAAGGCCTATCGCTCTCTGATACATTTCAGTGAAAAGGATTTCTTTTCTTTTGTGCAATCACTCTTGGACCTTATCCTTGTGCCATCACCTGAAAAACATGGATAACCCACTGTTCATTTACTCCTCCTTGTTGACATGACAGCTCCAGAACAGTTTCGAGCTGAAGAACATAGTTAGCATATATGTTGTAAATAAATATCTGATGCATCATACTGACATCTTTGGACAAATTACCTAAAATTGTTGCTGTCATCTATTAGCTTTTTATCTTTACTACATAATAAACATATCCAACTTGATAGAATAAGTAAAAGGCTAATCTGCAGTTTTATGCCTGGGTTTTCTTTGGTCCATCTAAAATGGAAACCCAATGATGATTTATAGTGCCTTCTGGAGGCATCCAAGTATCACTGTGCTGATAAAACAATTTGAACAGAGGTTGGCTGACTGATGCTACAACTCACTAAAGAAGAACTAGTGGGAAGGTTTAAAATTATTATTAGAAAGAATACCAGTTTTGTTTATGTTGCAATTATTGTCATAGAGTTTACATTGGCTGAAGTCCCCAACATGACTTGAAGGGAGGCATTTTGAAGCCTATCTGGAACTTATGAGATGAACTATAATCCTTTTAAAAAATCAAACTGAACTGGAAAGCTTTGTGAGTGATTTTGATGTTTGCTAGCACCAAAGAACAGCAAAGAGATCTGCAAAAATTGCTATTGTGGGGTTTCTCAAGTAAAGAGAATCCAAAAATGTGTTTGTTACATTTTTTACACTCACAATCAGGGCCCTACATTGGACAAGGAAAGAACAAGGCTTGCATATTGATGAGGGAGGTCCTTACTGACCTGCATTTTTTTCAAAATGTTGGGGTTGGGGTCTCTTCATGGATCATAATCTGATTATGACCCCACAATTATGTAGCTGTACAAAAAATGCAATCCTAATTCTGTATCACAGAATAATACTGTATATTCCTCTCTATTTGATGCAGTCAGATCACTGTTAGAATCTTTTGTCCAGTTACTGACATTAAATTTTATTAGAGCAATCAAAATGATAAGAAGGAAGGAAAAGTCTATGAGAAACAGAAGTATTGAATATGGTTTGGCTTGTAGAAGATAGATCAAGGGCTGTCATATAAAAATTGGGGGAGAAGCAATGGGTTTAATTTCTTATTTAAGTTGGACATCAGGAAAAATTCCTAGCAGTAAGAAAAGACTATTTTGGAAAGAAGGGAGCTTTCTTTTGCTCTAAATGGAAGCTTGATGGCCATCAGTTGGAGATGCTATAAAAGTAGATTCCTACACTGGGAAGAGTTGAACTGGATGAACTCCAAGATCTCCTCCATTCTTTACATTCTAAGAAATACTACATAAACTTAAACATTACACCAGAGGTGAGTTCCTGCCAGTTCGGACCGGCTCTATAGAACTGGTAGCGGGAATTTCCCCTTGCTCGCCGAACTGGCAGCGATGGCCGGCTGGACATGCCCCCGAACCGGCTCTCTCGGCGGCGCCATAGGTGGCGCCATTTTGTTTTTTGCTTCTGCGCATGCGCAGAAGCTGTTTTTTTCTTCTGTGCATGCGCAGAAGCTTGGTTTTTAGCACTGTGCATGCACGCGTGCGTGAAGCGCGGTGCGCCCACACAGTGCACAAGGTGCGCACGCCCACGCGGCACGTGAGGAAGCGAACTGGCAGCGAGGTAAGTTAGAACCCACCCCTGCATTACATTGTTCTGTTTTAAAATTAACCAACATTGATCTCATTGACAAGTAATCCTATACAATTTTGTTTTCTCCCACGAAACCAGTTTAATCTTGTGCAGCTCCTGGGACTACAGAATGGATATCTCCAACGACCAAGCATAGTCTGAAATTGCCTGAAATTGTTCCTACACTCAAAAACTTACAAATGTATACTTTGGTATCTAGCAAGGAAGCTAAAAGAAGCCTTAATCCCAAAGCAGTAAGAAATGCATTCCTTAGCAAGTGTGTCTCATGTAATATATTGTTGTTATTAACAATTATATAATATAGTTAACTTGACCAGAATCTTATACGATATTGTTTTTGATCAAATTTTTGGGCCTTGAAAATGTGAAGTCTTACATATGCAGAGAACCATGGAGTTAAATTTCAGATGAGCCACGTTCAGATCTCCATCTCTCTATCTTGCCAAGAGCTTCTCTGATCCACCTTGGGACAATCGTTTTCTCCTCATGCTATTTCACAACACAGATAAAATAAAATGGATGCTGGATAGAGCTCTCCCGTGTTTTTTCTACTATTCCTCACTCATTACACAAAGGAGAATTTCATTTAGAAAATCTTTAAAAAGAAATCCCTAGGGATAAAGAATGAGGTTCTTGCACTATTTAGTTTCAGTATAAATAAGTATTATGAAAACAGATGTGAACAAACCAAATGATTTGCATCAGAGAAATATGAATCTATGAAGATTAAGGGCAGAAATGTTATGCATTTCCTCTGTAAAATTAAGTAAATTAAATTAGTTGTTTAATTATGAGACTTGCATCATTAGCATTTTGAATGTAAAAATACAGTCAATCTTCTTCAATCTGGGCAACCCTCAGATATGTGGATTTCACATTCAGAATTTTCAGCAATGCTTATGGAGTCCTGATATTAAAGAGTATCCAAGATTAGTGCAGCTAAAATGTCCCTAATAAGTGATCATCTGTAATAAGGTCCTGTTCTCCAACATTAACATTCGAGAAACAGGGACTTTTTGGCAGAGACTGTATATCAATTATAACGCAAGTATATTAACTTAAAATTGAGTCAAAAAGCTGTCCATCAGCCCCTAATTTCCTGAATATTAAATTTACCCCTTCCCACACACACACATGCAAATCTTTGAAACATTTGTCAAATCTTATTCATCTCAGTGTTCATTTTCCAACAACATTGCACAGAGGTGAACAACCAAGTGCCCTGGAGTAAATGCAGCAAGTCTGCTAAAAATCACACTAGCAAAGGTTGGTATCCAATTCCTGAAAATGGAGGCATGACTTCCCGTGAGTTTTTTCTGGAAAGAAAAAGAAAAAGAAGGGTGAGTCATTGGAAAGACTTTACTCATCCAAAATAATAAAAGTACTGCATGTTTGCATGATGTCATAATGTAACTGTCCCACCCACTAAACACCACGACTACTGGAAAATATAACAAAAACCTTCAGGACACAGCCAATGAAAAGCTGTCAGATCCACTAGTAGCACTATGCCATAACTTGCATCACTATTGACACATATGAAGAATTGCATTTTTTATTATATGAATGATTAGCAAAGAAGAATTAATGCTGAAAATGTCATCTGTCTTTTGTTAAAGTGGTGAAATGACCACACATGGAGAAATTTGTACAGATCTGATTACATCTGTAAACAATTCTTTCAATGTGAGCTGCATCTATTCTAACTGCAGTTGTATTATTTTTTTCTTCTATCAGATTGTGATTCTACAAAATACTATTATTTAAAGACTCCAGTTCATCTAATACTTCTGCAGGTCTATTTCCATCTTAAAATTCATAAGTATGGCAGCTGTATGAAGAATTGCTTAGGTGCTAACCAATAACTGCAGTATTTCTTCAATTATCTTCAGAATGGCAATCATTTTGTTACAGAGATGACACTGCATTTACTTAATAACATGGAACTCCAAGCTGAAAATGATACATTTCAAGCATCTCAATATCCTTCAATGAATGACTCTTAGAACTATATTTATTATGCTTAAATAAAAACCTTGAAAGTCCCTGAAAAAAAATACTGCAGGATTTATAATTTTCTTACTATCTAAAGAGATTAGCTGTTTCTGTTCTAATCTTAAATTTCAGTCAAGGATTAGAGGGATTAAGAGAAGAAACCAACATTTTAGAGCAGAGGTCTTCAAACTTGGCAACTTTAAGACTTGTGGACTTCAACTCCCAGAATTCTCCAAGTCTTAAAGTTGCCAAGTTTGGGGACCCCTGTCTTAGAGCATGGGGAAGTTTGTTTGAGTTTTTTTCTGCAAAAACAGTATTGTTTTCTTTCAAAATAATGCTAAACCTCTGTTTAAAAAAAATGGTCCATCAGTCTTTCCAAAGGGTGAGTGTGCTTAATCTGTGAATATAAAAAATACTTGCCAAGCATTATTGTGGGTTGCTGCCTTGATCACATCATCAATCGCATAGTAGATGAAACACCCCAGGCTATATCCATGGCAAAAATTGTGTCAAAAGAAGATGGAAACACTGCCTTAGAACTGAGTAACTAAAGATTGCTTTAACCTGCCTATGCAGTAAGCTTAGGATGAGATAAAGGCAACAACATGAGAACACTGCATATAAAAACATTGCTGGGGTATATACACATCTTGGTTAGGACGACGTTGGGATAAGCCTAGAATTCCTAATAGCAGCTATGTAAAGCAAAGGATGTACTCACCAAAAGGAAAAAAGGATCATAATCTATTACAAGCAAAACTATGATCTGGGTTTCTGTAACAAAGAATATTGTTCTGGAATGATTGCCTGGTAATGTTTAAAATTAAACTAAGAGATCAGACGTCAATGCAATGTTGTCTATAAATAGCAGGCACAGGGATTTATCAAAGAACACGCTAATAGTCTAGACAGAGCAGGGAATTTTTTTCCATCCAGGTTTTGTTTTTCACAATTTGGCTCCTGTCTTCCCCACATCCAGTGTTTGAGTTGGACTGCCCTGATGTCTTTTATAGCCATTCCTAGGACACAGCTCTGACTAGCAAGTTTGTCTGTGAGCTCCTGGCATCACTTTGATCACTATTCATTGGCTGCAAGTCTCACATATTACACCAAAAGCTCTTTTTATTTGATGGCAGCTATCCCAGCATCTACAGACTCATTCGGGTCAAGTGCAAGGAGGCTGTTCGTGGAAAATGTCATACAGCTATGTATCTTGCATGATATATTCTTCTAGGAAACAAGTCAGTCTCTCCAATGGGTAAAACGTAATTTGAATTCTTCATTGTCACTCAAATGAACTACATTTGCTATAAACAATATAAATGAGGATGATATCTTATATAGATATTTTTAGAGAGGATCATCTATAATAGAGCATAACCAGGGGTGGGTTCTGGCTTACCTCCCTGCCGGTTTGCTTCCTCATGCGCCGCGTGAGTGCGCGCGCATGCACAGTGCTAAAAACCCAGCTTCTGCGCATGCGCAGAAGCAAAAAACAGCTTCTGCGTGTGCACAGAAGCAAAGAACAAGATGGCAGCGCCTATGGCGCCGCCGAGAGAGCCGGTTTGGGGGCGTGTCCAGCCGGCCATCGCTGCCGGTTCAGCAAGCAGGGGGAAATTCCCGCTACTAGTTCTATAGAACTGGTCCGAACCGGCAGGAACCCACCTCTGAGCAGAACTTTTGAGTGCTTATTTAAGTTGTGGATTTGACTTTTCCTTAATTAAAAACTGCACTGAATCTTCGTGATTTAGGAAAATTAAATGATAGAATTCCATTTTGAGATCCCCTCCACCCAATTTCAATATAGTCCTTTGTATGCTCAGGCAAAAACCTGTTCTTTGGAATGTACAGAAAGAAATAGGACAGGAATCCTTACCCAGGTTCCTAAGCCTGTACACTTTTAGTAAGAATAGTGAGGTGTGATACACTGTATTTGCATAGGCAGGCTTTGAAAATAGGTATTTTTTAGAAATGACAATCTGGTTGGCCTGTCTTACAAGAATGGAAACTAAAACCACAATTTCCTTTGCTTAATAACAATGCATGTGGTAACTTACAGCGATAGATTATGAGGTATTTTTTAAAGAAAAAATAAGCACAAAATACATTTAATCACAGGTATAGTTACAGTATATACCACTGAAACCAATCTTAGAAGTATATCAAATTTTTATTTATGTTGATTATTGCAATGCGCTCTACATGGGGATACCCTTAAAAAGTGTCCGGAGACTACAGTTAGTCCAGAATGCAGCTGCGCGAGCAGTTGTGGGTGTGCCAAGGTACACCCACATGAGTTCCATCCTTCGCGAGCTGCACTGGCTGCCGATTGGGCTCCGGTCACAATTTAAGGTGTTGGTTGTTACCTTTAAAGCCCTACATGGCTCAGGACCAGTTTATCTGCGTGACCGCCTTCTCCTACACTCCTCCCAACGACCAGTGAGGTCGCACAGGGTTGACCTTCTTCAGGTCCCATCAGCCAGACAGTGTCGGCTGGCGGGTCCACGGGGGAGGGCCTTCTCTGTAGCCGCTCCGACTCTGTGGAACCAACTTCCCCCCGAGATCCATACTACGCCCACCTTACTGGCCTTCCATAAAGACGTTAAATTTAAATCTTCTCCTTCTCCTTCTCCTTCTCCTTCTCCTCCTCCTCTCCTCTGTTGCAGATCTGTTATCTTTTCTCTTATTCTTTCACCATCCTGAGGAAGTAATCTAGAAGTTATCCTTGCTGAAGCAAAATAATAATACCAAGAAACTAATAGAGTTCAATGACATAGACCTCTCATTGCATCTATTCCAAGAAATCAAAATACATTACAGGAGTAACATAGGTAAAACAAATTAGTTATTATTATTATTATTATTATTATTATTATTATTATTATTGATGATGATGATGTTTAGGAAGAAAAGCCAAAGCTTTAATTTTCCATGCATTTAGACCGCAGAGAATATATTCGTTAATTTAAGCCAAGACACACTGAAAGAATAAGGTGGCCTTTGTCCTGCCCAAGGGACAAACTGGATTATTCATTGGACACAATGGCGCAATGCTCAGATCTTAGGAAACCCTCAAAGGCCAGTAAAAATGTTTTAGCCACCCAATCTCAAAGCTGATTCAAAAAAGAGGTTAAAAAAAAAGCTCAAATAACAAAGATGTGCAGATATATACATATGTATACATATATATGTACACATACATAGATGCATATATAAAACTATACGCCTTTGTTTATTAATGGATTAGGGATCTATATCAGGGGTGTCAAACTCGCGGTGTCACATTGTTGTCATGTGACGTACTGCAACTTTTTCCCCTTTGCTAAACCAGGTGTGGGCGTGGCCAGCATGTGATGCATCCGGCCCTCAGGCCACGAATTTGATACCCCTGATCTATATAGTAAATGCAAATATATCTGTAGCTCTGTTCTCAGAACATGCAATCACAACATATTCCCAGGCCTGTAAAATTTTTAAGGGATGCAATAAAAAACAAAAGCAAGAATGCAAAAGATACTTATAATGTAGAGAAAGCCGTAGTGATAATCCAACTCCAACACAGGATTTAAAACAGCAGAGACCAGAATGAAAATCAGAACAAATGTAAAAAAGCAAACTAAATGTCAGGCATTTACATAAGCAGAAGGAACGGTAGTTAATATATCTAGCATGAATTTATCCTTGTGCCCAAGTCTTTTATGCAGAAGCACCACAGCTGGTGCTTTTTACCTCTTAAGAGGGAGTGATCCACTCTGAGCAATCCCTTTACTTTTGAGGAGCCCAGGCTTGTTGCTTGTACTTTTATGCCATTCAGGGCATTGCTCTCCCCCTGAGCAACGACACCATTGTCACAGGCTTGGAGGCACGTTGCAGGTTCTGGTGCTTAGATCTGATCTTTCCAGCAAGAGATCCCCCAGTGATCCTCAATTGCCTCTCCTTATTCTCTGGGAGGATTTAGTCAGGTTTAGTTTTTTCCAACTCTGCAACCTGTCAGCCAGACTAGTTTAGGACAAAAATATACCTGTGTTCAAAAACAGCCTGATGAGTCACAGGTATGAACTACTGTCTCTTGTTATTAAGGCAATTTAGTGGGGGTGAAACATGTCATTCCAAGCACCCACCCATTAGGGAAGAGTGGTTGGTCATTCTTTTTCAGTTAGTGGGTAATGCTTGGCACGAGGGAAACAGCCAGAGCAATCCATTAGTTGCTTTTCTTAATTTTCCCCACACTAAAATAGAAAGGACAGCACCAGCCCTGACATCAAAGTAACAAATTTCATACCATCATATGTTTCAAGCGCAAGGAAGGTGGGTGGCACATTTGAATCATCCCAACCTCCGAAAACCTCCTGAGCACCACCAGCCTCCCAGGGCTCCTTTGTGAGCGGCAGCTGGTGGAGCCATGCTGCCTCACCCACCACCATCCTATGCACAGCCAGAATGAGAGTTGCAGTGCCTGCCAAGGCCCAAAGAGCACCAGGCTCTTTGTAGCTGTAGCCCAGCGCCTGCAGCACTGAGTAGGTGTGCAGGCTGGTGCTCAGGAGCCCAAAGGCGGTAGCAGGTGAGGCAGCACAGGCAGCATGGCTCCACCCGTGACGCCAGCAGCATGGAGCCTACCGCAGCCTAGAAGTGTCCCAGCAGCAGCTGGGCCAGCAGGCAGGATGGGTGAGAAGCTCCTCGCCGGCCAAGCACTGAAGCTCCACCACTGCCACTGGGGGGGGGAGAGAGAGAGAGAGAGCTAGATCCAATCCAACCTCAGAAGGCTGGTGGTGATGTGCTCTCTCTCTCTCTCTCTCTCTCTCTCTCTCTCTCTCTCTCTCTCTCTCTCTCTCACACACACACACACACACACACACACACACACACACGTCCCTCACACACACCCCACCCCCTCCAAGGCAGCCACATCCTTTCACTAACTCACTAACCAGCTCCGTTCTCCACTGCGTGTGCAGGACAAGAAGTCTGTGGGACTACCGTAAAAAAAAACTTCTCGCGGGAAGTTGGCATTGATTGAACTTTTTTCACGGTAGTCCCACAAACTTGTTTCCCTGCACACAATGGCGAGAAATGCAATGGAGCTGGAAATCAGGTACCGGTAGATAAAGAAAGGCTTGGAAGAAACGAGGGCACCTGGGTGGTGGTGGGTGGGGCAAGCTTTTCTGCCCACAAAATCCTTGTCTTTGATGGCCGATGCCGAAAGGCAGAGAAAGAGCTACCGGGAAGAAGCCCAGGAGTTGGGAATACCCTTTCTCCCCCCGCCCCACCTGCCACCCCCAAATTGCATCGATAAAGGGGGCGGGTGGCCAAGTGAGGGGCAGGAAGCTCTGCCATGCCCGGCGAGGGGGGGGGAGAAGAGATGGCAAGAGGAGCCCCATCTCGCTCCATGCGTCCCAATGAAAGGCAACAGCAGCCCGGCTGCTTCCCTTCCCCAACCTCTCTGGCGCTGGAAGCCAACTGACAGGCACACGCCCAGTCACTCATTCATCCCCCCCTCTCTCTCCCTCACCGGCTGAGATCAGAAGGCTAGAATCAGTGAGCTGGACATGCCGCCGCTGCCCGGAAGGAGAAGAACATTAGAAATGGGCTCCCTCGCAGCGCCTCCTCTCCCTCTTCTCTTCCCAGGCAGTGGTGGCGCATCTGGCTCACCAATTCTGGTCTGCTGATCTCGGCCAGCAGCGCCAGCGGCTCTGACCCGATCCTGGCCAGCAACACTGTGGGCAAGAACCGGCCACGCATCATGGCTGCGCAGACAGAGCCCACACCAGCCACTGCTTGGAGCTCCGGTGCCGGTCCCCCTCCCCACAGTCCCAGGTCGACAGGTTGCTTGACCTGGGACTCATGGCCCGGTGCCAATCCCCGCGTCGCCCGCCCTGCATGTTTGCTCAGTAGGGATTTGGGGACTAGCCGGGCTGGCTGAGTGTGCACAAAACGCTGAGCTGGAGACCGGGTCTCAGGGTGGGGGCATCGAGCCCAGCTGGCTTCACGCAGGAGAGGAGGCGCTGCGAGGGAGCCCATTTCTCGCATTGGCCAGGCAGGGTTCATCCACGCAGAGGCCGCGCATCTGTGTGTGTGAGAGAGAGAAAGAGAGAAAGAGAAACGGCGGAGAGGAAACCCTTTCAAACAGTGTTGCCTGCAATTCTTGTTACTCCCCTCCATCGTTTCTCTTTCTCGCTCGCTCTCTCATTCTCTCTCACACACAGAGACATTTGATTGCTTGAAAGGGACAGGCTGTGCTTTGCTTGTACCATAAGCACGTGCTTCCCACAATCTTGCCTGCCTTTTCGTCCTTTTCTCAAGCAGCAGCAGCTGGGTAGAGGCGGTGGGGGGGGAGCCGATTCAGACGGGCCGCATGGCTTTCTGCCTCATCATAGCAGCAGCCTGAGCAACACACAAGCTCCAGGCCTGGCGGAGTGCAAACCGCGGTCGCCGCCTGCTCCATAGCCACAACGTGAGCTGCAGAACAGAGGGGCCCTCAGCTGCAAGGTTGCCTGGTGCCATGGGCAGGGCTAGGGCTGGCAAGAGTGTGCCAGAAACATCTCCAGGCGCCTGGAGAGACAGAACTCCCGGCCCTCACTGGCTCAGCTGATCCACGGGCCGCGGTTAAAGGGCCGAGCAGCCATGAGGTGACCACGCTCACCGCCTCCTGCACCTCAAAAAAAAAATAAGACCTCCCCGAAAAGAAGCCCTAGCCATTTTTTCAGGGGTCAGAAGAAAATAAGACCTGGTCTTATTTTCGGGGAAACATGGTATGGTTTATTGACTTGGACATAGCATGTTATGAAAATGCAGCAATTGTGTTCTATTAATCAACACATTGATTGTTAACAGGGATCAGCTATGGAGGAGAAAGGCACATACATTCCTTTCAGCATTTGCTAAAGAAAATGTGAGACAAAAATTAAATAAGCCACCACAATTGAAATGTCAGACTTGTTTACCTAAATCTATACTTATAATGTCTGTGTATTATTTCATGCATATGGATTATCAAAGCAGTGCACAATAATAATAAAAGAATAAGTATAAATGTTTAACATTGTTATCAAATTGAAAGAGGTCTAGCAGAATGAAAAGGTATAATCAGATAATAAGAAACAGGAAAAATACCATTCAATAGATATACAGAATCTATTCTGAAGTGTTGTATCTGAATAAGTGTATCACCTGCTTTTAAGGGAGGAACAATTCTGTATTTCCATCTCAGGCACGATCAAACATTGATCTCTCTCAAAAGATAATTGATAGATTGTGCAAACTAAAAGGGCTGGAAAGTCCCACCGCATTCATTAACAAGAAACTTTCATATTCAGCTTGTTTCTTTTCAACTTCCTGTTGAACTGACTCACATGCTCTCTTTTTATGCAACAAGAAATTTACTTCACTTTATTATGGTAGGACTCAGCACTTGTATTAATAGTAAGAAATGATTATCTTCCATCATTTCCAAGATCTTGGCAAAGATAATCAAGCAAAGATCTGTGAAAACCTAGAAGCAAGAAAACTATTACTAGAAGTCAATATGGGTTTATCAAAAACAGATCATGCCAAACAAATCTTATTGTATTCTTTGACAAAATGACTAAATTAGTGACCAGCTAATGGGCGGCGGTCGATTAGTGATGGGCGGCGGTGATCCCCGCAGCCTGGAACAGCTGATCGGCGGTATTCCGGGAGGCCGATCCAACCGCCAATCAGCTGCTCATGCTAAATCAGGCTGTGCTGAAACTGACCAGGCTGTTTGCTGTTTGCTGCAAGGAGGCAAATTGCTGGGAGGCAGAGGCCGAAGGGTGGAGGCCGGCAGGTGGGCGGGGCTTCAGCAACATTCGCTCTATAAGATGCACAGACATTTCCACCCACTTTTTGGGGGGATGTAAGTGCGTCTTATAGACCGAAAAATACGGTAGATGAAGAGATAGAAGGGCAACTCATCAAATTTGCAGATGACACCAAGCTAGGAGGAGTAGTCAACACTTTAGAAAATAGGGTCAAGATCCAGAAAGGTCTTATCAGACTTGAACACTGGGCCCTATTTAACAAAATGAAATTCAGTAGGGAGAAAAGTAAGGTTTTACACTTAGGCAAAGAAAAACTAAATCACAGGTACAAATATGTGGTACCTGGCTCAATAGTAGTAACTATGAGAGGGACCTAGGAGTCTTAGTGGACAACCACTTAAGTATGAGCCAGCAATGTGCTACAGCTGCCAAAAAAGCCAATGCAGTCCTAGGCTGCATCAACAGAGAATAGTATCAAGGTCACGTGATGTATTAGTACTGCTATATACTGCCTTGGTAATATCACACTTGGAATACTGCATCCAGTTCTGGTCACCATGATACATAAAAGATGTTGAGATGCTGGAAAGAGTGCAGAGAAGAGCAACAAAGATGATTGAGGAGTTTGAGGCTGAAACATATGATGAATGGATGTAGGAACTGGGTATGTCCCAGGGGTGGGTTCCAACTTACCTCGCTGCCGGTTTGCTCCCTCCCGCACCACGTGGGCGCACTTCGTGGGCACGCACACATGTGCAGTAACAAAAAATCTGAAAAAAATTAAAAAATAAAAAACAAAGCCGAAAAAAAGATGGCGACCGCATGCACAGTCCCGGAAGTCAGCTTCTGCACATGCTCAGAAGGAAAAAAATAAATAAATAAAAATTCCAAAATAAATAAATAAAAAAAATTCAAAAAATTCAAAAAAAAGATGGTGGCCCCCACGGACCGGCACCAACCAATCTGGTTTGGTGATGTCATCATGACATCACCAGCGGGCCACTGCCAGTTTGGGAGAACTGGTCTGAAGGAGGAACCCACCCCTGGCATGTCCAGTCTAACAAAGGGAAGGACTAGGGATGACATGATACCAGTCTTCCAATATTTGAGAGGCTGTCACAGAGAAGAGAGGGACAATCTACTCTCTAAAGGACTTGAGGACAAGACAAGAAGTAACAGATGGAAACTTATCAAAAGACAGATTCAACCCAGAACTATGGGGGAATTTCCTGATAGTTTAATTTCCAATTAATCAGTGGATACCTTCAGAAATTATGAGTGCTCCAATACTGGAGGTTTTAAAGAAGAGATTGGACAGCCTTTTATCTGGAATAGTATAGGCAGGGTCTCCTGCTTGGGAAGGGGCTTGGACTAGAAAACATCATTTCCAACTTTGTTATTCTGTAACTGATCCTCTGAATAAGCTTTTGGGTTCAGAAAGTGGATTTTAATGATTTCATCATGTGGGAAAGGTTATAGAACTTATCTACCAAATTCAGTTGTTGAGGAATGTTCATTAGAACCAAATTAAATATCATCAAATGATGCAAGTTGTTCATGGCCTTTATACCTCTTTAATGATCTTAAGCGAGGAATTTTTTAAATTTAGACTTAAACTGTAAATTAGGAGGGTGCTGTATTTTTAAATTTGTGCCTTTACTAAGAATAATCCAACAATGATTTTTCATGCATATACAGGAAGACTGAGGACTGAGCTGATCCTTTAATGATAGTTCGTCTATATAAGGATGTGGCTTTAACATTTAGACAAGTTTACATGCCAGATAATGAAACTTTCCAGGTTGCAGAACACTTTCATCAGAAAACGTTTCTCAGAAGCAAACCACATAGGATTGTTAGAGCACAAAACAGCCTCCTATATAAACCATTGCAGATTATGTTCTGTCATTTCTATGTGCAGACACCAAATCCTTATATCTTATATATGAAAACATTTCTTCTTCTAGGAATTTTAGTTTGGTGGCAAAGCATCTCTTTGTTCTATATTTAATTTGTAGCTTTTTGAGATAGGCAAAAGTTAAACTATTCTAGTCCTCATGCATTTGTTCATGTCATCTCACATTCTCATTGAGCATTTCCACTGCCTTCTATGACCTTGAAAAATAACAATTTGAAGTATCTTTTAAAATAATCTGTTTTAAATGTATAGAGTCCCTACAAAATTTAGATCAACAAACTTCATGCTAGCCTTTAATTTGCCGCAGTACTTAAGAGGGATGTGTGAGCATGAGAACTTTTTAGTACAGCTAATGATTCCTAAAATGGGAATTGCTTGTTCTCAGAGATGGGGAAATGTCACACCTGATCCAGGAAGTGCCATGTCCCACCATGAAGCAAGCAAGTCAAAATATCCAGCTGTGTAGCCACCATGGAATTTTTTTTCCTTCCCTCTTGATGATGGAAAGACAAGCAGTTGCATCCTTCTTTCCTGTCCTGTGTTTCCCTTTTGAGAGGAAATCCAAGCTATTATTCCCTGCCTTCCAAGCGCATGGTTTAAAAGCAGCAGAGGTGAGAACAGGCTGATGCAACAGTCATATTTAGCCCTTTCTGTGATAAAACTTGCTGGCCAGAACTTGGCTTCATGGGTCAAGCTTTTCTTAAATTAGGGAATATGTGGTTAAATTATTATAAGAGCCAGTATGGTGTAGTGTTTAAGGTACTAGACCAGTGATGGTGAACCTTTTTTTCCTTGGGTGCCAAAAGCGTGTGTGTGCACGCTATCGCACGCACGCGCGTGCCCATAATCACATGCACGTGCGTGCCCATACCTATAATTCAATGCCCCCCGTGCCCTGCCCCCCTGCACATGCGTGCACGAGCCAAAAATCAGCTGGCCGGTGCGCACATGCGCGCTGGAGTGAGCTAGGGCAACAGCTCGCATGCCAGCAGATATGGCTCCGCGTGCCACCTGTGGCACGCGTGCCACAGGTTCGCCATCACGGTACTAGACATTCTAAACCTGCATTGAGCACAAAGCCAACTGGGTGTCCTTGGGCCAGTCACTCTCTCTCAGCTCTAGGAAGGAGACAATGGCAAACCACTTCTTAAAATCTTGCCAAGAAAACTGCAGGGACTTATCTAGGCAACCACTAGGAGTCAATACTGACTCCAAGGCACCCTCCCCAAATGCTATTGTAAGTCCCCAAATAAATCAACAGTGTTCCAATTGCTACCTTAATTTAGATATCAGACCACTGGACTTTAATATATTATTGTGGTAATTAGGCATACAAATCCATCTTCAACTACATGCTGAGACTATTTCCCCTTTTAAAAATATACTCATTAAAAGCAGTGACCTCTTTTCGTACTATCCAGTATTAGTGTAAAATGAAAAATTGTTACAAGTAGATAAGTGATGCTGTGCATAATGCTGTACGCCAATTTTTCTCCCTAGGAAAATAAAATCCGTTTGCAGAAAGCTTTGAAAGCTTTTATTTTTAATATGAGAAAAGCACCCTAGAACAGTATCAACGTTTGCAGCTGCAAACTTTCTTCTATGTTCCCGGGACACGTGAATTGAACTACAGTCTGCTTAAATAATCCGGTTTTCTGCAGCTCGACTGAACCATGAACTGCCCGGTTGTCAGCGTAGGCTAAAATGATGAATTTGTTTTGCTCTGTGGGAACACAGCTGCTATGTGGACAGGGTAGCTTTTATTCCCAGCCTAGTTATCAGATACAGGGATATATATATATATCCCTGTATCTGTATCTGTTTCTGTTATATTCAGAAACACGTCTTGGACAAGTATTAATGGAATTAAACGGATCCTGAAGACAGCAAAGGAGGTGCGATATCAAGGAACGAGTCTAGTGCCAAAATGTAATCTTGGAGGCGGTTTCCCACGAGCAGAATTTTGCCTCAAGGCGGGCACGATTCCCGCCAAAGCTCATCTCGTCCAGTCCCAGTTAAGACAAAAGAAAAGGCTGGCACATTTCTCGGCCCCCTCGAGCCTTTTTTTTTTTTTTTTTTTTTTTTTTTTTTTTGTATGGAGAATCTCCACAAAGACAAAAGAAAAGGCTGGCACATTTCTCGGCCCCCTCGAGCCTTTTTTTTTTTTTTTTTTTTTTTTTAGAAGCCGAGTCCCGGCGAAGTCTCCGTTGGGAGCCGGAAGGTCAAAGGCCCTAAACAACCCGCAGCTCCGCCCCGCCTCCTCCTCGCAGGCTCCGCCCCTGCGCCCTCCCCGGCTGGAAAGCGGCAAGGGGTAAAGGCGCCTGCCGCGGCTCCTGGGCGAGAGGGATCTCCGGGCTTGTTCTTGGCTACTGCAGAAGGAGGAAGAAAGCACGCGAGGAAGAGCCGCCGCTGCCATGGGGCGAGTGCAAGGAGGGATGCGCTGCGTCAAGTTCCTGCTCTTCCTTTTCAACTTCATTTTCTGGGTCAGTGCGGGGCCGGGGGACCAGAAGGCGTTCGGGGGCTAAAGGTTAAGGGGGTGAGGAATCAGGGTGCCAGCTCTGCGTGTACCTGTGTATACGTGCGTGTGCGCGCGCTGTTGAGCAGGAACTGCGATGTTGTGAGGTTGAGAGAGACGACCTCGTGCCAGGCGCTTCCTCCTCGTGGGGCGGCTGCTGATCGGGTTTACCTGTTCGGCGCTGTCCGCTGTGCAGGTACCCCGCGCCGCGAATTCCCGCTGCTCCCTGCAGCCGAGCATCCTTCCCCACCCGGCGCCACGTCTTTGGGTTATAATCCGAAATAAGAACAACAACGGCGAACGGTATTGGAACCTCGGTGCTCAGCAGGGAATAAATGAAAGGAAATCTGTGCATCAGGCTTATTTTTGGTGTTGGAGTCCCGCTTCTGTGGTCTCTCTCTCCCTGCAGTAGCTGTTGCACACGCAGACTAGAGGGTTATCTGGAAGTAAGCGTTTGTATACGGTGAACTGAGGTGTGCGGTGGCCTTCCTCAGAAGCTAGCAATACCGGGGATCCCACAGTATCACCCAAAAGCCACCTTGTCTTGGATAACATTTCTCATCCTCCCTAGCCAGGGCAGGGAGATGCTGGGCACAGGTGTGCTTGACAGTTCAGAAGAGGGGACTGGCAAGAATCTGGGTGCATTAACAATAATTTCATCTTCATAGGATGAAGCTTGCCAAGACACCCAATAATGGTGTGTCCCCAAAATACTGGAGTAGAGGATTCCTCTTCCTATTATCTGAAGTTGGTCAAAAGCCACTTTTACAAGTCTTAAATAGAAATGTTGTATCTAAGTGTTGGTCAAAACGCTGCAAAGAAGCCAAGCTACAATATATCAGCTTGGTGATTCTTTGTGAGAGCTGCTTTTCCCTTAAATAATGCTAACCCAGACTAATAACTTTACCTTAAGATAGTGCTAGATGGGGATGATGGAGCCGAGGTGGCGCAGTGGTTAGAGTGCAGCACTGCAGGCTACTTCAGCTGACTGCTAGCTGCAGTTCGGCGGTTCAAATCTCACCGGCTCAAGGTTGACTCAGCCTTCCATCCGTCTGAGGTGGGTAAAATGAGGACCCAGATTGTTGGGGGCGATATGCTGACTCTGTGAACCGCTTAGAGAGGGCTGTAAAAGCACTATGAAGCGGTATATAAGTCTAAGTGCTATTGCTATTGCTATTGCTATGGCAATTATAGTTTAAAACTTCAGGGGGGCGGGGGCAGATATGGAAAGCTGCCTTAGTACACAATGATTTATTGGAAGTTTGGGCATGAAAGATTTTAGTTTGCCTTTTACTACTATACTTTCTTGTCCAAGATATCTCTGTTAAACAAAGGTATATTTGAGGGGTCAAAAAAGTCAAAATGGCGGCCACAACTGCACAGAGTTCTTGACATAGGTCACATGCAGTAAAAAAAGGGGGTGGAGCTTTGATCATGTGGCCACCATCATGACTGTTTAACCCACCCATATTAGCTAAAATTTCTGCATTTTTAAACTGAAATTTTAGATTATTTTTGTAGGTTTTTTTTTAATGTAAACTGAAGTAAGCTTCTGATGTCAAGGAGAAGAAGCATGCAAGGCTCTTTCCTTGACTGGCATCAATTGGTTATCTTTATTAAGCCCCCCAGATAACACCATTAATTTATAATCTGCAATCAAGTTCTGTTATTGATGATTCGCTTTTGGGGATAGTAAAGAGTCTTTTTTGAGAATCATATGTTCGGTGGACTAATATTCTGCCTCTGGCATTGTGATCACATTTCTGATCTGTTAATTTCAACAGCTCTATTGACAGAGTAGAGGAATAACCATGAGGCCGAGTTCATTTTAAGCTATATAATTAACATAAGTTTGCTTTTTATCTTGCTAAGTGTTGGAATTAAGCTTCTGAAATTTTCCAGTGAGCATGAAAGAATCCAGTGCTTTGATGTCTCAGCCAGACTGTTTCCATTAATAAAAGAATGTCCTTTCATTTTTTATCCCCAATTCTAAAGAAACGAACATCACTTTAATTGCTAGTAAACATCACTCTATAACTTGTGTATTGATTTTATTTCATACTAACATTAACCTTAGTGGGGGGGGAACTTTCACTGAAACCATAGAAACAACAAAGGAAATAAACAACCACAATGGGGCGCATTTGTTAATCCTTGACACTCTTTGCTATCAACATGTCCAGAGCTATGTGGCTTTCTGTGCTTGAACAGTGCAGCTAATCACCAATTTAAAGAGATACAAAAACAAACAATTCATAAGGAAGTCATTATTGAATTTATAAATATGGGTACACATTACATAAATCTGGATCTCATAAATATGCACTTGCCCAGTGTGATTTTTCCATTACATATTTAGATTTGGAGGCCCTGATTGTGGCTCTTTGCATCATGTCAGTGATCAATGGAGTAAATAGAAATATTACAGGCTGACAGAATATAGTTTTGCATGTCTAATCAAATGTAACCTCCGCTGAATTCAAAGGAACATTTTTATTTACATAGGACTACAGCCTTAATTTTCTACTTACAAAATATGAACATAAAATCTCTCAAAGCTCAGCATGCAAGAAACAAACACGTATCCAGAAAAGTCTGTATTTTGTCACAGGTAAACTAAAACCTATCTATGTTTATTATTCCTTTTTTACTCCTTAAAAAGTAGATAATTAGATTAGGATCAACAAAGAAAAGCATCCTCAATGTATATGCAAACCTTTTTTCTAATATCTCAAAAGGGTATACCAAAAGTGAATACCATAACCATTTATTATATAATTTACACTCAATATTTACATTCATTGCCCTTTTCTTCCATGAATTTCCTTTATAATGCATGGCCTTTGAACATTCCTAAAAGTAGGAATATTTTCTCTGAAAAAATAATAAAAAAAACATTGTGATTAGCCTATGGGACCTGACCTTTGATATAGTTTATATATTTTATTGTCTTTCCCCTCTTGAAAATGGGCTTGCAGTGGTGGAGTTAGCTGAGAACTGCAGTTGCATTGACATCTTAAACAGGAGTTGTTCAAAGATCATTTTTATAGACACACACACACGCACATACATTTACAGGCATCCCAAATCTTGAAAGCTAAACAAAGACTTAAGTTTGCTCAGCTAGTGGTGCCAATTAAGGTAATACAGTTTATTCTACTGTAGAGGGGAAAATGTACCAAATCCCTGCACATCACATGTGGAAATCCTGCATGGCATTCCTGGTTGTGGTTGTTTAACAAATTTTTTCCATATATTTTGAGCTTACAGTCCTACTCAAAAAGTCTAGAAAGCTGATGTTTTGAAATATGAATGTAAAATCTTCCAGGGCTCTGCCTACTATTGCCATGTACAAAATTACATCCTTTGGTCATTGCAGGATTCCTAATAGTTTGTACTATTTCTTCTTTTCTCTTAATAAGAACTCTTTCCTGCTTGATGCACAGTGTTCTCCTTTAACCCCCTCGGAAACTTGGCAGTAGCTCTTGCATTCATCCTCTCTCCTGTTCACTGACTGCTCCATTTATCTGATGAAGTGGAATGTCAATCACAAACCCTTAGACCATCATCATCAGTTTGTTTATCATTAAGGTACACAAGACACCACATTGTTTCTGCTTTCAGAGACAATCACAGCTATCCCTCTGAAAACCCAGGCCTTTCTTTTAAAAAAAAAAAAAGCTTTTTTTTTAAATATATGTCTGCAGAGAGGAAATATGGGCGTAAAGCAAGGGCTTTGGTCATTTCTTTTGTTCTTTGCAAAGCCTTGCTGAAAGTTTAAGCTGTAGGTGGGATGAGGCACCCCATTAAACAAACACATGGAGAATGACTGCTCAGCTTGATCTTATTACCTCACAGCAGTGTGGAGAGGAGAAGAACATGCCATTGAACTGTGGCTGATCGTGTGTTACAGTACTGTAAGACTGTTGTAATAGCATGGAGAAGAACATTGTGCTATGGAAACAATTAGAAAGTTATTTAATCTGATAACGTGGCAGGGGCTAGTAGTTTGAAAATAACACGGTGTTTTTTTTTACTTTGTGCTTTTATGGAAGCCTTGGTCAAGTAGAGATATTAATACTTTTAAATCAGCTTATTGCCAGTTGAGCTTTTAAATCATTTGGATTTTCTTCTGTTAGGATGGGGGGGGGGAACCTGTAATGTACCATACCTTCAGTGGAGTAACTTTTGGGCTGTCCAAAACATGAGCCGACCATCTCTGCCCACTGTTTGTCACATTCTTGTAGCAGTAAGCCCACCTCTTCCCTCCCTTCCTTCCTTCCTTCCTTCCTTCCTTCCTTCCTTCCTTCCTTCCTTCCTTCCTTCCTTCCTTTCTTTCTTTCTTTCTTTCTTTTCTCTACTGGCATAGCTGGGCACTTCTTGGCCATGGCGAGCACCGTGCTGGCCACCAAGCGGCTGCCCATGCTGCTGCTGGCTTTGTGGGGGCTCTTTGCCCTCCTGGCAGGGCAGGTGACGGCTGGAGCTTGTCGAGAGCTTGGCCCCGATTAAGGCCACAGGCAAGCAGACAGTGGGATGGAGAGGGCAGGGCGGGGGTAGCTGCCCAAACACTTTTCACCCAGAGGGAGATGAAGCTTTGTCTGCTTGCAAAGGGGACACTTTGAAAAGGGAACTAATTGCTCCGTTTCAAACCATCCCCTTTGCAAGCTTTGAGTCTCTGCCATTTCTCTGTCCGGGTGAAAAGTGTTTGGTAGCCTATGGGGTGCTTGGGAACGTAGCAATTTGGTGACAATTGGGGTGTTATGTGGCAGGTGCATGTTGGTTTGAATTCTAAAGTGCCACAGCACTTTAGTTCTTTAGTTTCTATGACTTTCTCTTTTATGATCCTGTCAATTATTGCGATTATTTTATTTTTTTTTTATCCCACCTTTATTATTTTTTTATAAATAACTCAAGGTAGCGACCATCCATGGTATTCCTCTTCATCCTATTTTCCCTACAATCACTCCGGCTGATAGTGGATTGGCTGATAGTGCCTGGCCCAAAGCCACCCAACTGGCTTTCATGGCTGAGGGACTAGAACTCACAGTCTCCTATTTTCTAGCCTGGTGCCTTAACGACTAAACCAAACCAGATGTGTTTTTCAGAACGGATATGCTTCTCTGAAAAAAGAAAATGAAAGTCTAAGTCTCAGAACCGGATTCCTAATAGTCTCAACAAGGATTTGTTATCAAACAACAGAGTAATACAAATTAGACATTAGGATTGAGAATAAGTTTCACCTATGCTTTTTAAGTATTAGGTAAAGTTATTTTAATTCCAAAGGAGGTTTCTAGGTATCATTTGGAGACATCCTAAATCTTAGAGCTCTTCCACCAAGACTTACTGCCTGTATGGAAAAAAAAAAAAGAAGTGGCTAAAAAAATTGACTCTAAAAAAAAGTCTCACAAATGCTTCTATTGTTTTCCTCAAAGCACATACTGAGAAAATCATTACCAGCCTGCATGAGCCTCTACACAAAATATTGTAAATCAAAACATTTATTAGACTTATTAGTTATTTGTGAAGCCTCATGTTTTGAAATCTTCGTGCCTGTCCTGGAAGATAATTAGCTTTAATCACAGGTAACATTCTTCAAATTGTCTTTGCTAGAAAGTGATGGTAGAAAAGGGCTGTTACTTCTAAAGGCAGGTAGTCAGTCAGTGTGACCCAGACATTTAGCCTGGACGGACCCTTTGACCTGATTCATTGGGGTTCTTCTTATATAGAGCCGAGGTGGCGCAGTGGTTAGAGTGCAGCACTGCAGGCTACTTCAGCTGACTGCTAGCTGCAGTTCGGCGGTTCAAATCTCACCGGCTCAAGGTTGACTCAGCCTTCCATCCTTCCGAGGTGGGTAAAATGAGGACCCAGATTGTTGGGGGCAATATGCTGACTCTGTGAACTGCTTAGAGAGGGCTGTAAAGCACTGTAAAGCGGTATATAAGTCTAAGTGCTATTGCTATTGCTATTCTTGAAAACAAAGTGCTTTACATATTTTGTGGCAAAGGAGCTTTTAATTACATTGCTCTAAGAGCAGCAGCACCTCATTCAAATAATGACATTAATCCATTTAAGCACATCGAGAACTGTAAGGCATTCAGAAGCAGGCAACTCAGCTGAAGTTGCATCTGTTTGATGTATAGTGTGTGATATTCAGAAACCTGGGAGGTAAAAAGGTTTGAACAAGTCAAGTTTGGTTTGTTTTTAAGAAAAAAAAAACGTGTGAGAACAGATTCAAACTTTCTACTTACGGTAGCTTATTACCAAAATGGGCGACCCACAGAGAAATATTTAAGACTTTGAAAAATGGATGGATGGATATTATTGCAGCTATTGTCATGACCAAAGATTTCCAGCATATCACCAAGGGAGAAGGGTTTTTTTTTATTGTTTTCCTGTACGTGAAGATCTGATAAGGAAGGAAGGATATCCAAATGCTTTCCCAGCCCACTATCTTCATATAATAACCTGGTTCACCTGGTGTGCTAGGAAAAGTGGGCATCGTTTGAGGATTGGGGCCTTCTGACCTTCTGCAAGGCTACAGGAAAGCATTTAGCAATAGGATGATGTCATTGGAAGGAGTGAAGCCATTTTTTTTTTCATCTTCTTTGAGAACAAGGCTTCTTAATTCTGAAGGTAAAAAATCTGCCACCAAAATTCCTGCTTTATAATTCATGGATTGTCTTCCCCTTTGCTAAGACAGTAGTTGACTTCCTACAGCACTCTTAACAATAAATGATGGAAAGCCATTTTAGGTTAATTCATATTGTGGAAACCAAGAATATATTTTGTGATTTGCTCTGAAAATGAGTCTTGCCATGTCCTTCTCTATTCTGCAATTGGGTTTTTAAAAAATGGATTTTTAAAGCAGCCTCTACATACATGATGGTTGTTCTCTCCCTGAAGTCTGGGGAGTATATAATGCTCTTTGAATGAATTGTGATGATTAGGTTCTGCAGCATAACTCCCAGTGGCAGACTCCAGATTTTTTGCCAGTGTATGCAAATGGTGGTGCTTATTCTTGCTCCAAGCACAATAAGATCTGTTCTACCTCTTCTTTACTTCTCCAAAGCAGAAGCTGAATTCCGCTATCTTTGCTCTGCAGACTCATGCAGTGATTAAGCAAATTGGGGGGGGGGGAGGCAGGAAAAAGTGGGAACATTTTAGCTTTGTCCTAGAATGCTATGTGTAACCTGATCTGAGGTCTCCACCTTCCTTATGTAAAGTTTGCGGTGTGTGAATGGAACTGTTTCCCCAGGTGAAAGAGTTCTACTCAGGGCTGGCAATTGGACTACCCTCACCTGTTCTTGAGTTGGGAGATGCCACCCCCTTTTTTTTCTGGCCTCTGGAATCTCCCTTCCCATTTCCCCACCCTCCTTAGGAGTAAACTTATAAACAAATAGCTCCATTTTGCCTTGTATCATGGTAAGTGGACTTAAGCAGTTTTGAACTGGCCTAGTAGAAATCCAGCACTGAACTAACAATGAATAAAGTATATTTATATTTAATAAATGCAAGGGAATAAACCCTTGAGGAATTGAATGCTAAACCAAGTTATATGAAATCTAGACATCTAAACAATGAAAATAAACAAAAAAAATGAATCTAGACAACTAAACAAAGCTAATTATATCTAATGTTTTTGACTATTCTTCCTCTGCCAACTTTACCCTAATGGTACCAGTTTGGAGCAGAAGATCTCAAACTCGGGAAATCTCCATCTATACTCCTTGCAGTTCTCAGGGCTTAAAACCAGCAGCAGACTGGGAAATTTCTAGAGCCTTTTCTTGTCTGAATCCTATATCTGTTGCTCTTTGAAAGAAGGAATAGATTCTTAGTATTATAGTAGAAGTGTTATAGTAGAAGTGTTATATAGTAGTAATATTATACAATAGCTAGATCTAGCAAGACCTCCAAACTGCTATGCCAGCTATGGATTTTGGACTTTTACTATTCACCAACATACGAACAGGTAGTCCTTGCTTAACAGTCCAGTTATGATAGTGCTGAATGAATGATTCTTACACCTAGTTCTCAAGATTACAACTGTTGCAATGTCCCCATGATCATGAGATCAAAATTGGGACATTTGGCAGCTTGCCCATATTTATGACCACAGAGTGCACTTCAGTTCCCCCCACACCTATCTCCCCCTCATCAGTCACCTTTTGGCTGCCCCTGCTGCCTCAGGAAACCTGCTTGAGGCTTCGGGAAGAAGTCTTCGAACAGCCAGCAGCTGCTTCATGAAAGGCGAGGCCTGGCACACCTCATCAGTAATGGGAGGAAGAAGATGGTGAAGGTCAACTGGAGGCAACAGGGATGGTGGAGCATAGTGTGGTAGGGTGCAAGGCAGAGCATAGGGCAGCCAAAAGGTCAGAAATGGGTTGTGAGGACTTGAAGTGGAGGTGAGTGCAACAAGACAGGAGAAGCATAAGGCCCTCACCTAATGACTGTGTGATCCTGCCTTAACGATCGCAACCAAAGCTGCAGGATCCAATTTGGGTCGGTCACCGGGCCCAGAGATTTAATCTTCTGAGCTTTTGGACTAAACCTCTGGTCCCAGTGACAGACCCAGATTGGATCCTGCATCATTATCCTGGGACATGTATATTTGCCTTCATTCATGAGTACCAAAGCTGTTGTTGCCAAGTGGTGTGGCCACATGATGTGTCATCTAACAACTATTTAGTGATGAATACTCAAATCCCAATTAGGGTGGTTAAACTAGGACTACCTGTACAATTGTTTTTTTAATAACCATGATGCAGTGTTAGACAAATCATTCTCTCTGTCATTCAGTTGCACTTCAATACAATTATGTAAGACATAACAATACTTGCCCAAATTACCAGGACTATTCTAAAGAATTTGGAACATTTTGCATATTCTCAAAGTATATGACTGTGTAAATTTATTATCTTTTTTTTTACTGTTAGAAAGATATGCAAGGTTGACTTAGCCTTCCATCCTTCCAATGTCGCTAAAATGAGGACCCAGATTGTTGGGGGAAATATGCTGACTCTGTAAACCACTTAGAGAGTGCTGTAAAGCACTGTGGTGGTATATAAGTAAGTGCTATTGCTACTATGTATGTATGGAAAGATGCCTGTATCCTATAGGTTTATGATCTGATGAAATACATTTTTCTACAGTGCCTTTTCTCTCTTACCTGAGATCACTGTATTTTTTTACTAAACATTAATATTTGTTTGTAATACACTCTCTTTTTATACTGTTTGTTGTATTAGGATTCAAAAGCAAAAAGGTATTCTGAAGTGTGTGTGACCCACAGATAACACTAATGGTTATAGTCCTTATATGGACCATTTCCTTTCCCAGGATAACACTGCAAGCAGCCACATGATTCCAGGAAAAGTTGCCTCTTATTTAAGGAGTTGCAGATAGATTCTATTAAGGAGTCGAAGATGGATTTATATCCCCACCTGCTCCAAAGAATCTTTTGCTTCCAAATCCAAAGTGCTGGTTTTAAGTGTGTATGACCTGGCATGCCCCCTTTGTCTCTGCCTGGCACACAAAGATTGCTTTTTAATTAGCCTGAGGTTGTCCCAAAAGTTCAGAATTGTACAAGCCATGGTATTCTCTGTGATATCCTATGGAAGTGAAGGTTTGTTGTTATAATGACAGGATAGGAAGAATATTGGCTTTTGAACTTTGGTGTTGGAAGAGACTCTTGAGAATATCATGGACACCAAGAAAACAAGCCAATGCATCATCGGAGAAATCAATCCAGAGCTCTCACTTGAGGCATAAATGACCAAGCTCAAATTATCCTACTTCAGACACATTATGTGAAGACATAACTTTCTGGAGAAGGCTCTAATGCTGGGATTGGTGGATGGAAAGAGAAGAAGAGGATGACTGGCAGCAAGGTGGATGAACTCAATTGCCCAATTGAAAGACCTGAAATAACCAAGTTATGGATAGATCAGGGCTGTCAAACTCCCAGCCTGCAGGCTGGATGCGTCATGCAGTAGCCACGACCATGCCCAGTTTAGCAAAGTCATGTGATGCTGCCGTGACGATGTGAGTTTGACACCCCTGGGATAGATCATCATGGAGAAAATCTATCTCTATGGTTGCTAAGAATCCACAACAATTTGATGGCACATAAGAATAATAGTAATAATATATCAAGGGAGTTACAGGTAGTTCTCAATTTAATGATCACAATTGAGACCAGTGAGTTGCACCCAATTTTACAAACTATTTTGCCATTGTTAAGCAAATAACTGCAGTTGTGAATCATGCAGTCATTAAGGGAGTCTGGGTTCCCCCATTGACTTTGCTTGTAGGAAGCCAGCTGGGAAGATTGCAAATGGAGATCACATGACCCTGGGATGCTGCAACAGTTGTGTCACTTTTTTCAGTGCAATTGTAACTTCGATTCATCAAATGGTTGTAAGATGAGGACTACCTGTACTAAGCGAACAGAGGTATAATTTGCTTTTCTCTCTAAAAATATATTCTTAAATAGTGTATAGTATATAGAGCTTATCTGTTTGTTTAATCAGTGACATCATCAAAATAAACTCCATCCGATGCCATGTCACCAGGTCGCATGCCTATTGGATATCAAGCGCTACTCAATGCCATCAAGAACAGCTGGTTGCCAGTCCTAAAGTTAATGATTAAGCTAACTCTCCCCTGGAGTACATTGACCTCTAGTAACATTAGGGCTTAACTGTATTGAAAGCCTTTATGTTTAAGCAACCCCTAATTTGTGCACTTTTATAATAAATAAAGCTCTAATGAAATCTTAATTTTTGTGGAGTTTTTGAAATCAGTGTCTGAAATGCATGAAAAAATAAAGCTACAGGCTTAATTCATTTATTTTTGACCAGGTCTAACCATAATTAATGCCATTAAAGCTGCCCTATAATCAATGATTAACATAACTCTCCTCTTGAATATCTCATCCACCGATAATCCTCACCCTGTTTTGTGCTTTTTTGAAATAACTAAAGCCCCAATAAAGTTATATTTTGTAACTTTATATTTTAAGTTTTAAAATCAGTGCCTGAAAACCCGGGGGAAAGATCATTGATATCTACTCTTTTCTGAAAGTTAAAGACAAATGTTTTTGCAAAGTCTAACTGGAAACATGGGCACACAGTGCCACACACATTCCTTTAAATACGGGGGGGGGGAGCTGCAGATTGCCTTTTTTTCCTTTTCTGAAACCTAAAGACATATACATATAATTAGAAACACACATACTGCCTTAAATGAAAAAGTAAATAGAGCAGCATTCCCTCTCTTGAGCTTTTCTGAAATAAAATTAAAGATAGTAAATTTTCAACTTCTGCTTACCTGCAAGTCTGCAACTGAGCAGAGAGACACCTTCCCGATGATTTCAGGCCTGCAAAGGAGGTTTATTACATGTACGCACTTGCCTAGAGTAATTGCTCTGGACATGACTGGACATTTAACCAGCCCCCCCTTAGTGCTCGCCCAAAGTACTCTACACTGGGTTTGCAGAAAAGCCTACCAGAAAAGAGAGTTTAGCCCCTGCTGATTCTTCAGTTTCTCTAGCAATATAATAATACAACTGCCATAAGGAATGTTTATTTTTTGTTTGATTTGTGATGATGTAATGGAATCTTTCACTATTGGCAAATTCTTTCTCTTCCAGTCATATTCTTATGTTTAATAGGTTAATTGTGCGAATAAACAAAGAGGCAGGAAGGACAAATTGTTCTAAATAAGAAGTAGTGAAATAGATTCTATAAAATAAGTAATAAACATCCAGAAAATAATATTGCCAAATGGTTTTTTAAAAAGTTCCAAATGGATGAATATGGATATGTATAATGTAAGGCCTTTGCAGGACCAGATTTGACTTCTCAAGGTGTACCTCATTAGTGTGTGTGAAGGGGAGCACAGTGGTTAGAATATCTGGCTAAGGTTGAAAATACCAATTTCAATAGGACATCCATTCCTAAATCATCTGAATCCTCATGGATAAACCAATAGCTTACTTTTAAAAGCTTTTTGTGAGGAGAAAATATGAGGGGAGAAAATTCTTGCATGCTGCATTGGGCAACTCGAAGAAAAGGCATTACACACAAAGTTAGTTGCAGTTGGTGTGCAGGATGTGGGAAGTTATGGAATGAGAATGAAGAGATTGTGCCTGAAACTTTAATAGAAAATAGGGCTTTGGGTGGAAGATTTGGCCAGTTTAAAAAGAAACAAAAAGATATAGAATGTTTATCACAAGTAGGAATAATGGGACTGTGTGAGGGAAATTATGTATTTTCTATTAATCTCACTATTTAAATCTCCCAATGTAAGAATATTGTAGCTCAGGATTGAACTGTGGGATCCTTGGTGCTCTCTGAGCTTGCTTGTTATCTTGCAGAGGTTTCATTACCAAATTAGGTAACATTGGTGCTAGAAGGGGTTTGCTCTTATTTTATATACTAGTGGCTTGCCCTGTCAGTAGTTAATTTCCATTTTACTGTATTAATGAGAAGATTGAAGCAAAAATCTGCTTGAGGTTCTTTGTAATGGAAGGCTTGTATTAAAAGAAAGAGAATCTTTACAGCTCAGATATTAAGACAGTGCTTTTCAATCTTGGCAACTTTAAGATATGTGGACTTCAACTAGAATTCTGCAGTCAGTGCTGGCTGGAGAATTCTGGGGGTTAAAGTACATACATTTTAAAGTTGCCAAGGTTGAAAAACACTGTCTTAAGTGAAGAGGTAACTGTTTGATAGTCTGCTCCACTTTAAATGGACCACATATTTGCCTTGATAGGGTCCTGTGAGAATTGTGGTGATTGGAATCATTACATGAATAAATCTCTCATTTTCCTGGGAAATCTGAGATCCCTTTCAGTGTAGTGCTTGGCCAAGGTTGATTTTGTAACAGACGTATTTTCGGCAACTTGCTTGCAGTTTCCTTGACAAGGATTCCCTTAGATAAAATTTATCAAAACTTCCCTGGGGCCAGACAAAATAACTTGCACAGTAGGGAAGCTCTGGTTGCCTTCAGAGTTTAGTAGGGTAGCAGAGGTTAGCAGAGTGTGAAAGAACCATAGTGTTGTGTGAGAAATAGTAGTAATAATAATCCATTTAGACACGTTTTCTGCTTGTACAACTGGGGAATGTTTGGGTGTCTACCCACCAAGGGGTTCTGTTCCTATAAGCAAAATAAACATATTAAGTTGCAGTTGAGGGAATTGGGATATTTTTTTTTAATGTGTTCAGGGAATTAGTAATCATATCACTAGGGAAAAATAGAAGTATCTTTTATAGTATAGAGCCGAGGTGGCGCAGTGGTTAGAGTGCAGCACTGCAGGCTACTTCAGCTGACTGCTAGCTGCAGTTCGGCGGTTCAAATCTCACCAGGCTCAAGGTTGACTCAGCCTTCCATCCTTCCGAGGTGGGTAAAATGAGGTCCCAGATTGTTGGGGTCAATATGCTGACTCTGTGAACCGCTTAGAGAGGGCTGTAAAGCACTGTAAAGCGGTATATAAGTCTAAGTGCTATTGCTATTTTGAAGGCATTAGAAAAGCTTAGCTGTCCAAGCAGGTTTCTGCCTGGATAAGCCAACGAGACTATTTTGGATTCAAACATGTGTTGTTCCATTAGAATTGTGTCCTTTTAGGGTCATCTTTATAGACAGTAACACGTATTTCTATTTTTGGAACATAATCCATTGTTTCTCAAGGAACAGCAACCATTCATACAATATACTTAACACAATTAAAGTGCTCTGGTATGTTTGGAAAAAAATGAGGTTCCTACACTTCAGGTGGGCAGGAAGAAAATCATAATGTATTGGTAAATCTGGATCAATAATGATTTCTGATGCCTAATCAAATACTCTTAAGACAAAAACTATAAAGATGTAAGACCTATAAATCCAAGTGCTGAAATAATTCCTTAGGGAAAACCAGGAATGGTTTCATATGCAAAAGAGGTGTAGAATCATAGGGTTGGAAGAAACCTTTGAGGTCTTCTAGTCCAATCCCTCACTCCTGGGTCAAGGCAGGAATCCTTACAAATGATTGTCCAGTATATTCTTGAAAACATCCAGTGATGGAGCAGTTCTAGGAAGCAAGCTCTTCCATTGATTAACCATTCTTGCTGTCAGGAAATTTCTCCTTAGTTCTAGGTTGGATCTCTCTTTAATGAGCTTCCACCCATTGCTTCTTGTCCTGCCCTCAGGTACTTTGGAGAATAAGTATGGAGTTCATAAATTTGGAGAATAATAGGAATAAACAATTATTCATAAATACATTTATGAATGGTTTATGAATTATATAACAGAAGCCATTGTTTTTAATCATGTTTTTCATGTATGATACTGCTTGTTTTTAAAGCTATGAAAAAGTTAACTTATACAGCTCAGATCAAAACAAGCAACCACATGGTATAATAATATACAAAAATCAACTAAACCATCCAAACCACCTTCAGAAAACCAAAAGTCCCAGTAGCCCAAGAAGGAAAAACAGGAGTCATCTACAACATATTGTGTAAGGACTATAACAGCCACTGTTTAGGACAGACATGCAGAAGATTAGCAGAGCAAATCCATGAATACTAATTAGCAATCAGAAGACATAATGAAAACTCCTTAATTTCACAGCTCATGGACAGACTTCATCATAGTTTCAACTGGAAAACTGAGCATCTTAGATCAAGCTAAATCCCAAACTCCTAGAGAATTCCTGGAAGCTTCGAGCTCAGACAAATTAGACATCAACACATAGACATAAAAAACATACAGTATATGCAACATTAAAAAAAAGTTAAAAAGAAAACATAAAGACCAGAACATTTCCTCACCAGCTACCGGTATCAACACCCAGACAAACAATGAAGCAGGGAACAATGCCCCCATCAAGGATACCAAGGAGAAAACAATACCTCCACCAATGCTGACACGGCAAGCCACTGTATATAAACAAAAGAGCAAACCCAATTCCCTTCTAGCACTGAAGATATTACCGAGTTGACTAGTGAAACTCCACTTTCCTGTCTGGTATGTCTACTGGTAGATCTGGGAAAAAGAAAACTATTGTTTTTACATTCTTCTGATCATTTGGGCTAAAACGGGAGGGAGGGAGGGAGGACTACATTTTCACTACCATCAGTGATCTTGTAAGAAAAGAATAATCAGTCTTTTGATATCCACCTATGAACTTTTTTTTAATGTACACCCGTTCACCACTCTGCAACTTGTATCAGATTCCACAAGTTGTACCAAGCTGTTCACTTTTCACCAAATTGTACAATAAGTTTAAAGTGAAGTGAGGAGGAAAAAAGAAGCTCACCAATTGGGATCCACCCAGGAGGGGTCAGACAACCACAATTTAATGACCCTGGGGGATAACAACTGGACGCAAGAGGTTTCCTGCCACAGCACAAGGCAGTCAACCGGAGTGGTAGCATTTGCCTACAATGAAATGAAATGGAGAGGGTGAGCCAGACAGCATTGCTGGTGCTGGCATACAAGTCAGAAAGCACTACTTTTGATGCATAGATGGAAAAATCTGTTAGTCTCCCGGTAAGCTATGGAGGATGACATCATGTGTTCCTGGCCTCAGGACAGAGCTAGTGATCCTGTATCTGTACCAATCCAGTAAAAATAAAAGGACATACTCCAAGCTCAGTGTAGGCCCATCCCTACCTCAGAGGGTGATGCCGTCCTTTCTCAAAGGGGTGAGACATAACTCTACTGCAATGTAAAGAAGTACAGATTTGTGAGGTTGGTGTCACTCAGCTGCAGCTGGGATTCCAACAGCAGCACAAAGTGGTGTGTTGTTTGGCCCTGCAAAAGCACAAGCCATTGTTTCTTGTTCAGTCACCCTGTGCCATGAGAGCAAACGGGATTGCCTTCTTTCTCTCTTTCTCTCTCCTTCCCCACTTCCCCCATTTCATTCGATTGGAAGAGGCATATTCTCTGTCTGAAGTCCTTATGATAATCAAAGGATTGCCTGGGCTTTCCTATCAAAATAAAAAAGCAATGCTAGCCATATTGACAATGAGAAAGTAGTATCCATAAAGGCTTTATTAAACTTCAAAACACCTGGGTATTGATCATTTAGTAAGAAAATTTCAATCTCCTCTTCATAAGTGGAGCTTATCAGACTCAAGAGCAGAGGCATTAGCTCTGACCGCCAATGTGAGTACAGTGGGCACTTTAAAAGGATGTGTAAAACAGACTCAACCTCTGTGTTCCAACAAAATTTGTATTTATATCTTTAGCTTCAAGAAACAGTTTGGTGCAAGCACAGAATAGAAGGGGGGAAAACTGGAGAAAATCATGAAATATAAAGACCTGCAAATAGAAATAGAATTGTGGCAAAAGAAACCAAATATAGTACCAACAGTAATAGACACCTTGGGTGCAATCTCAAAGCATCTGGAGCGCCACTCGACAAAATCACCATCAGTCAATTGCAAAAGGCAGCTTTATTTGGAATAGCTTACATTCTGTGTTGATACCTTTAATATTACTGAATAACAACATTTGCCTGTCCCAGATCCTTAGGAAGGACTCGATGGATAAAAATGCCAAATCCAGTCTATATTAGTTTCTGCTGCAGGAAAGATTATATAGCTAAAAGGAACATACAATTAATTTAGTCATATGTATTAATAATTTTGGTTTGAAGTTACAGCCTGAGAAACAGTGATTTACAACCTGTTGCTGAAGTTACAATCACGGCATCACCCTGCAGACGTGTGGTCTCAATTTGAGTGCTTAGCAACTGGGTTGCAGCATATTGCAATTTGTGTCTTTTCCAGCCAGCTTCTGACAAGGGAAGTCAATTGGGGGAACTGGATTTGCTTAACAACTGTAGTAAAAATGGTTGTAAAATATAGTCTTGTCATGTGATCGCTCACTGAATGACCTTATCACTTAACAACTAAAATTCCAGTCCCAATTATGGTCATAAATTGAGGACTACCTTTATGGTCTTGTTATTCAGTTGTTACTACTACTATTTCCAAATTGGAAGCACCAAAGTGTTTCCATGGTGAAAGGATTTGCCAGTGACATCATCACTGTCTGGGGGACACTCAGTTGGGGGCTCCTTTTATGTCCCTGGGAAGTTGCCCACCAAAGTGGTACCCATTTATCTACTTACGGTCACCCGCTTTCAAACTGTTGGGTCGGCAGGAACTGGAGCATGTGACAGGAGCTCATCCCACCTCACGGCAGCAACCAGGTCTTGAACACAAGCCTGTCAATCTTCAGCACAACATTCTAACCTCATGAGCCACCATGCTCCTTCAGTTAATGGAGTTATTCAGTTAATGGAGTAATAAAGAAGCAGACACATTATTGCTGTATATTACATGTATATCATTTTTAAGAATATTTAACAGTGCAATTGGTTTCCTTTGTAATACAAATTTAACCTATATATTATATAATTACAAATAATTTTAGGTGCCAAAATGCATCTCCAAAATTGGGTTTATCTTATCCATGTATGGGTTTATCTGCGAGTATACTATTTACTGTAATTTTTTTTTAATACCCATATATCCCATACATGCTTGTATCCCATACCTAAGCCCAACTTATGAATAAATTGACACACACAATTTTAACCAAAATACTATGAAAAATGAAAAATCTGTGGATTTCCTGCAGATAAGGATAAAGCAATTGTGAAAATTATATGAACATTTTGAGGGTTGGCTTAGCTATAGCACTAGCACTTAGACTTATATACCATTTCATAGTGCTTTACAGCCTTCTCTAAATGGTTTACAGAGTCAGCATATTTCCCCCAACGATCTGAGTCCTCATTTTACCGCCCTCAGAAGGATGGAAGTCTCAGTCAATTTTGAGCAGGTGAGAATTGAACTGCTGGCGGTCAGCAGAATTAACCTGCAATATTGCGCCACCACAGCTTATCCACGACGTGCTTATCTGCTGTAGATACTGTAGATACAGTATATATTTTATCTACTGTATATACTGTAGTTTTATCAGACTTTCAAAGAGTACTCTGGCCCAAAAAGGGTTAATAAACCCTAGTGAGCACAAAAGCATGATCTTGGCCTGTGAATGGCATTCACCATCTGTGTACTGGAGGAAGAAGATGAGGCTCTGGAATAATGGCTGTGGGAGTCTTCAGGGAAAACAAGGAACTGTTTCCAGATTTTTCTGTGCTTGTCACCCATCTTCCTTCAGCACTTAACCTTTGCTTTGATTTTCCAGTTGGCAGGTTCAGCTGTTATCGCATTTGGGCTATGGCTGCGGTTTGGAAATGTTATAAGAGATTTAGCAACTGATGAGGCCTCCCCAGAATATTTTTATATGGGTAAGTTCCATATCAAGTATTACTGTATAAATATAATTTTTCTTCGGTAGCAACAACAATAATCATGCTGGATTATTCTTGCTTCCTGAACACTTTGGGGTATATTTTATAGATTTTTGGCTATTAATCATGAAGATAACCTATCACATATCATTATAGAAGAATAATGGGGAGAGAGAAATTCTTAATTCTTTTTTTTCACACATGTTTTTCACTGAAAATTCCATCCATAGACAAGTCATATGTTTTTCCTTTCATAGAACGTCAGCCTTATTTTTAAACAAGTTACAACTTTCTCAAAATATCATCTTTGGAGGGAATAATTTTTCTTATCACCACCATCACCAATTAGATGATCCAAGTGATGTCACATATCTATTCTCCCTTCTAGGATTGATTATTTTTCACTTTTGAGAAGTTTACAGTTTCTGTATTTCATTTGTTTTATAAATGCATTTAAAAATATGCTCTAAAAGTTAATAAGTGATGTCCTCTTGAATACCGAACAAACAAAACTACTTATATGACCCTACATAAAATCCCTGCACCAAATCAAAACTGTATTATGAGCATTAATTCTACCTAATGATCATTAATTCTAACTACCTAATGAAGTTAATAAACACAAACTGGACACAAACTGTTTCAACTCCTACCCTCAAAACAACACTATAGAGCACTGCACACCAGAACACCTAGACACAAGAACAGTTTTTTCCCCAAACGCCATCACTCTGCTAAACAAATAATTCCTCAACACTGTCAAACTATTTACTAAGTCTGCACTACTAATAATCTTCCCATCGTTCCTATCACCCATCTCCTCCCACAAATGACTGTATGACTGTAATTTTGTTGCTTGTAGCCTTACAATTTATATTGACTGGTTCCTAATATGATTTGATTGCTTATTTGTACCAGGACTATCATTAAGTGTTGTACCTTGTGATTCTTGACGAACTTATCTTTTCTTTTATGTACACTGAGACCATATGCACCAAGACAAATTCCTTGTGTGTTCAATCACACTTGGCCAATAAAAAATTCTATTCTATTCTAATGTGTAGAGATTTTCACCACTAACAGAGAATCATAGAGGTGGAAGATAACCTTTAAAATGTTAAATTCAGTCACCATCTCAGTGCAGGAATCCAGAGAGAGGAGGCTCTGCTTAAATACATCCATCAGTTGAGAGCCCAAGTCATCACCTTCCTGGTAATAGGTTTCATTGTTGAATTGCTCTGAATCCATCTTCCTGTAATTTACATCCATTATTCCATATCCTGTCCTCTGGGATAATAGAGATGTCTTCAAGATGACACGTTTGTCCGAATTTTTAAAATTCGATCATATTCTTATCTTCCCTGTTTTTCTCAGAACTTTCATAGGACTTAATTTCTAGTCTTTTGATTATTCTCATTACTCTTTCTCTAAATGTGTCTAAATGTGGTGTCCATAACTGGACACTCTGCTGGAGAGCAGCTCTGACCAATGCAGAATAAAGTGAAACTAGGATTTCAAAACTATGCATCGTGAAATAATGAACAATGATAATATCAAGGCTGTTAATGAGCGCTAGAATCTAGACATTTAAGTATCATTCACTTGATGCAAAATCTTGCAAAATTGTATAATCTTGTTTAAAGATTGTTTAAATGTTTACTTGTTTAATCCAATCTTGAACGGAAGAAAATGTAGGTATAAGCCAGCTTTCTTAACAGGCAGAATTGCCCAGTGAGCTGATATAAGGGAGGGGGTAAAATACGCTAAAGCATCTGTGACAAAGCCTTTCTTTCTCTTGCTTAAGTCTAAACACTGTTGAGAGAGCTTAAGTGTTTTTTACGGAGTGAAGTCCTGGCTCATAGCCCGGCCTTTCAGGGATAAAGATCATCAGATGTGACGCATTACACAAACCAAAATATCCAATAATTGGCGCCTCTCTAACATATGCCCTTAGCGCCAGTTTCTCAACATAGTTTGATTTCTAGGCAGATATTGAACTGAATTGTTTTAGAATATCTTGTAGTCCAAATATTTTTTAATCAATCTAGCAGTGTAAGATATGCTTTGTTTAATATTTTTTTGGGGGGTGTTTACACAGTGCTTGAATTCCATGTCTAATTAAGCCTTGAATAAATCTCGCTCCATATAACACCTTGAGTTATCTGAGCCTGAAATTACACTCCCATACATATATGCTAGAGCTCAAGCTTCATTGAACTCAGTGGGACTTAAATAGCCATATAGAGGCTTGCACCGTTAATATGCATCACTGTAAGCTTCTGTATCTTTCTAAATCTGACTGTAAACCTTCTGGCAGGGAGAAATATATAGAGTCCCAATTGCTAGTTAGAATATATCAATAGTTGCTAGCATTCAGGCACTCTGAGGTTTGCCCTTTTTTGTCCTGTATTTTACCCATGTTTTCCTTGTTTGCTTACTTTGTTTGTGCCTGCCTATTAAAACAGAGAGCTACATTGCTGGCAAGAGTATTTTGAATAAATCTCCCTCAGGAAAATTTCCTCAAGTACCATTAAGTATAGATGCAGATCGTTTGATCTTCAGATTAAAAACAGATGCAACACAGCCTGGTCCTGCTCTGTGTCATCTATGGCCATTTTGGCCAGGATTGATGCAAATTGTAGCCCAGTACACCTGGAGACCTATTTTACTGGCAAAATGGTGATTTTAGAAGATACCTCTACTTGGTTATCTGTAAAGGAGTTGTGCTGCACAAGACAATATGTTCCCTGTATATCACCGTATTTACCAAATACTGTACTGTATGTCTACCGTAAATATCTTTAGAGGTATTCATGCTTTAGCAAACTTACCCCCCCCACACACACACACAATATATATAGATATTCTTAAGTGTAGCCACCAAAGAAATTCCAAAATAAGGTACTTTAAATTCAAGATTCCACCATTTTAACAATTTCTATTAATATTTTTCTAGCCATATTTTGTTAGGAACTGTGAAATATATTCAGAGTAATGACTATTTATTCTATTAGCAGGATCCTGCTTTAAGGGTAGTATAGACTAAGAGCCTTATTTGACTCCTTGTTTCAAGGGCAGTCTACTGGAAAAATCTGAGAACAAGGAAAGGAGAGTGACAGACATTGTCTTGGTTTTACTATGTAGCCACAGTTGTTTCCATCCCTCATCCTTCTGAAGCAAGTTTGTGAATTTCCAATGGATTAAAACTGGTATTATAGATGCAATTGATGTTCAGATGTAATATTAAGGACTGATCAAAATCAAAAGCAACACCTGATTTCTTCATAGATATGTCAGAGCACAAAAGCTCATTCTCCAGGCTACAATATTGCAGAAAGAAGCCTTAGTGCAGCAAATCATTTCAGTATCTTGACACTTCTGACAAAAATAAAGATATTAGCATGATAAATGTTTTGTTCTTAAGTGAGGTAAGTTATCCAAGATCAGGAAAAGGCAGCTTTATAACTATAGCTGAATACTTTGGGGATCACAGTGTAACTACACTTCTTGCAGATAGTATACTGTATAACTATTAAAATATTTTTCTCCTTACTTTTAGCCAGAGACACTAGAGATAGCTAAGAAGGCATTTTAAAAATAAACAAAACTATATAATAAAAATTAAAAATTAAAACAGGATAAAAACTCAATTATAAAATGAGATTCTATTAAAACAATGCTTGACAAATTTGATAGCAAGATCTAAAGGTAAAATGTCAGAGCTAACAAAGTCCTGTCAATTTTGTATTTGATAGGAATGTTTAAGGGTAAAAAGATGAAGTATAGAGAATCTCCAAGCAGATTTGTAGCTTCTTTAATAGATTTGATATTAACTAAAAGAAAAATGTATTAGCAGCAAAGTTTGAACGAAAGATATAATTCTTAATAGTAGAGTGGCAGACTACTTTTGTAAAAAAAAATCAATAACTTGATAGGCATTAGATCCACTGAGATAGTGAACGGGTTCTTTTAAAATGACTTTAGTATGACTAGGTTCAAGATAAATATTCCCTACATTGTCTCATTTTGGTCATAGTGATCCATCTGGCAAGATTGCTATTTAATGATGCTCTGGAGGAAAATTGTATTAAATAATTCATCAACGTTGAAAATTTGGAAGAAAGCATAACTAGAAATCAAATTCAGCTCTTGACATTTTTCTCCATTAACAGCAATTTTAGAAATTTGCCCTTGACTATCAGTTGTATTGTCATATTACATATATTGAAGCGAAACTTTATAAAATTGTCTATTAAAAAAAGTCTATAAGAATGCCTACACATGATGGCTGCGCGGTGGCGCAGTGGTTAGAGTGCAGTAATGCAGGCTACTTCTGCTGATCACCGGCTGCCAGCAGTTTGGCAGATCGAATCTCACCAGGCTCAAGGTTGACTCAGCCTTCCATCCTTCCAAGGTGGGTAAAATGAGGACCCAGATTGTTGGGGGCAATTTGCTGACTCTGTAAACCGCTTAGAGAGTACTATAAAGCACTATGAAGCGGTATATAAATCTAAGTGCTATTGCTATTGCTATGGCTGCCACAATCCATAATCCCTCAAAGGTTGGGCAAGTTTGGCTGCATTCAATGTCTTGAGGCCACCTGTGCAATGCACCAAGGCTACTCTTGCTTCTTCTCTGGAGCCTAAGAGCCCCATTCCTCATCTGAGTGGGAAACATAGCAAGATTACTATTTTATCACTGTTAACGCCAGTGCTGTTTCATGTTCTTTAGCCCATTACAACTGACAACAGCCTGATATAAGAGTTATTTGTGGTTGCATTTCTGCAAGGCTACTATTCAAAAGTTTGGTGAAAGAAAGAAAAACAGGCAATCCATGTGAGAGGGAGAGGTAAATCTGCTGAGTTACGTTAAACATCTTTTTTCCTAGTTATTTACATTGGCAGTGTTACAGCTATTCACTGGTTTCACAGAGCCAAGCACCTCCAATGAAATCAGTCCAAGATAATGTTACATTTCCTTCTTTGGGCATCTTTTTTGATCAGATACATGTTTTCGAGAATCACAGACTTTGTATTTATACGAAGGATGCAGTAGGTTGGTTTTAGATGGATCCTCTTTGGTATGGTAAGACTTTCCTGAAGCAAACTCCTCAAAAGGGAAATTAAACCCTGGATATATTGCATTTGTCCCAACCTTTTTTTTGCATGAAAAGCCCCCCATAAGACAAGCTATAGTGTACAATGAAATAGAATAGAATAGAATAGAATAGAATAGAATAGAATAGAATAGAATAGAATAGAATAGAATAGAATAGAATAGAATAGAATAGAATAGAATAGAATAGAATAGAATAGAATAGAATAGAATTTTATTGGCCAAGTGTGATTGGACACACAAGAAATTTGTCTTGGTGCATATGCTCTCAGTGTACATAAAAGAAAAGATAAGTTCGTCAAGTATCATAAGGTACAACACTTAATGATAGTCCGGGTACAAATAAGCAATCAAATCATATTAGGAACCAGTCAATATAAATTGTAAGGATACAAGCAACAAAGTTACAGTCATACAGTCATTAGTGGGAGGAGATGGGTGATGGGAACGATGAGAAGATTAATAGTAGTGCAGACTTAGTAAATAGTTTGACAGTGTTGAGGGAATTATTTGTTTAGCAGAGTGATGGCGTTTGGGGAAAAACTGTTCTTGTGTCTAGTTGTTCTTGTTCTTCTCTATAGCGTCATTTTGGCTTCTAGTTCCATTATCCATAAAGACAAATATGTTAAAAACTTCAGAAGTGGTCAGTACATTGCAGAATTGATGTATGTATCATACTTCTACAAAGGTAAAGGTATAGGTTTCCCCTGCCCAGTATGTCCAGCTCTAAGTGGCAGTGGTCATCTCCGTTTCCTAGCTGAAGGAGCCAGCATTGTCAAAAGATGCTTCCGTGGTCATGTGGCCAGCATGACTATATGCTGAGGTGCACGGAATGTTCTTATCTTCCCATCAATTGGTACCTATTGTGGTACCTATTTTATCTACTTGCATTTGCATACTTTTGAGCTGCTACATTGGAAGGAGCTGGGGAAAGAACAGGAGCGTATCCCATCATGTGGTGCTTGGGTATCAAACTGCCAACTTTCTGGTCAACAAGCCCAGTATCTTAACCACAAGGAAGCACACCCATCATATTTAAATGGCCACTCATCTCACAAAAACATGTGTCTGAACGGACAAATTTGTCAGGTGCCTGGTTTTATTAGCCAACTGAAGACTCATGGAAGTATCTGGAGAAAATGTATCTTCCACCTGAACTTTCTCATAGCCAGTAGCTATTTTAGTAAATAGAGCTGTGCAAATCCTTTGAAATAATTTTTTTACATTGCAATGTAAAAAACATCTTTCTCCAAATCATTAAAGAGCTGTATCTTTTTCTGGGCTCCCATGACTCTTTGAAAACTTTCTCCTGCCATCTCCAAATGCTTTTCATACCCAGCTAGTATACTTCAGATTGAGTGTAATGATTAAGTTATTCAACAGGGAGACCCGAGTTTGAATCTCCCATAGAGACATGTCTACAGAGCTCATTGGATGATTTTGGGACAATCATTTACTTTCACTATAACCCTTTCTACACTGAGACCTGTGGCTTTGTCCTCTGGACTGTCAATAAATTAATTAATTAATTAATAAACTAACAAAAACACCTATTTCATACAAAATATGGTCCAGGTTAGACTGAATTTAATTTTACAAATGTTTGTAAATTGTATGCTGATATTTGGCATGAATGTAGTTTTTCATTTGCAAAATCTTGCAGAGAATTTCACATGTTACTGTGAACCTCTACTATGTTTAGTACAAGAACGGGAAAACTCTGGCCAATCCGAAGTTGCTGAACTTTAACTCTCAGACATCCAGTAACTGGAGAATGCTGGCATTGGGGGCTATTGATTCTCTGCCCTTTTTTTAATATAAGCAGATTTACCCATTTTTCTTGGTCAGCTAATAAAAGTTTGGAGCAACTTCTATGTCTGAAGGACAAAACAAAACACAGCTATCAGAAAAAGCTGTGAAATGAGATACTGGCATGTGAGATTGAAAAAGTTACTACAGGTAGTCCTCGACTTACAACCACAATAGAGCCCAAAATTTCTGTTGCTAAGTGAAACACTTGTTAAGTGAATTTTGCCCCATTTTATGACTTTTTTGTCACAGTTGTTAAGTGAATCACTGCAGTTATTTAGTTAATAACATTGACTTTGCTTGTCAGAAGTTTGCAAAAGGTGATCACATGACCCTTGGACACTGCAACTGTCATAAATATGAGTCAGTTGCCAAGCATCCAAATTTTGATCATGTGAAAAAATGGTCATAGGTCACTTTTTTCAGTGCTGTTGTAACTTTAAACCGTCACTAAATGAACTATTGTAAGTCAAAGACTACCTGTAGTTTCTCCTCCTGCTCAGGTCAGTTTTGCTGCTATCTGATTAGCAATATGAAGAGTTGGTTATAACTGCTAGAAACTGTCTGGAATTTTCTTCCTCCTTTCAGGCTCTTGTGTATTTTTGAACAGGTTCTGCTAGATCTGCCCTATTTTTAACTTTACAATAATTTACAATTATAGTCCTGTACTTTCCATTGACTTGGCACATGCCTGCTGTGTTAAGTCCCATCTCTGCCCACAAAGTAGGCCTTTGCTGCTAGATCTCTTTCCTGGCCTTATTCTGAAAACCTGCTCTCTGCTCATCTTTTCCATCCACTGGCTCCGTCCCCTTGGAAACAGGCTGGCAGCTGTGCTAATAGCTCAAGCATGCATTGCAGGGTAGGGGTTGGGCCATGCCAGGTGGAATAAAATCCCTTATTGACTTCAATTAAATTCCACCAAGGGTGTCAGGCAGTATGAGCTCCCACCATTCCATCTCTGCATAATCTATCCACCTGTCAACAGTGCGCGAGATAAAAATCTCAAAGATTACAACCAAATGACGAGTGCTTGGGAAGTAACAAACTTACACTGAACTGGCTATCTATAATCAATGCTTTAGGATTCTCGTGCCCACTTACAGAGTCTCAGTGCTTATACATTATTTTCCAAACTTAGCTTCTGAAAGATGGGTATAAATAAATTAGCCATCCATCCCAACCAAATCTAATAAGCTATTAATAATGTCAGAGGAGCTTATGATTTAACAGTTAAATTAGATTTCACAGAGTAAGATTTTAAACTTTTATTCCTAAAACTCCAAAGATCTGACACTAATCAGAGGAGGTAGTACTCATTGTTAATCCAATGTTAGTATTGCTAGTCCAACTTTCTATTATTATTATTATTTATTATTTATTAAATTTGTATGCCGCCCAACTCCCAAGGGACTCTAGAGTCCACAACAGCCAATCTTGGGAAACGTTGTGATAGTTCCTTTCTCGTATTGTTCCTGAGCATCTGATCCAGGGGCAACCACTGACAGAACTGTAATGATAAATTAGACATTTGGATTTGCATATATAACATAAATTTGAAGTACCTTTATGCATTTTAGCAGTTTCTCCGGTGACATATACCAACGATTTACCATCATTTTACAAAAATTATAATATTTATAATCATATAAATGTCAGTCCTTTCAATCACATCTTTTCCCCCTGTTCCATTTGTATATTATAACCCAAATTCTTAGCCCATTTTATCATACAAGATCACTTGTTCTTCTGTTTCAAATTTCAGTTTGAAGTTTATACATTTTAGCAATAACATGTTCTACATTTGTACATTTTAAACTGAATCTTACTCTGCTCCAAACCAAAACTTATTTCTGCCATTAATTGATACAAGTAGTTGTCAACTTACAACCGGTGGTTTAATGATCATTTAAGGTTATGACAGACTTTTAAAAATCCACTTACAACCCATCCTTGAAGTTACAACTCCTGCCCTCCTCCCACAGTAATGTGATTGCATTCCGGGTGCTTGCATTTACAACCAGTTGTGGCATTCCACAGTCACATGATCACAATTTACAGCATTCTTTGCCAGTTTCCTATGCTTTTTGCCAATTTCTGGCAAAAAAAATCCCATTTAGAAGAAAAGGTTTGCTTAACGACCACATGATTCTGACCACAGCAACTCACTATACAATTGAGTCCGGTCATGTAATACCTCAACTTATGACCACAATAACTTACAACCAAAATTCTGGGCTCCATTTTGGTCATAAGTCAAGGACTATCTATGCATCAGTTGTCAAAACAGGTATGAAACAAAAATAACAAAACTTTCATCCTAATCACAGAAATTCTTCCCAATAACAACAATCTTCTCCCACCTTAACATACCTTTTTTTACTTCATTCCATATTTTAATATAGCATGTTTTGAAATAATATACAATTCATATTTATCATAGTAATACCCAATTATTTTACTTTCTTCTCCATATTAAAACCTTTTTTATTCATCAGTGCTCTTGTATTTGCTCCTTGCTCATATTTTTTCTTAACATCTTTATATTCTGTTTGTTAATCTTGAAACCTGCTAATGACCCAAATTATTTTTATTTGCTCATTAATATTTCAATTCCCTTTAAGGGATTTTCCAAAACCAATACCAAATTGTCATGTCATCTCTTTATTTAATGTTTATTCCTACAATACTCTCCTCCTGTCGTATATCTCTATTCAGAATCTTAGGAACCAAAATAGAGAAGAGAGAAGATAGTGGGCAGCCCTGTCTTGTTCCTTTGGTTTTCTTAGATCTCCAATAACAATAATTTGTACTTTCTATGGAGTATAAATCAACTTCACTTATTTTATAAATTTGTCTCCAAAATTAATATTCTCTGAAACTTTAATTATGAAAGTCCAGTTCAAATTGCCAAAAGCCCTCTCTGCATCAAAAAAAAGGAACGCAATTTGTTTTTTATTATGTCAAATATTCTAGAATGTCCAACATAGTTCTAACATTGTACTTGGTTTTTGGACTAAAAACCACAGTTAGCAATGTGTCTAAAAACCCAAAGTGATCTTCATGAATAAATTCTTAAAAAATTATTTTAAATCTATCAGCTACAATTGTTGTGGAAAACGTATTATCATTATTCAGTAATGGTACTGATGTGTAATTTCTTATTAAAGACAAATCAGTCTTGCTATGTTAGCCTCTTTCAAAGTTCTTGTAAAATAGAATTCATATTTTGTAGAGGTTGTAAAAGTTTATCCTTAAAACATTTACATTAAAAACCTGTTAATCCATCTGGTCCAGCACCTTTCTTAGTTTAATCTTTTTAATAGCTTTAGAAATTTCCCTTATTGTTATAGGTCCATTCATAATTTGTCTGCTTCTCTGTAATCCTTGGTAGATTTTGTTTTTGTAAATATTCGTCTATTTTCTTTAAAGAAATCTCATGTCCTTTATAGTGATGAAACATCATGTCCTGATAATAGTGATGAAACATTTTTGCATAGCCATATTATCTGTTAGTACAGTACTTCCCTCTTGAAGTGTCAGTATAATTTTCTTTTTCCTTTCTTGTCTTATACAGCAACCATTTCCCTGGTTTATTTGCAAATTCAATTTTTTTTTCTTTACATACTTCATTGTTATTTCCATTTCTCTTACTGTTAACATCAATGTGCATTGCTGTAAAAGTTTAATTTGAGAAATACTTATCTTCTCTGCAAATTTCTTTAATTCTTCTTTTCTTTTTATCTCATCCAAAATACAACATGTGTTTTCTCTTGACTCTTATTTTTGAGCTTAGTTTTTGCTGTATAAAATAACCTCTCATATAAGCTTTTCTTGTACCCCAATGAATCATTGCCTTGCTTATTTCTGTAATATTTCATTTAATTTCCTCTAAAATAACTAAATTTCTTTTTGTAAATCAAACTCACAGGATTATAATCAGATAATATTCTTTTCTCTTTTACGGAAGTCTGATAGAAATTTTGTTTAGGACAATTATTTCTGTATTATCAGTCTTCAATCTTGTATTAATATGCTATTGCAGAATTTGATCTTCTGTCTTCTTCCTCACAATTACCCAATTCTTTCTTCCATCATCTATCTATAACTGTTGTCTTACTCTCCAAACTTTCCACTCTATTGTTAACTTAGCTTGGTCTAGGATACTCACTGTTTCCTAGTTGAAACTATAGTTGGTTTGTGTGCTACGGTGATGCCATGTGGTTGTAATAGTCTGGTGGCTGTTTTTGAAATGTTTTTGATATATGGCAGTATTATCTTTTTCACACCTTGTGTTGGCTGTGCTTTGGGGGGTTGAGTGGTCAGGCACTTTTTGATGAAGTTGTGTGGGTATCCATTTTGTTGAAAGATGTATATTGCATTAAGCTACAACTAAACCAAAACATTTGGGAATTCTTGAATAGAAATGGTCTTCTTCCTAACCTTAGCATCTCTTACCTCCTCTGTTGGGTTTATTTGGGAAGAATGCTCACAATTCTCTGCCACCTTATTATTTCTTGGTGCCAGATTTGCTCTGGGTAAAACCTTAGGTAGGGAGTGGCTACCCTTCCTTTTTTGAGGCTGTTCTGCTGCTATGTGTTTTAGAAAAACCTTAATGGGACAGCTTGTGCTTTTAGGATATGAAGTCATGTCTGCCCTCAAAGCTAGCAGATTTCCTCCTTGGAAGTGGGTGCCTACACAAAAGCGTAGCTAAAATAAGAGCAAGTTTCATCTTGTTTCATCCAGGCCCGCTGCAGCTTTCCTTCTCTTGTGAAGTTAAAATTATATTCTGTGCTTTACTACTTTTGATTAAACCCTGCTTATTGACTTTGCAAACTGTAAAAGCCAAATGAAATCTGATACTAAGGGGAAGAAACTAGAATTGGCTCTTATAAGATGTCAAGAAGTTACAGATAAAATCAGCAGGGGGGAGAGGAAACAACTTTCCTGCTACCCAGAATGTGAATTATATCAATAATTCTGTGATAAGAAATTACAAAGGAACATTGCTGTAAGAAAGGGGCATATAGAAGTGGAGTACAGGAGAATGAAATCTGACAGCAGTTTTGAACATACAACACCAAGCCATGTGCTATGACTTGTTAGGCTTGTTTCATATGTTACATTAAGCAACAACCAAACCAAATAATAATACAGTGCTACCATAAGCAGGAAAAACCAGTATCTACCTCTAGGGAAACTCCCAGCATTTTTAGCTGCCACCTACTATGCAATGATGGCATTTTGAAAGAAGGAAATGAATCCAGTAGTAAACAGATCTTTTTCAGCCAATGTGCCTCTACTTCAGAAAAAAAACAAACATGTTTGTCTCCCTCCTTTTGCCTTTCCATAAAAGAGAAGGATTCCCCACTCACCTCCCTATAGACTGCAAATTGCAGCAAGTGGCATGGGAGACAAGCAGTCTGGGTTTATTCTGTGTACAGCTTGGGAATTTACTGGCTTGTGATTTGGCAGGATTTAGCATAATATGTAAATCTGGAAATAAATATTATTTACTTTCAGATCTCCAACTGTCATACTTTTTCACATTTAATCAGCTTTAACACAGTTTTGAAGGTAATTCCTGCAGACATATGCTTAAATTAGTAGCTTTCTACTTTAGATAATAAGCAACAAGTCTAGTATTTTATAACAGGAGTGTTTTGAAAAGAGGCAAGGTATTTGGTTGGGACGTAGGTTTCATTTGAGATTTAATCCGGGCTCTGTAAGTTAAGAAACCATGAGTTTGGCCAACTGGATGATTGTGGGCTACTCACTTTCTCTCAGTCCAAGGAAAGAGGCAAAGAGGCAATCTCTTCTGAATAATCTTACCAAGCAAACTGCAGGGACTTGTCTAGGCAGTCTCTCAGAATCGATTAAATGGGGGGGGGAGATGATGTCATTTCAAACAATGTATGTAACATGTTGTTTGGGTCACAGTGCCTACTTGAAAAGGTGGATTGAGTTGTTCTGATCTATGATGAACAAAGAGATGAAACACTGCTAAGGCTGTCCCAGTCTGTCCTCCTTCTTTTCCATAATGAAAGAACTATTGTAAAAATTAATTAATCATTTAAAGCTACTACTACGAGGCCACTTTACAATGCAGTTTTTAAGATACTGAAATTTCCTTATGGATTTTGTGGGCTGCAGAAAACTAGAGCATTACTGGATAACAGTAGAGAAATATAGAAAGTTCTCAACGGTTCTCTGGGGACCATCTTTTTTTTTTAATAGAATAAATCTGGCTGTCAGGTCCCTCGGGAGTTGGGTGGCATAGAAATTTAAATAATAATAATAATAATAATAATAATTGATCAATACTATTCAACGTCCTGCCTCATAGGATTGTCATGCAGATAACATGTTTTCTCCATTCCCTCGGGAGTTGGGTGACATAGAAATTTAAATAATAATAATAATAATAATAATAATAATAATAATAATAACTGGCTAGGTAGAGAAATCAGATACTTTCATCCCCACCAAGTCACTTCAACTATCCCCAAATAAAAATTTGTGGTAGCACCCATGCTAGAGTCCTATACGCCAAATCTTTAATTACGTTAGACACATTTTAGCAGGCATAGAGAAGTTTTGATATAATATGTGTACAATGTTTTTCTACAATTGTGAGCTGATCCGATAAAATGCTTTCAAATCCTGCTGCAATTAAATAAGTACACAAATAAATCTAGATAATCCTTGTCTCCAATTCACTGGCAAAATTGTGAGGGAAGAAAGAAAAGAAATATAATTACCTTCTAATTATCTTGAGCCATTAAGTCTCTGGATTCTCTTTCAAAATGAGGAAATCTTAATCTTAATTTCTCTTTTAATATCTGCCTCTTGTATGCAATTGCATCTGTGGGAGCTGTTTATGCTACAAAAGTCTATTTAGAATTCTTGGCAATAAAACTTGGAAAAGTATCCACTACGAAGAAAATAATTGCTGAAACCAATAGTTTAAGATACTAGTTCTTTCTTGGTGTGCTACTGGCAAGCCTCAGCTTCATAGTACTGTCATGATAAAACATGAGCATGCAAAAACACAGGAGGGAGTTATAGTTACAGTATGTCACAGAAGTGAGTACACCCCCTCACATTTTGTAAATATTTAAATATATCTTTTCATGTGACAAAACTGAAGAAATGACACTTGGCTACAATGTAAAGTAGTGAGTATACTGCTTGTATAACAGTGTAAATGTGCTGTCCCTTCAAAATAACGCAACACAAAACCATTAATGTCTAAACTGCTGGCAACAAAAGTGAGTACACCCCTAAGTGATAATGTCCAAATGGGGCCCAAATGGGTAGTTTTCCCTTCCTGGTGTCATGTGACTCATAAGTGGTACAAGGTCTCAGGTGTGAAGGGGGAGCAGGTGTGTTAAATTTGGTGTTATCGCTCTCACTCTCTCATACTGGTCACTGGAAGTTCAACATGGCACCTCATGGCAATGAACTCTCTGAGGATCTGAAAAAAAGAATTGTTGCTCTACATAAAGATGGCCTAGGCTATAAGAAGATTGCCAAGACCCTGAAACTGAGCTGTAGCACAGTGGCCAAGACCATACAGCAGTTTAACAGGACAGGTTCCACCCAGAACAGGCCTTGCCATGGTCGACCAAAGAAGTTGAGTGCCCGTGCTCATCGTCATATCCAGAGGTTGGCTTTGGGAAATAGACATATGAGTGCTGCCAGCATTGCTGCAGAGGTTGAAGGGGTGGGGGGGTTAGCCTGTCAGTGCTCAGACCATACGCCGCATGCTGCATCAAATTGGTCTGCAGGGCTGTCGTCCCAGAAGGAAGCCTCTTCTAAAGATGATGCACAAGAAAGCCCGCAAACGGTTTGCTGCAGACAAGCAGACTAAGGACATGGATTTCTGGAACCATGTCCTGTGGTCTGATGAGACCAAGATAAACCTATTTGGTTCAGATGGTGTCAAGTGCGTGTGGCGGCAACCAGGAGTAAAAAGACAAGTGTGTCTTGCCTACAGTCGAGCATGGTGGTGGGAATGTCATGGTCGGGGGCTGCATGAGTGCTGCCGGCACTGGGGAGCTACCGTTCATTGAGGGCACCAGATATAGATATCTGTAGCATCTGTGGGGCATCCTGAAACGGAAGTTGGAGGTGCGCAAGGTCTCTAACATCCACCAGCTCTGTGACATCATCATGGAGGAGTGGAAGAGGACTTCAGTGGCAACATGTGAAGCTCTGGTGAACTCTATGCCCAAGAGGGTTAAGGCAGTGCTGGAAAATAATGGTGGCCACACAAAATATTGACACTTTGGGCCCCAATTGGACATTATCACTTAGGAGTGTACTCACTTTTGTTGCCAGCAGTTTAGATATTAATGGCTGTGTGTTGCGTTATTTTGAGGGGACAGCACATTTACACTGTTATACAAGCTGTAAACTCACTACTTTACATTGTAGCCAAGTGTCATTTCTTCAGTGTTGTCACATGAAAAGATATACTTAAATATTTACAAAATGTGAGGGGGTGTACTCACTTCTGTGACATACTGTATATTGCTCTTGAAGCTTGAGACACTCCAGTGTCAGCACTTCGAACATAAAGAAGGCAATATACCTCTTGTCTCTGTTCTGTTAATCAAGTGGAAAAGGAATGGCAAAGATGAACCTATTGTAAACAAGTCCCAAACTTCTAGGGATTTTTATCTTTTTCGTTATGTGTTTTGGGCAGGAGAAACATTGATTTAAAAAAAAAAAAAGGTTCTGAGCTTTCCAAATCCTGGATGCTATGATTAAATAGCCTTTCACTGGGTGACTTGGAGCCATTTATTTTCTATCCAATTTGGCCTTTTGTTATTGTTGTTCAGTCACTAAGTCGTGTCCAATGCTTTGCAACTCCATGGACCACAGCACACCAGAGTCCCCTATCTCCCAGAATTTATCCAAATTCATGTTCATTATGTCGATGAAACTATCTAAAACCATCTCATCCTCCTAAGCCCCTTCTCCTTTTGCCTTCAATCTTTCCCAACATCAGGGTCTTCTCCAATGAGTCCTCTCTTCTCATTTGGTGGCCAAAGCATTTGAGCTTCAGCTTCAGTATCTGTCCTTCCAAAGAATAGTCAGGGTTGATTTCTTTTAGGATTGACTGATTTGATCTTCTTAAGAAGATCAAGGGACTGTTAAGAATCTTCTCCAGTACCACAATTCAAAAGCATCAATTCTTCAGTGCAATTTAACCTTAAAGACTGGCTATTAGGATAGTAGTAGATACCTCTGCAGAGTTGAGACCTACATGCATATCCATAATTATGTGCAACACATTTGGAACACCATAAATAACATGTTATTCAAGAGAATTTAGTTCTGGAAGGTTTTTGTTTCACAATCTGAATAGCTGGTCTAACAAGAAAAGTGAATGTTCTAGAGCTCCCTGGAACATTTTAGATGTGGAAAGAGACTTTTTCCATGTGCATAATATGCATCATTTTGGGAGCAAGGGCCATTGTGAGGATAGTGACATATTGATGTCATTAGAGAAACTAAGATGGGACTTGAGACCCTTTTGGTTTGTGGGTTCAGGAAAAATTTTGTGACTTAAATTATCATTCTTTACTCAATCCAGAAACTGGCTGGAAAATGTATCTCTATTATTTAGTGGTTTATGCTGAAAACTCTGGAGACAGCAGGTACTGAAATATTAATAATAGTAACCGATGATGACAATGACGAGTTGGAGGCCACAAGAAGCTAGTAGCTTGCAATGCCCATCTCTGAGCAACTTCCAAATTGTCTCCAAATTACAAAGACAAATGGTTCCTTTCATGTTCCAAATTATATTCTATTGATGGAACATAAGAACACTGGAAGTGTTGATGTTGTTGTTTGTTTCCAAGCATCTATAAAGGTGCTACAATAAATATTGTATGTCTTATGATTTCTTTGGCTTTGCTTTTCTTTGTTTTAAATCAGCTTGTATATAAACCAACCAGAGAGCTCCTTATCTAGATATCTGTTGTCTGGTCTCTTCAGAATGGTTGCAGTTACTAGCTTTGCTAGGAAGGACTTACATCATTAGACATGGTGTAATTGGTGCTGCGGGATTTAAGTAAATTAGATATCAGCTGCATAAACAAGGAAACTTCCTCTGAGGTTAATTATGTGTGGAAACACTAGCTGAAAGTTTGCATGTCACCTTAGAGACAGGGCTCTGAAGCAGAGAAGAAACAAAGAAAGCCCAGCTTTTCTGTCTGTAGTATAGTAGTTCATGTCGCCAACAATGCTACATACTCTGCGCAGCTGCAGAGTCCTCTCCAACCATCCCATAAGCAGTGCAGTGAGATGGAATTCTGCATTCACCACTTGAGACAAAGACGGTCTTCATCTTCGATCGTCATACAAAGTACTCTTTTTCTTTCTTGCTAGATGTTTGGCCTTGTTGCAAGGCAACTGATGTCTCTGCCATACTCAGATGGGACTCTCTTATTGCTAAGAGCAAATCAAAGGGGAAAAAGCTTTGACCTCAAGTAAGAAGAAATAAGCCAACCCTCCTTTTTTTTTCTGGCAATTTTTGGAAAAAAAAAACCATAGAACTGAGATGGTCATGTCATGAGGCAACTTTATTTGACCGTAGAGGCTCTTCCAAGGATGTTTGTCACACAGAGGGTGTGCATCTTCTCCATAGCTACCTACTTAGAGACATTCAGCTCTTGAATAGCATGAAAGGAGCCACAAATATTCAAGCAAGATTTAACCAGGACAAAAAAAAAAATGAGGAAATTGGCAAATGAAAAATTAAATTTAATTCTATTTAGATTAAATTAAAATCTGAATATAATTACACTTATTAAATACAGATAAAGTTATTCTCGTGCATCAAACAATTTTTGATTGATTGTGTACCTTTGCCTTAATGACAATGGCCACAGAGCAGAGGTACCTAAGAAAATTGTTTCTAGTTCATTAAATCTATGAAACATTGAAAGTGTTTCACATAAGAAAGTATAACACTTAATTGCTCAATGGCCTATGACTATGTTGTTCTCCTTGCTCATGGCAGCCCCTGCAAACCTCTTGGCCTTACCGTGGTTTCCCTACAGTGGGGGTTCTTTTCTTCCCTTGAATGATGTTTTACTGCAGGATAGTCCACTCCAATGGTGGGTTGTTACCGGTTCGCTCCGGATCAGGCGAACCGGTAGCGGCGGCTCTGCCCACCCACCTAGACATCTCTGCGCATGCGTAGAAGCGCCGCGTGCACGCTCCCAATAGCGAACCGGTGGCGATGGTAATTGAAACCCACTATTGGTCCACTCAGAGTTTTGGTTACCAGGCTGCCCTTCACTGGTGGAGCTGTTGGCATTTCACTCGTATAAGTCACTAAGCCAGACTGTCCTCTTTAGGTAAAGCTTTCTCTTAAGGCTTGCTAACAGGAAGCAATAGGAATCTCACTCCCCCCATTCTCTCCTGGAAGAGCAGGGGCCTGATGCTTTATGGCAGGGGTCTCCAACCTTGACAACTTGAAGACTTGTGCACTTCAACTCCCAGAATTCCTCAGCCAGCAGGGCTGGCTGAGGAATTCTGGGAGTTGAAGTCCACAAGTCTTCAAGTTGCCAAGGTTGGAGACTCCTGCTCTATGGAGGGCTACCTCCAGAGAAGGAAAAGAGTGGCAAATTAGCACTCTTGAACAGGTTTGACCTTGCCTTGCAAAGTTCTAATAGAGCCTGGTACTGAGTTGCATCCCTCCCTCCATTCATGGTGACATCATCTGGAAAATATGAATGAGAGAAATTACTCAAACAAGATAAAGTCATTTTGGACCCATGCATTTTGTTTTTATCATTCACAGTGTATTTAAACCACAGATGGTGAGCTTATGTATTCTAAGAGGCCACAGTGAAGGGCCGAGGAGCAAGATTTTTCAAGCTGAACCTCTCTTCCATATAAGGAGTGCCATGCTCCATAGTTGACTTTCAAGAAGTAATTGGAGTTAAATGAAATTGCTGATAAGGCAGTCAGCTTGGGCTCCCTGGTTTACAGCATGCAAAAGGCAGAGTATATTTTAAAATACTTAAAATACATTCTTTGTCAGAGTGACTGTTACAATGCCCGCACAAAAATATCTATTACCTTCAAAAATAGCACCCATGATCCTTGTCCAAGATTCATCATATTTTAAATAACTAAATAATATATTTTTAAAAAAATCTTGTCAAATTATTCATATATCATGGTTGTGTCTCTGGTAATGTTCAATTGCATTTGGAAGAGAGAATATGTAATTATAGCTTGTGCCACTGATTCTACAGAGTACTTAGGAGGAAAAGAGGATAAGAGGTAAAAACGTCTTGAAAAATGGTCCATTCTGCAAAGATCAGAACTTTTTGGAAAATAGCAAGGCATACATATACCAAAGATATCTACTAGACAGTAGTGGGTTCTAAAACCCTTTACTACCGGTTCGTGCCCACGCTCGCACGCGCGCACAACGCTTCTGCACATGCACAGAAGCATCCCGGGCGGGTGGGCGGAGCCTCCCGCCGCCGCCGCTACCGGTTCTAAGTAACGGTCCGAACCGGGAGCAACCCACCACTGCTACTAGAGTAAGCATATGCTTTAAAGTGGCTTCAAAACTCAGGTTGCAAGCATTTAGTTAATAAGGGTCTCTACATTACATTTTCAGAGTAATTTAATTTAATGTATGCATAATGTAGGTAGATCAAAAACTTATTTTGAAGGATCAAAATAAATTATCTGTGTTACGGCAGCAGATTTAGTCCTTGAAACGATGTATTTTAAACAAATTCATTTATAATAAAAATCATAAAAATAATCTCTTAAAGAGTTGGTATATTGCGCCCTCTTGTGGAGCAATGGAGCCTTGCATCTATTTCACCTCCAACCACAAAAGGTATTTTCAGATAATCGCCCATCTTTCAATCTGTGTACTCCCAAATCAACTCAGTCTTCATATTTCCATTCAATGTGATTTACCGCATTACCCTTTTGAACAAGAAAGTGCAGTGATATTCAGCATATTGTATTTCCTAAAGCAGGTTGCTGAACCATTCAATTCCTAAAATTATGGGTGAAGATGTTCATTTCAAATGAGTTAATTATTAATCATAATGCATTTCCAAGACCGTAAGTTGTACTCTTGTAAGTACTTAATGCTTGTTTTACTTTTATGCTTCAGAAATATTTAGTACTAAGCTGCTGCTTATTAGGAAGAAGTGTTTGGGGCCTATCCATTAACTCACTTTGATTATTCAGAACATATATAGAGGGAACCATATGCTCTATTCCAAATAATTTTGCTAACTTTTTATTGCAAGACAGATTTTGAGCCTTTATCTAGTTTATATAGTCTCTGAATTATCTTGACTATTTCACTTTTTTATCTTTTTTTTTTTTGCAACTTGTCATATTTTCTCTCTCTAAAGAGTGATTAATTAATTTATTAATCAAATTTATAATGGCTGCCCATCTCACAAAAAACACTTCTGGGTGGTGTACAACAATACAAATAAATTGGTTTGTCAAGAACTAACTGCTGGGACATGTTGCAGAATTTAAAATGTTTTAATTAATTTCACATAGAAGACTTCACTTCCTTTCTAAATGGCAGAATAGTGACATCTGTTGTAGGTTGAACTAAAATATTTGTAAAAACATTCCTGAACATTTTCTTCATCAGTTTTGTTTTCTTAAAATTCTGCACTATATTTTTATTCTATTTTTGAGAAAATATATTTGAATAGTCTAAATAACATAATCTTTGGCAAAAGAAGCTGGAGGCAAAAATTAAGATCTGTAGTTCTACTCAAGTGACAGCATTAAATAAAGTGTAAAGATGGAAACCAGAACTACGAAAATAATTCAGTGGGTTGTTCTTAGCTATATTTTATATATTACTCAGCAGGAATATGAAGCAGCCATATTTTCTTCATAGCCATATTTTCTTGAGTTGCAGGAAAGAGCAATACAGAGAAATTTTAAGGATGCAGAGTGGTGTTCTTGAATTGTTTAGTTATGAACAGGGGTGGGTTCTAACTTACCTCGCTGCTGGTTCGCTTCCTCCCGCGCCTCATGGCCGTGCCTCGTGGCCATGCACAGTGCCAAAAAATCCCCAAAAAATCCGAAAACAAAATAGCGACGCATGCGCAGTGCCAGAAACTCGGCTTCTGCGCATGCGCAGAAGAAAAAAAACCTGGGAAAAAATTCAAAAAAAAAATTCAAATTTTTTTTTTAAAAAAAGATGCCGGTGCCCACGGACTGGCACCGACCGAACCGGATCCGTGACGTCACTGTGACATCACCAGCAGGTCGCTACTGGTTCGGGCGTACCGGTCCAAACCAGGAGGAACCCACCTCTGGTTATGAAGGTAGCTTAGAGGCATGTCTGGATGTCCTGTCTTTCACTGTCCTGTTCTTCCCTAGTTCTCCATGCTTCAATTAAATCCCAAAAGAAGACACTTCCTGATTCAATCATAGTGTTGATTGAAGAGGAGAAAGGCAGTCCTCTCCTTGAGAAATTCTTGGAAAATTTATTCTTTCCTTGGAGAAATCATTCATCCAACAACTCTTGTGTCTATAATTCTGGAATTTTAAAAACTTATTTATTGCTATTTGGCCGTAATAATTTTTCTTTTTTTACTGTCTATCAAATCTTTACTTTCTCTCTTATTTCATCAAGCAGTGCTGCTGAGAGTGGTTTAATTGTTTTCTGTTCAGCTATTTCAGGAGAGAAAGGGAGTTAAGAAACCCCTGATGCTACAAGAATTATTTAATAAAAAAACCAACAGCAATGCTACTGATCTAGAATATTGTAATGTGCTCTTGTAATTTTTTTTAACTACTCAAGTGTCTGTCACAATTGTGGATACATTTAAATATCTATAAAGGTAGTTCTTTAGTAACCACACTTGGGGCTGGCCAGTTGGTTGTTAAGTGAAATAGTCACCAAGTGAAATCTTGACTGTTCTTATGATCTTACTTCAGCTTTCCTTTGCTTTACAGACCTGCAAAGGTCATAACTGCAAGAATTATTTGTAAAATTATTTTTTCATTACCGTTATAACTACAAACAGTTGTAAATGAGGGACTGGTTAAAGGAGGACTATCTCAGTTCTGTTGGGTGGGAATGATAACAGTTTTAGATACAAATGTTACATTCTAAAATGTCCCCATGTATTTCTCTGCTCCAGATAGATGGATGAGATATGCATCTTGACAACTTCTAGATATTGCCTCTTGCTATCACTGAGCACCAGGATGCGAGTAGTTCCTAAAGCCAACGTACTGCATGTAGTCATCTAAAGTGCAAAGGTTCACGCATTCAGTTCCCAGTTGAGGGTTTGAACCCCTTGGCAACTGCATCTGAAAAGTCCCAGTAAAGGAGGAAACTGGTCACATGGTGCTTCCTGGCAGTCAGTGTAACTGGGTAGCTTAGAATGATTTATTTACAAGAAACCAGGACTTGTGGGTCTCCGTGGCGACAAAAGTGCTATCTGATTCCCAACTAACACATGGGAGTTCGTAAATAATATGATAATTCTGTCTTTCCTTTCAGGACTGTATGTACTGATAGGAGCAGGAGTGCTGATGATGGCAGTAGGATTTTTTGGATGCTGTGGAGCAGCACGAGAGTCTCAGTGCCTGCTTGGAGCAGTAAGTAATGGACATGTAGAGTAAGGTGATATGAGGCCTCTTTCAAATGCAAAATCATTAAGTCAAGCATTAGTTAAAATCCCTTTGCTAAAGTATGTGTATTTTGCTTTATTCCAAGTCCAAAACAAGGAAGTCTGTTTTTAAATTCAAATATCAAACAGTCAATTAAGATAGCAGTTAGCAGACTGGTATTAAAAACAGAACTATTTCTGCGGATCAAAGCTGGCATAAAAGGAAAAGAGACTTTTAAAAAGAGTGGGTGGATCTAACATCATATCCAGTTAAATAAATTACAATTTATTAAGCCAGGACACCTGTATTGAAATCAATCTGCTGTACATTGGAAGAAAGAGGAAGGTGTATCGTGTTAAACTTTTGTATAAATTCAGTAACTTGGAGGTTCCTTTATTATCTACCCGTAATGACCCTTAAGTCCTAGTCAGGACATATTTCTATCTAAGTGGTTATAAGAATTTGCAATTCTGTATTCATTTATTAGAATGCAGCCTCTTTCAATGTTGTGAGATTTACCACTTGAGCAAAGCATAAACAGAATTCTATTTCAAAGGCTTTGGATATGTTGCAGTGTTAGAAATGCTTCTTTGATATTTCTTTATCTCATCCTTTCCTTAAAGTGTGAAATTATTCTGATTTAAGGAAAGTTGAGCTAGAACCTTCCCTTTTGCATCATTAATCTTGTCCTATGTAAAGTATTTCTGTTATTAAAACTACTATTTCTAATTCCCAGAGAGTGGATTTACATGTTGCATTCAAGTTTCCATAAAAGTTTAATCTGTAATCTTATCTTCATTCTTTTGTAGTTTTTTTCTTGCTTGTTGGTGATTTTTGCTGCTGAAATTGCTGCAGGGGTTTTTGCTTTTCTGGGCAAAAAAACGGTAAGTGAAATGCTTATTGTGTGCTACCGTAAATATCTTAAACTGAAAAATAGTTTAAAAGAGTAAAATCTCTTTAAAATTATGCACAACCCCTAGTGATTTCATGGGTGTGTCTTGGCAAATATACAGAAAGAGTTTTTATTGCTTTCTTTGGAGAACATTTTTCTTTACTTCCTAGGCTAATTTACAGATCTGATATTTCCTAACTGCATATTCTGTCATTGGTGTGGCAATGTTTTTTATTGCCCAACCTGCCCAGACAATTTCCTTTTGCATCCTATTAGCTATGCCCCATCCATCAGTCATGTTGCACCCTAGCCAAAGCCTAGAGCTTGCTTTCTTGTGCTCCCAAATTGCTATGGGTTCAACCTTCAACATGTCTATTTCCGTAAATAGATAAAACCTTCTACCTTAAGGTTGACTGCAGCCCTCTTTGTTGCTACCGCATTCTCAAGTGGTAGAAAAACCAGAGGACTGGAGGAAAGCCATAGGTTTCCTGTTACTGAAATTCTGCTGGTTTCTTCACTACCCTTCATATCTAATTAGGATGTCTGCTTGTTGTGGTTGTTATTTCTGCAGGCTGTCAATGAAGTCCAAGCTATCTATGAGAAAGCTTATGAAAACTACATCAGTGATCAAAGCAAAAACAAAACACTCATCAAATTTCATGATGCGGTGAGTAATATGAATTCAGAAATTTTGCTCACCAATGTTGCATTTAGATGGTTTCAGAATACCATGATTGGACAATGAATCCAATGATTCAGTTTGCATAATGTTTGTCTTTCCCCTTCTTCTGGAATTTTTATTCATATTGAAATCAAGCAAGACTCTATGTGGCACCCGATTTCTCAGTCCTTTCTGTGGATTCTTAACTTACTATAATGGTCAGCAACCTCTCCAGGCTTTGGCACACACATTCTTCTAAAACTTCCTAAATATGGAAATTCCCTGTGGAATACCATAGTAAAGCACTGAAGTTTTACTAAATCAGATGTGATATCTTGGAAGCACTGTGGGCATCATTAGCAGGAAGGCATAGTAAGAGTTCAGGCATAGAGGCTATATTTATTTATTATAGTCATCCTCAATTCAAGGTAGCATGTATAAAACTATTTCCACCACCATTCTTTTTAAAAAAATATTTATTATAACTCTCTTGGTTTTTGCAAGACTACCTATACCAATATAGTCTGTTTTATTCAGGACTATGGTGAGATAAAGCACTGCCACGTGTATTTCTGACATCAGTTGCTAAGGGCCTAGATCAATGTTTTCCAAAGTGTGGTCTGTTGATCACAGTTTTTATAAAAGAAAAAAACCCAAATGATTACTGTCTTTCCCCTCTGTGGAAAACTGCTGAATACAGTCTCCCAAACACTCTAATTGAGAGGGAAAGTGGAAAACTTTTCTCTGAAGTTTCTAACCAGAGTGTTGCTAAGCATTAAAAATTTACTTCAGCATGTGCAATAGTCTATCCTCCATTTTGCATGTGTATAAATAATTTTTTTAAAAAAATAGGCCATAAACACAGAACACCGCAATGAATTTGCTTCCAGATTTAGATTTGGAGTTGAGCTGTCTCCCTTATTATTAAAAGAGGGCTCAAATGCTTATTTTTAGCCATATTGTTACCATACGGTTACTGTATACCAGGCACATATGCACATACCTATATGAGAGCCAGTGTAGTACGGTAATTATGTGGCACTAGGAAGATTGGGGTTCAAGACCATCCTCAGAATAGAAACTAAGGGGCAGTAACACACTCTCAGCAAAAAGCCACCGCACAGGTTATTGTTGTGCAGGTAAAATCTGGAATCCTCCAATTTGACAAAATATAAAAAAACAAAAAACAAGGTAATACTGGGCAAAAAAATGAAAGGTGGTCCCATGTAAGCTGCCTTGAGCTCCAGAGGGAAGAGAGGGTGGAATAGACAGACAGACTTATAGAAGAGAGGAGAGAGAGAGAGAAAGGAGAGAGGAGAGAGAGAGAGAGAGAGAGAGAGAGAGAGAGAGAGAGGGGAGAGGGAGAGGAGAGAGAGAGAGAGAGAGAGAGAGAGAGAGAGAGAGAGAGAGCAAAGTTATAAGGTCACCCATCTCACAGTGAGATGTATGGGGTACAGTAGAAAGGTATTAAAATAATAAATATATTAAATGCAGTCATATTTTTTAAAAGAGCAAACACAAAAGATTTGATCAGCATTTTCAAATCTATCCAATGCAAGGATTAATATAAGTAGAACTCTAAGTATTTATTTGAGTCTTAAATATGTGTCTTTCTTTTACACCAGTGAATCATTTAGCTTGTCAGTTGATCTATGCCTCATTTCCTTGGTAGGTTTTCAGTCTTATTAACCACAGAAGCACCTATAATACCAAGTTTAGAATAACTTCTTACCACACATGTGACCATTTATTAATCCTTCTTAGTTAGTTGTGGTAAGTATGTAGATCCATGGCAGAGGGCAAGACTTAGGGAAGGCCCAAGAGAGCCCATAGTTTGTTTCTTTTGTATGCTTGGCTGAGCTTGAGTTCTTAAGAGACCTTGTTAGAAACTGAACTTAATCCAATTCAACCTGATTCTACTTATTCTACTGCATAATAGATGTCCCTCTTGAGATGGCTACATCAGAAATGAGAAACAACTGGAGGCAGGGGGATTGAAGGGGGAATCTTATCAGCTTGATTTTAAAAATCTATGGCCTTATGGAGAAGTAATTAAATGTTCACAATACCAATAGAAATCTAGAGGACATTTGCTGCATGCTGGATTTGATAAAGCTTCCAAGTGCTCTTCAAGGGCAGCCTCATGTACAGTATGTCACAGAAATCAATCCATGAGATAATTAGGGTTTATTTGACTGTCGGAAGGACCTCCAGGAAAGGGCACAACTGGCACCCCAGATGAAGCTGTGCAAAGGTTTTCCTGGCCATAGCTGCCAGGAGGATCCCCTAAATTGCACACAGCTCTTGAATGGAGAATTGCTATCCTATCCAAGGTTAAAGATGGAATATCTCCAGACCTAGGCAGCTCTAATATCCATAATCACACAGACTTGTTTGAATTGAAATTGATTCCTTTGCATCCATAAATTGGATTGAACTTATTAATACATGTTATACTTTGCAATAAATATGAATTCTGAACAATATAATTGGGGCAAACATATTTTGGGTTTTCTGAATCATTTGAAAATGATTATTTTGGGAAGATTTGTAATATATTATCTCTCTCCCTCCAGCTTCAATGCTGTGGGAAAGACAGTGACGTTCAAGTAAAACCCACCTGTCCAAAAGATATTGGATCGTCTAAAGTAAGTGCCTCTATTCTGTCATGTCATTCTGACAGTGACAAAAATAGCCTAGGAATGGGATAAGACATGGTGGGAATATCATCCCCGGAGCCAGAGGAGATGATCTGGACAGGAGCCATTTGGCACCAAAGTAGGATACCAGCAAGATGACTTCTAAGCAATTTGTTTGCTTTGCCAATTATACACACATTCATATATCTGAAAAAGACTGCAAAATAAAGCAAGCAGTATTTATTGCAGCCAACTTCGGCCCTTCCAATTTGCTTGCAACCTCCTGGGATGTCAGAACTGGTCATTAACATTTCCTGGTTTCCATAAAATGAAACATCTTAGCAGAACTTTTTTTTTAAATTTACTTGTGATGCCAGCGAAACTTTCCTTCCATAACAAGTAGCAGTATGGATGAATTATCCTCATCAAGTTCATAGTGCAGAAGAAAAGGTTAATATTCCCAGTGTGATCATGTATATCAGCGGTTCTCAACCTGTGGGTCGCGACCCCTTTGGGGGTCGAATGACCATTTCACAGGGGTCGCCGCGCGCATTAGCCCGCCATCTTGGTGCCACCGTCACTGCAGGGGGGGGAAAGGTCCCGATTCGGCCGTGCCTGCGGGTCGCCGGACAGCTGGTAGCCCGGACGCCGCCATTTGGGTTCTTCTACCCCCCTGCTTTGCGCATGCGCAGAGGGTAAAAGAACCCAAATGGCGGTGTCCGGGCGAAGTCTCCCGCTTCCACGCTATCAGCTGTCCGGCAACCGGCAGGCAAGCCCGAACCCAGAGCATTTCGCCCCTGGTGCCACGGGGGGGGTTGCGGGGGGTCGCAGCATTAGAAAGGTTGAGAACCACTGATGTATATAATTTCTGGTTTAATTTTTATAAAAAAGAAAACAATTACATACATTCTATTGTTTGGTTAATAGGGACCATGTACAGGTAATCCTTGACTTACAACCACAACTGAACCCAACATTTCTGTTAGTAAGTGAGACAGCGGTTAAGTGAGTTCTGATCCATTTTACAACCTTTCCTGCCACAGTTGTTAAGCGAATCACTGCAGCTGTTAAATTATTTTCACCGTTGAGTGCATCATACTTTCTCACCAAGGAAAAGGGTCCAAAATTTGCCACCGGAACATTCTGATCTATCGATCAGTTTGATCAATCCTTATTGATCGGGAATTATGTGGGCCGCGTAGACCTACATATACTGGGTTGTGAGCACTCTACCCTGGAAGTGAATAGCTATTCAAAGCATCACTGGTTTATTTCAGAATAATTTTAAAGAAAAGCCTAACGGTAAAGAATCAGGAGTTGCATGATCACGTCCAGAAGGAAAGGCAGAAAGGGGAGAAATTCAACTGTTTGGATATCCAGGAAGAAAAACAAACAAACGTTAAAGCTGGTTTGATAATATTGTGTAAAGGATTGGTAAAATTAGTAACACGGTTCTTAAGTGAATCTGGTTTCCCCATATGAGTCAGTTGCCAAGTGTCTGAATTTTGATCACATGACTATGGGGATGCTGCAAAGGTCGTAAGTGTGAAAAATGGTCAAAAATCACTTTTTCCAATGCCGTTGCAACTTCAAATGGTCACTAAATGAACTGTTGTAAGTCAAGCACTACTTGTACATGCAAGGATGCCTACATTATTCATGCAGCTTGCTGGATTAAAATACCTTGTTGATTCCCTCACCCTTACTTAGTGGCTTCTTGAGAGGTTTAGCTTAATCTGATTTCTGCTCCTGAGCCAAAATTTCCGGTTGACCTTCTCTTAGAGACCAGTTAGAGCTGGGGCCAAATAGAACTGTATGGCAGACCTAATCAAATGAACTTAATTTTGGTTATGTGAACTTTCATACTAGTTCAGACAAGATAAACCAGACAAACATACAGTTGACAAGTCTAATTTTATTTTCTGTGAAAATAGAATTAAGTTATGTGAATGTCATAAATAATGTATGCTATATAGTTCAGTTCCTCTTCACTGATTTTCCTGCCTGCAAAAATAGCTTGTCCATGCATGCCACCCCACTTTGTGATGCGGTGCGATTCTGTATTCCAGTATTTTTATTCATAAACTGACTCTATGTGTAGACCTGGAAGATTGCATTGTATAACTAGAGAGTCAGAAATCCAGGAAAAGAAGAGAATGAATTTGTAGGCATCTGCAGGGAAGGCAAATGAGGAAGCTTGCATTAAAAAAGAGGCACAGCTTGCATCCTGACATTGTGATAGTTGTTGTGTCGTTCTGATAAAACCATCATATTCTGCAGATGCCCACGTATACAACTATTTCAATGATTCGAGGCTGCTTTACTGTATTGATAAGAGGAACAGCAGCAAAGTTAAACAAGAGCCATCTTGTTATAAATCTTTTTTTAAAAAAATAAAATAAAAGATTTTACAAAAGTATTAAAAATAATAAACAGTAAGATATTTTAAAAATAAAAAATATACAAAAAATATGAAAGTACAAAATATAT
>QLTV01001123.1:117179-200705 GCA_003457575.1 Thermophis baileyi
TATATATTAATATTATGTTATATTTTTACATAAATAAAGGGAGACTAGTATAGATCTATTTCAAGCTATTTAGCTCTCATCAGCTAGCCACACCCTTCTGGGATTAGAACCCGGGTCCCTTGCCTAACAAGGAAGTCATTTCTTTATATATATATAAAGAAATGACTTCTGATTTTCTTTACTGCAGCGACGAAAAAACTTATTATCTCTCCTCCCTCATTAAAATTAGTTCATTGTCCCTTCTTCCCATATTCAACCATTTTTAATCAACAAATCAATAAGTCACCAGTTCTTTTTTTTTTTTCATTTTCAGTAAAAAGTGCATAAGAGGTTTCCAATCTTTATTAAAAGTATTTATTATCTTATCACTGATCAAACAGGTCAATTTTGCCATTTCCACAAATTCCATCTTTCTAAACCATCCTTCCTTTGTGGGGATTTCAGTTTTTTTCCATCTTTGTATATATATATGTATGTTATCAACCCCTTTTCATTGGGAAAAATCCTTACATTAAATCAGCTTTTCGATATAGTTTTCACAAACTGCATTGATTTAAATAAAGAGTATATATTTAATGAAATTATACATGATATGAGGACCAAGTATTTCCATAGACTAGGACAGGGGTCGGCAACCTTAAACACTCAAAGAGCCATTCGGATCCGTTTCCCACAGAAAAGAAAACACCGGGAGCCACAAAACCCTTTTGATATCTAAAATGAAGATAACACTGCATATATCGTTTTTTAACCTTTATGCTATGTATATAAAAAAAACTATAGTGTGTTGCATTTATGAAATCAACCTGCTATAGAGAAAACACATTTTTTATTTCTGCATGCAACAAAAATATTTTGAACTCCGGAAAAAAAAGATGGGTCGAAAAGCTCAATAAATCACATGCCGGCGGGTGTCGCACATTGGCAGTTGTGACGCATATTTTGGGAGGGAGCCGCAGCAGAGGGATGAAAGAGCCACATGCGGCTCCAGAGCCGTGGGTTGCAGACCTCTGGCTAGGAGAATGGCATGAGATCCTGACCAGACAAAACTGCTAAGTATTTATGGTTCTACACAAATTCAAAAGTCTTGCAGTCGTGTTTGGGGAAACGTGCATCTTTTTAAATGAATCCCTCCTCATATATTTGGCAGTTCAGGGTTTGCATTGCAGCTATAGCAAAGGCAACGAAGGACGGATGGAACAGAAGATACAGCCAGAAACAATGATGGCTGTTCCCAGGACACTGCTGAAATTATTATTCTTAGCAAAATATAGAAGAAATTGGAGTAGAAAGGATGTTCAAGCATCCCTTAGAATCAGAGAAAGGAAAAAAGGAAAAGGAGATAATAAGGTGCTGGATTTAAAAAAAAACATATCTGCCACAGGTAGAGGTGGTTGTTGAGAATTCATATTAGTAGATTTAAGAAAGGATTGAAGACTTTAATGTCTTTCATGTCTTGAACAGAACTGTCTGACTGAAATAGAGATTCTCGTTAATTCAAATCTTCATTTACTTGGCATTGTTGGGATTGCAATTGCTGGAATCACAGTAAGTAATTCTGATTGTATTGACTATTGTTGTCATCATCAACAACAACAACAACAACATTGTATTTACACAAACCTGAAATCTTTCCAAGCCACTGAAATTATAGCAGATTACTAAAGAGAACAGAGAATCACTGTAAGCATCCCTTGCATGGACCTCAGCTGGCATGCTGATTGAGGGAATTTAGGGGGATGAAGTCCACACATCTTAAAGTTGCTGAGCTTGAAAAATACTGCTCTAGAAGCTATGCTTGTCCACTGTAGTCACAATACCATCACCAAATTATGACTTGGGGCCGAACAACAAACTGTTCAACACATAGTGTCAGAGTGCCAAAATAGAACCAATAGTGAGACTGTTGATTTTCTGACTGTGACAAATGAAGCAAAAAATTATATCTGTAATCTAGATATACAGTATGTTTATAGTATTTTAGATTTTTTTTCATATTTTGTATTTTTATCCTTTGTGTTTTTATCGAAATGTGAATGTGAATGTGCCATGTAATAAATTAAAATATGCAATCCTGGTCCTTCTCTGTAAATGGCATGTTTTAGGGGGAAAATATGGATGTTAATTGCTCCCACACAACCAAGACCAAGATCTTGGAAGTAAAAGGGCTTTCTTCGAAGTTTAATCTTCCATATTTATACCACTTCATTATTTCATGTATTTAATCATATTTATATGGCCGCTCACCACTAAGTAAGTGACTCTTGGTGGTATACAAAAAAACCCTAAAAACAATATAAACAAACAAATTTTATTATGAATAATAACAGTAATAATAATAACTTTAAAATTGTAAAAGGCACAATACTAAAAAAATAAATATATATTTTAACTTCTTTTAGCTGTTCAATTTAAAATAAACAGTCATCCATTCATCTGTTTCTCTATTTATCTATCTATCATCTATCTATCTATCTATCTATCTATCTATCTATCTATCTATCTATCTATCTATCTATCTATCTATCTATCTATGTAGGTAGATTCTGGGATAGGGATGTTAGATCAGGCATTAAAGCAAAATCCCTAGAAGCACTGATGATGTTACCTAGTTTGGTAATAAAACGTCTGCAACAAAACAATCAAGCTCACAGAGCACCAAGAACCCCCAGAGTTTTATTTGCCAGTCAGAATAATTCACATGGGCCTGGCTGGGAACATAATAGTAATAAAATAGAATCAGGTAGATACCTGGAGATTTGATTTTTTTTTCCTGAAAAGTAAGGAGAGAAAAAACTTTACAAAATACTTTATATCATACTGTGATCTTGAAGTATCCAAGATGTCTAGTGAACAGAGAACCATTCCAAAGAACAATCACTCAAATTCTCTGAAGCAGTGCTCATATGTGACAAATGTTGCATCCTTTAAAATAATGCTCTCATTTTTCAGATCTTTGGCATGGTCTTCAGCATGGTCCTTTGTTGTGCAATCCGAAACACAAGAGACATGCTTTAGAATGCTTCCTGTATCACATTATTTTGAACCCAGGACTGAAGGAAAAGCTGCAACACACTTCTGAAGAAGTGCTTGCCCACTCAACTTAACAACTGTAATCCATTTTTTAATTAGGTGTTAATCGACTGACAGAAAAGGGGAGTGTTTTGGTGAGTTCAAGAGTTTCCTGTGATTGCATTTAAAATTTTAAAACAGTTATGGCATGAGCAAGTAAGATAGGCTAACAATGCCTTTTCAAGGCCAACAGTGACATCTAAAACTAAAATTTATTTGAAGTATGACTTTGCACAGCTATGGAGGAATAGGCCCTGTATGTATGTGTGCTTGTTTTGGTGCAGATGCACTTATAGCTGTATATACAGTCCCTTTGATTGTATGTATGTTTTGTGAGTGTCTCTATCTGCATGCATATTTCTGCATTATATATATTATGCATGCATATGTGTGTATACACACACACACACACACACACACTTGGGTACATTTCTTGATAAAAAGTTTTTCACAATGGAGTCCTCTTTACTAATCATTTTTGGAGAAGCAAATTCCTGTAGGAAAATGAGTACTCTGTCCTATCTTCTTTCAGTCTTCTTTCAGTCTCCCATTTAAGATGGGAAAGACGGGAAAGACCAGGACCACATGTGAAGTTGCAGTTAAAGTTATTTATTAGTACTCTTGCCTATGCACAGGAATCTACTCAACTAATGGTAAGCACTGTTCTGGCCTTAGATAAGGATCAAAGGAAGTCAAAAGTTGCACTTAGTCCATTTGTGGGTACGTAAAGACTTTAGGCTGATTCCTCTTTTGACTCTGCCCCTGGGTTCTGCCACTCCTCCGGATAACTATATTTAAAGAAATGTGTTCTGCTTCTAGGCAGCTCTCCCCTTGGAAGATTGTGTGTGTCTGTGTGTGTGTGTGATTTATATATTTATTTATATGCAGAATTGTTTATATGATAGAGATTGATGGGGAACTCACTGGCCTTTTTAAAGAAAAGCAGAGCAGTTTAAAGAAAAGCAGAGCAGGTAGTACCAAACAAGCAGAGAATAGTTAAAGCTTTCGGTTCAAAACAAACTTTCATTGCGACTGAGACATCCTGTCCAGTCATGATTTTATGTAGGATCTATTTAAAACATGTCCAGCTCGATGAGGAACTTAATTTCACTCAAAAAACTGTTCCTTGCTTGTTTTTTTTTTTCCAAATGCTATTTAGTATTTATTGTCCTAATTATTTTTAATATGGACCAAAAAGCCTTACTGTAGCATAATCTAAAATTGATGCCCAAATTATTTTACACAGTTACTATGATGATTACTCAGTCCCTAAATGCACACACCATATCCCAATGGCCATTTCATGCCATTGTAACATATCCCTTAAAGTATGTTGATACAAAATAAATTCCTGTTCATTAGGACTTGCTCTTTCATTAGAAATGCAGCTTAGTTATTTGCTGCAGGGACCATAATAACCATAATGCTGTTTGCAACCTTTTATTTGTTATAACAATTGCATGCTGGCTTTACACAATAGGGAACATACCTAATATACAAATAATATTTATCATTATTTTCATGTTCCAGTCAAAGTTAACCATGTACTTTCATTGAAATCAATACGTCTCAAGCTTGGGTAAAAATTAACTCAATTTGTGTATGCATATTTGTGTGTTTAAAAGAAATGTTCTTAAAATAACATGTCCATCCATAAATATGCAAGGCAGCTGTGTGGCATTTTGAAGCTCAAAGCAAACTTCAAAAGCATGAGACAAGTACTTCAGAACAGGATTATGTGTATAGGAGAATACAGACAGTCCCTGAAGACCCTGAACAAATGTTCAGCATTACATTTAAAAATGAGGAGGAGGGGGAGTTGTCATTAATGATGTCAAGAACAATAACCAGTAATGGTGACAATTATGCAACCATCCCAGGCACAGAATTCATACCAGGCTTCACACTTCAGTTGTTTGAACTGTGGGCACTAATACATTTGGGAAGAAGCAGAAAGCTTATATTGAAAGATGAGAAACTCTACGTGTTTAAAGTTGCCCTACATCTTGTACCTAAAAAAAGTGATATCAGACAAATTAACCTTCAGATTTCAGTCTTTTGCTTTATCTATGTTCTCAGACTGCTAGAAGTCAGTGCAGCCAATTAATGCTCAAAGAAAAGCTATTTGTTCCTGCCAGAAATGTGTACAGCACATGCCAAAACCTAAGGTCATAAAATTAAAAGCCTGTCTTTGGTGTTCTGGCTATAGAACTAAAATTAAAACATTAAGAGGTGAGCAGTTCTACTTTAATACTCTCCATTTTTATTATCTCTAAAAATCTAATTACTGCATGTTATTTTAACGACATCAAACTTTTATCTAGTCATGGCATAGCTATTTAAAACTGGATAAATGTAGAAATGATATAATACTCTTAAAATACCTCAGGGCTGAGTTTACAAATTATAACTGTGCTTTGTATTGTTTATATTTATTTCTACTAAATTACATTAAAATAATTTTGCAAAATTAAGCTAGACAGAGGAAAATCATTGTGGTGCAGTCTTAATATACTGTATTACAATCAGTGGAATTCTACCACTGACTTAAATGGAAAGTGCATTGTGGGAACTTTTAAATGGCCCTTTCCTGACAAGCTATAATTTTAGGAATCAGAACTCAAGCAATAATTCAGTCTCTCTTTTTATTCAGTTGTTTAATTTCCTTTTAAATAGTTCTTTAATTTCCTTTTAAATTTCCTTTTAAATAGATAGGCCATCTAAAACAATGTGTTAGGAAATTTTCAGTTGTTAATAAAACACCGTCTTAATTATATTATGTTTTTCATGCACATTTTTCATCAAAATACATTCAAAGCATATATGATTTCAGGGGAAGCCTTTTCACTGAGGTCTTCATTTGAAATTCAGTGTGCTGAGAACTCTACTTAGGTGTCAGGAAGGGCATCCGGCCAGTAAATGCTCAGCTCCATCCAATCGCCCGACTCTACCCCGGGGTTGTAAAAAGGGAATTACTCGTGTGTGTGTGTGTGTGTGTGTGTGTGTGTGTGTGTGTGTGTGTGTGTTTGTTCATCAAAGAGAGAAAGGGACAAGTGCCCCAAGTTGTGTGAGTTGTTCCCTGCTTTCCCTCAATCTTTTATTGTGTGTATATCCCATCTCTCCAACAAATTTCAATTAACTCTTGGCCCCGATAAGTTATTTGAACCCATTAGAAAATAACTCAAGTGATAGGAGATATACCTAAGGAAAGGTATCAAATGCCTAATTCACCAACTGCCCTAGAGACCAATTGGATGCTGGCCTCCATTAAGAGGGTCTCTTAATGGAGAAGACATTACTAGAGATCTGAGTAACTAAATGGACTGTCTGGTTATTTAGGAAGCTCTTTCATCAGTTCTGCAATTAGTTCTTACCAGGAATTTGCAGTTTAACAGAAACAAAAATAAATATGTAATAATTTTTAACTTAAAAATGTCTTTGGTATGAACTATCATAAAATTAAGACTCTGGAATCAATTCTGCTAACTTTTTGATTTGAAAATGATTTCTTGAAAATGGAAGGACTTAAAATGGAACCTGTTTTAGTGATTTCCCCATAAAGTTAGTTTTTTGTTTTTTTTACTACAGGTAGTCCTAGTCTTACAGCAGTTCATTTAGTGGCCACAGCAGCACTGAAAAAAGTGACTTATGATCATTTTTCACACTTATGACTGTTGTAGCATCCCCATGGTCACGTGGTGGCAATTGACTCATGTTTATGGCAGTTGCAGTGTCCCAGGGTCATGTGATTTTTGTGACCTTCTGAGAAGCAAAGTCAATGGGGAAACCAGATTCACTTAATAACCATGTTACTAACTTAACAAGTGCAGTGATTCACTTAACAACTGTGGCAAGAAGGGTTGTAAAATGGGGCAAATTCAGGGGTGAAATGCTCCCGGTTCGGGCGTGCCTGCCGGTGGTCGGAGAGCCGGTAGCAACGGCAGTGCGAGGCTTCGCCCACCCGCCCGGATGCCGCCATTTGGGTTCTTTTACCCTCTGCGCATGCGCAAAGCGTTCTGCGCATGCGCAGAGGGTAAAAAAACCCAAATGGCGGCATCCAGGTGGGTGGGCGAAGCCTCGCGCTGCCGTCACTACCGGCTCTCCAACCACCGGCAGGCACACCCGAACCGGGAGCATTTCACCCCTGGAAATTCACTTAACAAATGTCTCACTTAACAACAGTAATGTTGGGCTCAATTTTGGCCATAAGTCAGGGACTACCTGTAAAATGTCCTTAAGAATAGACCATCTCTTCCATTATTATGCCAGCCATTCTCAAATGAGACCAGAATCAATCTAAAAATGGAAACAGGGTGTGAAAACATTGGCAAAATCGGTAATTTCTGAGTCTCTGTAGAGATCACCCTGTCCTACAATCCTCAGCTCTGTTTTGTTCCTGCCTTTTCTGTTTGCCATCCTGTTTCATTCAGACTGAGGGCTCATTCAGCCAAATCACACATCAGCATATGGCAATGTTGTTGCACTACTTTCCTATTCTATGTTCCAGCTTTCAGAAGTCTTTGGGAAGTTGCTTCATGTCAGTCCATGTAACTGGTATGGATAAGTTGGGGGGGGGGAATCTTCTGTGTTCCAAATATTCCACATCAGGAGGAGAAGACAAATTCTATTTAATCTGTGCTCCTGTTTTTCATTTTTATTGTTTTTCTCTTCTCATTTGGGTTTTAGAAGAGATGGGTGAGCTGTTGCTGTAAATACAGGCGAGAGGAGAACCCTGTTTTATTCTGGTAGTTACATTTTTATGCTGGGAAACTCTGAGCTAGATAACATCATCAGTGCTAGTGATGACACTGATGATGTTACCTAGTTCGGATAATGAAATGTATGCAAGAAAACAAGCAAGCTCAGAGAGCACCAAGGACCACTCATGTGAACCCTGAACTACAAATATTCTCCTTTATTATGCTGGGAAAGTACACCAACTACCTGTACTAGCCCAAAAATAGTAATATTGAACAAGTACCAGGTCATAAATGGTTCCAAATTGTCTCCTGGTGACCATTTGTGATTTTTATGAAATGACTGTCTTTTGTAGACCTTAGACCTCCTTACTGAACAATGCTGATAAATAAGCTGTGGCTTAAACACCAGGATGGGAAGGCAGGGAGGGGAATATGATAGCTATGAAGATGGATTGGAAAACACACGCAGCAGAGACCTTCCTCCATACATTGTACATGCCATTGCTTTTTAAGGAAAAAAAATGTATTGGAGTGCTGGCAAATTTTGTTGTTGCACTCATGTTATTGGAGAAACCAGTCTTGCTTCCCAAATGTTATCCATTATTGCTTGGCTGCTTCTTTATCTTTAAGTGCCTTTTGAGGAACAGGACAGAATACCAATTCTATAAATAGAATTTTGAAATTAAAATCAAACATGAAGCTTATTGAAGTGAGTTCCCATCTCTTTGCTTGCATCACACTGTCTTTATTTTTATGGGTATAATTGTTAACACTTGTCTTAAGATCATCTACTCCTAAAAATAATAAAAGAATATGCGTTTGACATGCAAGTCAGAATTAAATATATTCTTTATGTGTCAAAAAAAAATCTTACCAGTGCCTTTAAAAACACCATGGCTCTATTCTCCTGATCTTACAATTTTCAGTGTCATTTTGGTGGGGGAGTCCCTTACACTGAATTACATCTCCAAAACATCATATCTTGAATGTTGGGAAGGATTAATTCTTGGGCTACATTTTTTTCTATGGTATGTAAATTATGTATCTATGCTATTGGCATTTAAATTTTCTGAGTTGTTTCATTGAGAAGACCAAGTCAGATATGCTAAGAATGGCCCAAAGCCATGAGAACTAGCCCACAGCTTCTTTTCCAGGTTTATGTGATACAGTATAAGATATTCCTGATAATTCACTACTGGGATACATGGATGCCGTTTTGATTTTTGTAAGGTACATACACCTTTTGAATTATGCTCAGATGTGGTATTCAGCCAGTTCGGGCAAACCGGTAGTAGCGACCTGCGGGTGGACCCGCCCACCTGCCTACCTGCCCCGGCGCTATGCCGTCCTATTTAGGCACGTTCTGAAGCCGCGTGCATGCGCAGAAGGCACGCACGTGACCGAAGCGAGCGTGCGCGCGCGCTCACATTTGCGAACCGGTAGGGAAAGTAAGTGAATACCACCTCTGATTATGCTATTTCCTCATTGACTGAAATTTGACATTCTCCTTTTTATCTCAGCTGTGTTAAGGAATACAGTCTTTCTGTATTCTAACAAATGATCACCATAAATATACTAGAAGCAGCAGTTTTAGAAAGATGTGGAGGTTGTAGGGTTAGATTCTCCCAAAGATCTTCGGGGGGGGCGGAAACAGCACTTACTATACCTACACCTATAGATATACAGGCTACCTCAGCACTATGACACTGCAAATGTGTAAAGCAGTGCCTTATTACAGGAGAAAAAGCAAATAAATTGAGGAGCCTTTAAAAAGCACTTATTAAACCTTCTTTTGAACAGCAGCTTGTCCTAGTTTTGTCCTTTATAAAGCCATGGGCACATTATGCATCTAATAGATGCTCTGTCCTGCTTAATACAAATTCTCAGTAACTCTGGGAATTATTATACTGAGTTCCATACCTTTCACTGCCTTTAGGGAGTAGTGGATTATATCTGTTGGAAAACTGGGCTTCATTCCTCCCAGCAATTATGCATGGATCAAGCAGGACCAGAAAGATACAGCATCTGAAGATAGCTGTATGCCTACCCTGCAGATTCCCTTTGTGGAATCCATTATTTTATTTAATAATACATTACTTTCTATTGCAGTAGTTGTACATAACTAGAATTTTCACTCCTTGAAATGTGTATTTTGGAATTTGTGCAAAAGACTTCATTAATTCTCCAAATGTTGATAGAAATGTAAATAAACATACTCCTCCTTTCTGATGTTTCTGTTATCAAGCAGCATCATGCATCAAGCTGTTTTCATGGGGAACTAAGCATCTTTCCCATGTAATCATTGTGTAAATGTTATTAGCAATTGATGTTATTGAAACATATTCTGTTTTCTTAATGCATTTTTATCACTGTTTCTCTACTGAAGTTGATGGAAAAATCTAATAAAAATAATCTGAATGAAAAGTAATGAGTGGGGGTATTTGTTAGCTTACTTTACAAGATGTGTCGCATGTGCAGTTTCCTTGCTCAGATATATCCACTGTATTCTGCAATAAAAGATAATATTCTGGGGATGAAAGAAGATAGAAATAGAAATAGCACTTAGGCTTATATACTGCCCCATAGTGCTCTACAGCACTCTCTGAGCAGTTTACAATGCCAGCATATTGTCCTCAACAGTCTGGTTCCTCATTTTACTGACCTTGGAAGGATAGAAGGCTGAGTCAACCTTGAGCTTGTTAGGACTGAACTCCAGTCTGGGGGCAGAGTTAGCCTGCAATACTTTATTCTTAACTACTGCACCACCAGGACTCCTAAGATATAATGTGCTGTGCTAAAAGACAAGTTATGGGAGACCAGATGTGTTATGATAAATATCTTTTAGAGCTGTGCAAGATCCCCACAGGCATTTCATTTTTTTTTTATTCGGACAATTTCATTTTGATTGCTCTCCTGTAAATTCAAAATGATAATGAGCTGATTGCTTTTTACTTATAGTATTTGGGCAGCATTGTTTTAGACTAGTTAAGGTGTAGGTGTGCTACATTTATTATCTTTGTTCTTCCAACGTAAATTACTGCAATGTTTTGCTTGCTCATTTTCTTAAGAAAATTGTGGCACAATTTCACCTCAAATACACTGATTATTTTAAGAAGTCAAGCTGGGTGCCTTTTTTTCAAACGAATGATTCCTCAACATACATTATACCTATAAAATGACAAATGTCTATAGAGGCTAAAATAAAACACTCTTATTTATAATCAACAAAAAAAGAGAAGTCATGAACTAATTGCACAAGTGCCCATGGTTTCTTCCTACTAGAATTCAAATATGTAGGTAACAGATGCATGTAATTGTAGTTGGGATGTTTAATTCACAATGGAAATAAACTTGCATATACACACTTCTCTACACTTCCAAGAAGATTGGCAATCATTTTTCCTATATATTATTTGGTAGCAACCTGTCCACCTATTAAGATCAGAAATAATTATTCTTTTATCTTGCCTTGCTTATAAGAAGGCAGAAAATTCTGTTTGCTGCTATCTACAGTACCATTAAAAACTCCTAAGTTAAAAGAAGAAAATGAACCTTTTCTACAACTCTAAGGTTAAAGTTGTGGGGGTTTGGGGATGAAACCAGAATCAGGTAGTACATTCCAGGCATTGACCACTCTGTTGCTGAAGTCGTATTTTCTGCAATCAAGTTTGGAGCGGTTTACCTTAAGTTTATATCTATTGTGTGCTCGTGTATTGTTGTGGTTGAAGCTGAAGTAGTCATTGACAGGTAGGACATTGTAGCAGATAATTTTATGTACTACGCTTAGGTCAGACTTATGAAGTCTGGATGATTCACAACATTCGGAGATCTGAGCCATTCATTATTTGGCAAGTGGTGGCAGCGGCAAAGAACAGACAAGAGTTTACAAGCACCAAATTGTAGAAATTTCCAACAGCACAGCAGACTTAAAAAAAAAAAAAAACAGTGAGTGCTTGAAATAGCAAGGCTTATAGATCTGGTTGTAATTACCAAGATTCTAATTACCTTGGTTTGATTACACAAGGTCTTGGTTTAAGTTGCTTATGTTATGTATTTATTAAACTTTAAGCCCACAGTCTTGCACAACCCAGCAAAATTTACAACCAAGTGGCAGGTTCTGAATATACGGCTGGTGGGAGGGAGGATTTAAATATCTTCACCACACTTGCCCATGTGATGACTTGGAAAGCAGGCAGCTTTTTCCATATTACTACTGTTTTTCTATCCAGTAGTAGAAAATGAGTTGGAACTTTTGGCATAACTCAGCCATCACTGAGGCAATATAAACCATAAAGTCTACGTCTCAGAATGAGAATATGTTGAATTACATAAACATTCCAAAATCTATGTGTCAGGGGTTTTTGTCAATAAAATAATGAAACCTTACAATAGAATTACCACCTTATGATGGAAAATAATTGTTTGCAAACATTCAGTATCTCACAATAAAGAAACTGTAATAAAAATTCCAACAGCAATGTGCAGTCAATGCTTTTATTAGACCAAAAATCACAGTACCAGGTGAATCTATACAGGTTTTGACTTCAATATTATCAGACTCTCATCCCCACCCCCACCCCCGCCCCGCAAGCCGTTCCATCTCAAAACTTTGAATAAAGGTATTTATGATGGATTTGGAGCCTATTGTATATAAGACTTGCTGAGTCAACCGACTGCTTTTCAGGACTTAAACTCTCATCGGCACTAACCAAATGGTTAGTGACCATAAATCATGAAATTTGTGATCTAACATATCTGGGGCGTGCCCAGTTGCCCGTATTTGTATGCTCCTCTCTCCAACTCCGTGGAACAGAAATAAAGGAACGGCTGAGCAAAAGGAAGAAGTACGCGGACGTAAAATCTCTTGTTTCCAGAGCTTTACTCTTAGGTAAATTTGAGATTACTTGCAACTGAAACTGCCCGGCGGAGAACGAGGGGGGGGGAGCCACGATTGTTCAGCGATAATGCAGCGAGGCTCAGGCTGGAGCACTGAGATGACCATGGGGTTTAAACAAAAGGAAAAATTGCAAGCAATCTTTTGCGTGCTAAAGCAGCCCCGCGGAATTGTCAAAAAGACCCTCCAAAGAATTGGCCCTTGGAAAAGATGGGGAAGGGTAAAGGGTGAGCCGAAACATGGAAAGTCTTGTCATTGGAGGAGCTATAATTGCTGCGGCCAATGACGGACGCGCCTTTGCTGGGGAGGGGGTGGAGAGAACGCACTGGATGCTTTTTTTAATCCCGTTGGTCAAATGAGATGCAGCCCGGCAGCCGGTGAGTAAATGGGAGCGGGAAGCGAAAGGAATCCTTGTCCGTCACCTGACCCGAGGCGACCAAGTTGGAATGGGGTCTCCTTTTTCACGGGCGCCTCTACGACCACATTTCATTTCCATTACGGTTTTTTGTCTCACGACCCCTCCCAAGTCTGACGCTAGCATACAAGAAAAATCGTGCTTAGGGGTATGAGAGCCTTCTTGCATTAGAGAAGCCAGAGTATTTTTTAGAAGTGGGGCGAAACCGTTCTTAAAACGTAGCAAAAGAGGTTTGTTGCGCTGGGAAAGCTGCATCTTTGACTTCTGTATCCGTCATTCAGTTGTGAAGTAGATGCCCAAATAGTTGTTTTTTTTAAATAAGGGAAAAAAAGTCTTTGCTGTCGGAGGGCTTTCTCTGTAGGAAAAGTGCAAATAATATTCCACCTTGGCCCCAGTTCGGAAAGCTGCATTTTTCTGAGGGGTTGACAGCAGCAAGAGAAGAAGAAAAAATGTCATTGGGAAATATGATGGATTGGTGTCACTTGCCATTTGCAGATGGTGTTTTGTGACCCAATGGCAATTGGATATTTTTCCTCCTGTTCCCCTTTCTTGGGAACAGGTTTCCCACCCCTTCAGCCAGCAAGTCTTTCAGAAAGGGACAACTACTAGTATAATAACAATAGAAAAAGGTATTTCTAATAGTGAAGCCACATTTCAACCTTGTTCATAATCTACAAGTGCTGGGTCAAAAGGACTTCCTGCCAGAGCATTCCCTATTGCAGCTCAGCAGAAAATATAACACAATGTAGTTGCCAACATCTGTGACAAATAAATGTCAAAATAAATGAGCTGCACCTGAATGTGCAGCTTTTCCTGCCATGGTAATTCTATGATAGGAAATCTTTTGGCAAGCATGCAACATTTCAGAAGATCCTCCACTTCTGCACACAATGATTCATGAACACTTCAGGAGAGGGAAAAATGGATTAACCAAGTTCTAGAGTTTCAAACACAAATATGGCTTTCATTTAATTAAGGCGGAATATATGAAACATGTCTTAAGATTTGTTTCTAAATTAATTTCTCCGTGACTTTTGATTCATCAAAGAGCTATTCTGTATAATTTCATAGGCATTATATAAAAAGTATATTGCAACTTCAGTTGAATCTTCAAGGCATAAATTAATCATCTAGATATTAATAATAACTGATGACATTTGGTGTAATAGCAGTTGTGAGAGGGTATTCCGATTTGTCATACTGAATTTGAGATGGTTTGGCATATTTGAAATGCCTCTATGCTCGAACAGCCAATGAGATACCTCTGGATTATTTATAGAACAACTAACGGATTTTAAGGTATGGGTTCAGTTTGCAGAGATTAGACAGAATTGTCTCTTCAAAGAACCAACTTCTGATCGGCAGCTTGTATTATTTTCACTGACCAAAGAAAACTTGGAGCATTCTTCCTTTTGAGATGAAAATGACTGAGAAACAGATTAGGTATGTCCCACTCTAGATTTTAAAAGATAAAGTGAGCTTCAAGATAAACATCAATAGATGTCAAATCAAAGATATCAGATGTTGGTATATGGTAGCCTAAATTCTGTGTAAAATGCAAGAGGGTGAAAAGTGATGGAAGAAAATAAGATTGAAGTAATTGCAAGGTTGGAGGCTGATATAGTTACCTAGATTTTTCTTTACTGGGGTGTTATCTCAAGTTTAGAGGGGAAAGAAGAATATGTAGCAAGCCTGAAGCAATGACAAGGTATTCCACAAGAATCATGAAATTTAAAAGATATTATTGCTACTTCCTATTGATTATGCTCTTAAGTAGCAAAACAAAGGACAAAGCAGCTGATTTTGTATGGATAGGAATAGGGAAGGGACAGGTTATGGAAAGAGAGAAGCAGTGAGCTGTAATTATAAATTATATATTTATGCTATACTTTTTTCTGTTTAGTTTGCCTGCTAAACTCATCAATGGAGGAGCTGCTGGGATCATAGGTGTTACTTGTGTATTTCCAATTGACTTGGTTAAAACTAGGCTACAGAATCAAAGAAGTGGACAGCAAGTCTACAAAAGCATGTAAGTGACCTTTAGAAAAACATCTCAAGCCAATAAAACTTGTTTTGAAGAGGATATTTTTCAAAAGCCCTTTTAAATCTTGTCCATTTCTAGGACAGGAAACTTCTTCAATAGCTCGGGATTTAATTTGATTTTTTTGTAACTATAAAACTGATATTACTATGTTTATAAATTGTTCAAATAGCAATTTTTATCATAGTGGATAAAAATTGATGCAGATGCTGGGGAATAGAAATATACCATTATTAATGGAATGATTCTGTAATAATTATATGTAGCTCAAAGCAGCGGTGAAATCTACTTACCTTCCCTACTGGTTCAGAAGCGCTCGCTCCACTTGCACGTGCTTTTTTGCCCGCGTTCCACTCGCACATGGGCTTTTTCACCCTCTGCGCATGCGCAGAATGCTTTGCGCATGCACAGAGGGTAAAAAACAACAAAATGGTGGCAGGTGGGCGGAGCCTCGCGCTGCCGTCGCTACCGGTTGTCCGAACCACCAGCAGGCGGCGCTACCGGTACGCCCGAACCGGAAGCATTTCACCCCTGGCTCAAAGGCTTGAGATGCTCACATACCTGGCATTAGGGTATTCATTGTTGCTAATGCTAATTTCTACTCTTATAAGTATTTTAGCTTGAAGTCATTTATGAAAATAGCAAAAACATTTGTATAGAGTTCATTGACTTTTATATTATGTATAAATATGGATAAACATTATTGGAAAGACTAACAGATATTAAAACAATAGCTGGAATTATTCCAAATTATGTAAAAGCTTACAAATTGTTTTTACTTGATCAGATTGGACTGGCTAAGTCTATATAAATATGGATAGATATCACTGGAAAGAAAAATAGATATTAAAACAATAGCTGGAATTATACCAAACATTGCATATAAAAACTTATGAATTATTTTTACTGATGTTCTGATCAGGTTGGATTGTCTAATGAAAACTTTACGTTCAGAAGGCTATTTTGGCATGTATAGAGGTAAGTATGTTTAGTTATTAATATTAGTATTAATTTTGATGGCTAGTTATACTCATTTTATTAGAATGCAGTTCTGAATACATTTCTAATGTAGTAAGCCATGTTTCCAGGACTTCTGAGTTAAAGTGAATAGCATTTTATTATTCATGCATGCAAAATAAAAATGCAAAAAAAAAAAGTTGCTTTTTTAAAATTTGTCAGGAATTCTAAAGCATAGTGCTGGAGTCCAGTTAAGGGGAAGAACATATGACTGTAAGATGTCAATTCAGATACAGCAGGAGTAAGGAATCGGAGGCCGACCAGAAGTTACTGAACTACCAGAAAGCCCAGGAGCAAGGAAAAGTGGGAATTTTAATTCAGCAATATTTAAATTACTGCCCTCCAGTTGCCTATTATAACAATGATTGGCATTTTCCAAGCATTTGTCTTAGTTGATTACTAAGCACTCAGGATTTACTCACTTTTCAAAGAGTGCTGAAATGGAGAAAGCTGCTTTTTTTCCCGTTACACTCTGAGGTCTTGGTTTCCTTTCCAATTTTTCTTCATCTCAAAAGAAAGCAATATTTTGGGTTGTGTTGATTATGGAGAGGAAGAATAACACAGAGTTGCTTTGTATGCATTGTAATGATGGTGAAGACTTTGAACTTTTTGAACTATGGTTTGTTAACAGAGTAGAGTGACTAGAGCAGACGTGTCAAACTCACGTCATCACGGCGGTGTCACGTGACATATCGGGACTTTTTTCCCCTTTGCTAAACCGGGCGTGGCCAGCGTGTGACGTATCCGGCCCACGGGCTGGGAGTTTGACAGCCCTGGACTAGAACAAGGTCAAAACTCCAGAGAGGGGAGACAAAAGGAGCTTGTTTAAGGGACTTTCAGAAGAATAATAGTTTATATGTAATCCTTCATCTCAAGAGAATAAAAATTGGAGAGGCATGACTTCTGTACTATAAAGCAAAGGCAGAGATGGTAGACCATACTTCTGCTGAATTTTTAAAAAAAAGCTAGCTTTCTTTTAAAATTAGAGACAGAACTCCAGGAAGACAGAAAGAAAGTTGCTTTTTCTGAACTGGCGTGTAATATCTCCCCAACAACTCTAATAAGCATTATCTCCAGAAGCCAGGAAAAAGGAGGAGGGAACTTTGGTTTCAGCATTCAGGTGATTTTTAAGTAATGAGTAAATGTTTTAGGCAGAATCTATTTTAAATTTACATTTTCTGGCCATATCAGAGTTCAATCTTCTTTATATCTCCATACAAGTTGTATGATTGTATAGTATTCAGTTCCTTCGTGCATAAATATGAATAAATAAATATGTTATATATGAACAATTTTTTTCCAAATCTCTCAAGATGATAATTTTTCCCTGATACTTGTTTTGGTAAAATTTATAGTACAACAATTGTAACAAATCAGTGCAATCTTGTGGTTTTGGGTTTTCAATTCAGCCAATTTCCCAATTGCTGTATACTATAAATTGAGCAATTACATAATTCAGATTCTGCATCAGTGCATAATTGCATTTTTAAAGCTTAAAATTAAAAAGTGATGTTTTTTTTTCCTTTTCTTTTTAAATAATTAATCTCCGTCTCCTCCCACTAATAACTGTATGACTGTAACTTGTTGCTTGTATCCTTATGATTTACATTGACTGGTTCCTAATATGATTTGATTGCTTATTTGTACCCGGATTATCATTCTATCATTAAGTGTTGTACCTTATGATTCTTGACGAACGTATCTTTTCTTTATGTACACTGAGAGCATATGCACCAAGACAAATTCCTTGTGTGTCCAATCACACTTGGCCAATAAAAAACTCTATTCTAATTTTTCTTCAACTCTTGTGAAGAGTTGAATCTAACTCTAATTTCCATCTCTCCATCTTTGGGAGATTCCCCCAGCTCAGGCTTATGACCCAGTTTTGTATCCTTCTCTTGCAACACACACATATAGACATAAAAGATGATAAATGATAATGGGAGGAGAGAAAACATTTTAATGCAGCTATGTGACTATCCCCAAGATACATCATTTTCTTTTTGGTGGGCTATTTAAGTTACTTGATTATTTGTTTTAATTAAAGTTTGTAGTAAAAGTTACAATTCCTGAACGCAAATATATTTCATGGAACTATATTAATGATATTTTTTGGAAATTCATTTCATTAAATATTTAAGCTACTTTTTAAATTATCTTATCAAATTGATTACATTCTTTAGAACATGAAGAAGAATCACTAATTTAAAATACAGTGAATGAATTTATTTCCAGTGAATATTGAATGTTCTTCTTTAATTGTTTCTGCAATCATTACCTTCCTTTTCTTAATTGTAATTGTAATTTTCTTTTCTTTATAATAACAAGAACTCAACTTTGCACCAAACTGGTGTGGAATTTTTTATACAGTAATGTTAATCATTAACTGAAGAATACAATCACTTTACATCCATTAAACATAAGTATGTTTATTTATAGGTGCAGCGGTGAACCTGACCCTTGTAACACCTGAGAAGGCTATCAAACTGGCTGCTAATGACTATTTTAGACACCTTCTTGCCAAGGAAGGGTATGTTATTTCAGATACTAGAGTATCACTTGTATCTTACATCCATTAAAGTCTATGTTCATAGCTGAGTCGAGATTTTAAAACTAGTTTCAAGTTCTATATTTTTATAGTGCATGTTTAATATTTTTTAACATATACTTTCCTGCAATTCTTTTTTTTTATCAAGGCATATTTTAAAAATAAATAATAACAATAATGTAATAACAACTAATTTAATTATTCTATAAATGCCACCAATGGGATTAGTTGTACAATCATATTTGAAAGGGGTAAACAATACTATATTTTGAAACAAGATAATGCAAGCACAAAGTAAATGGAAGTAAAAGAGGAAAGGGAAAATATTGTACTTCTGTCCTATATATCAGGAAAGCAGTTCTTTGGGATTTGCCACAGTTAATTAAAAATTGTTGGAAATGCTACCATTTTATAGGAGCATTGCTATTCACAGACAAGTGAGAGGACATTTTCACATTTTTGACAGAAGCCCCAGTTTTATCCTCATGTTCCTTTTGGATACAGAAACATGAAAGGCTCTACACAGGGTGAAGGGAGTCACAAAATAGACAAGAAAAGTGTACAGCGAGCACAGAAAGATAGGGTCATTCTCTTAGTAGGGACAGCTAGAGAGACAAACAGAACCACACATACAAGGTGAAGTAAGTAAAGGGTGAAGTTTCTTGTATTATTCATTTTTTTAATTCTTTTGTCAAAAAAAATTCTGTTCCCTTGGAGAAAATCTTTGTATCTCCATTACACAGCCCATTCCCACTGCTGGAACTCCATGTTGTGATGTTCAAATTAATGTAAAGTAATATGTTTGACAAATCTTCTTATTCTTTTTTCCTTTCAGGGTAGGTCTGTCTTTATCTAAAGAGATGCTAGCAGGCTGCGGTGCTGGAGTTTGTCAGGTCATTATCACCACTCCTATGGAGATGCTAAAAATCCAGCTGCAGGATGCAGGGAGACTAGGTAATGTTGCCTTGGATCTCTCTCCATATATTACACTGATCTCTGAGAAATAAATTAATCTTCTTACTATGTGGGATTTCACTGTAAAACTCTTACATATTGCACCGTTTTACCTTAGAAGATAAAAATATGCTCTGTACCCATGGCTCAAAATCAGGCATTGTTTCAGCTGTATTGAAACTATCATCTGTGTCATAGTAGCTACAGTGCCACAACACAACCCAGAATGCTATAAAATAGTGAACCAAGTGGCAGGATAGTATTAGGAAATGTAGAAAATCTGCAGTGCCTTCTGTATGGTTGGAGACAATAGAAATATAGTCAAGACACAAAAGACAAGATAAAATGAATTAATAAAGAATTAATAAACTGATCACTCCTGGAGAAAAAATCAAGTGGTTACTAAGAGTTAATACTGACTTGATGATGTATAATCAAAACAATCACACAGATCAAAGTTTTCTTTGTCAAAAGCAAATCCTTTGTCAAGAGCAAATCCTTTGTCATAATTGCAATCTAAAACCACAGAATTGCTATAACTGGAAAAGGGGCTGCATACACTGACCCCATCCTGCCAGTTACATTCTCATCTTTATGTCTATTGGAGGAAGATTTGAAAAAGGGAGTATGGAATTTGAAATTCTGATGATCATATACAGATCATAATGATATATGAACCTAAATACGTTTTATTCCTCTGCTGTGAGTAAATTAGGAATTGTTCTAAAATAAGACTTATTTGAGCATTCAGACTCATATAATTACAAGTAGTTAAATAGATTCTCAGGATTCTAATACTCAGATTTAAGTTCAAGTGAGATTTTTCAAAACAAGTCTTACGTATTTTCTATTATCATTTCAGCATCTCAGCAAATTGTGAGCCGAGTTTCTTGTTCCACTTCTGGATGCAATCTTGTAACCGTCAACCCTATCCTGACTCGAGCATACAATGTAAGACCTGTGGTTATCCCAAGGAAGATATCTGCTACCCAAATAGCAACTGAGCTTCTACAAACTCATGGCATCAAAGGACTCTATAAGGGTCTCGGAGCCACTTTATTGAGGTAATTATTGTATGTTTTCTGAAGCTTTTTCATTCTCAGACTATTTTTTTGCATTGCTTGAAAAAGGAATAAATTTTGTCTTTCAGGGATGTTCCATTCTCTGTCATCTATTTCCCACTATTTGCCCATTTGAATAGAGTAGGACAAGATTCCTTGGAGGGGAGAACAAGCTTCTTTCACTCTTTTCTTGCTGGGTGCATAGCTGGCTCAGTGGCAGCTGTATCTGTGAATCCCTGTGATGGTAAGAATGACTCTATGTTTGTATCTGGGCTACTTTGTCATGGGGACATGTTAGAAAAGTTTATTCCTTGAGGATAACCTATGAAAGCTAATTTATATTTTTATCTGTTAAGGGTTTCTTATATAGGGAAGACTATTGCTTTCATAATACAATACTAGTCCTGTGGAATGGATACATTTTGAACTATCCCTTACTCAAGTGATTAATTGACCAACATATATCTCTTTAACACTTTTTTCCAGTAATAAAGACTCGTCTTCAGTCAATGGGCAAAGGAAGAAATGAGGAGAATTACAGTGGAATTATAGATTGTGCAAGGTAAAGCCTACAAAACAGTTCACATTTCTTGATTCCGAAGACAGCGTATTGACTTCCACATATTTGTCAGACCATTTGAACTGATTTTTCAGTTGCCCTTAACTTACCCTGACACCTCTGTAGATACAAATCTTGTTAAAGTAATGAGTAACCAGTTGCCCCACGTGCACAATTATAACATGTAGAAGCCACTTTTATGTGATTCAGTCCAGGCAACATTGTGGTGCCACACAGCCTATTCATGTGGAATATTACAATTCAGAACTAGTTTTCCATATTAGTTCTGCACAAAAGCATGAACATTTGAATTGGCTTATAAAAATGCTGGAATCATACCACTTCTTGGTATGACACCACTCTTTTGTAAGACTTATTTTTGTACAATGAGATACATATTGGCAAAGTCTTGATAAGTGTAAATAGAGAAATCTTGTTGGTAAATATTTAACATGTGCTGAAATACGTTTAGGTAATACACTGCAGAATGTTTTAACCAATTAGGTCATTTTTGCTTTTTTTTTTTTGTCTCCACAGGAAGATTTGGATGAAAGAAGGTCCTTCAGCCTTTTTAAAGGGTGCTAGTTGCAGAGCTCTTGTCATTGCACCTCTCTTTGGTATAGCTCAAGTAGTTTATTTCATTGGGCTTGGAGAATTTCTCATAAATCTATGCCAGAATGGAAAACTGTCCCCATAGACTTTCATTCATTGAATCTACTGGAATATAATCACAAGAACCCAACTATCAAGAAACAATAGCAGCTCAGTCTATTGACAACTGTTTTTTTTTTCTGTTATTAAGCATGAAAAAGACAAAGCCGCTATAAAGGCACCAGTCATAAAACACCATCCAAAATAGAGGCATGTCTGAGTTTAGGAAACAAGACTTCCAAGAGTGGAATGAGAATAACTACTTTGGATAAGTGGAAGGCTGAAGGAGTATCTAGGGAAATGTTTTGTATATATGAATAGAACAGGAAAAGAAAGAACTTATCTGTGGGGCCAAATCTTTGCTAAAATGTTGAAAAGTGAATTACCGGTAAGCATTTAGTTTTTCTTGGGGTTCAATAGATGCTGTTAATCTAACCCACTTGCTGTCTTTCCAGCTGTATGTCTGCTAGTGTCTCACTCGTTTAATTGGGAACAAAGGTGTATGAATTTTATAGATTGTGTTTTTAACTTTACCTACACTAAAGAATTTGATTCCTGTGGTAACTTAATACAAAATAACTTAATCCAAATATTACCAGCAAAGTAGATTAGTTCCTTAAAGTTATAAGGCATTAATAAAAAATGGAAAATGTGCCATTTAGAATCAAGTACAGTATAATTTAAGACTTCAGGGAAGAAATGGTGAACCAAAGGTAACTCCACTGAGAGCAAAGCCAATCACTGCTGTGGAATGAAGGGCCAGTGAGCTGACCAGCTCTTCGCAATTCCTTTTTGGATAAGGAAGACTTGGGATCATCCACAAGTGCTCCAGACAGTTGTTCCTTGTGAGGAGACAGCAAGAGCATTATCTGGAGAGTTTTCAGGTCAGAGAGACAAGGGAACACCATTTTAGCCCAAACCGCAGTAGACTCTTTTATGAACACAGGGCTTGCATAATTTGTTTTTTAATCACTTTTGGAAATTTCTTGTTATCTGCTTTTCAGCTATTAGAAACCTTTGGAACAATATGTTTTATAGCACCAAGTGAATTTCCTTCAATCCTTAGTGAAAGAAGTTTTAAATACAAGTTATTAAGGACTTTTAAAAATTCTTTTTTGGGGGGGAGTAATCAGCAAAAAGGTGATTAGAACGTTGTTTTTTGAAAGTTACAAACATACTAAGGGTCCAGATGGATTTCAAATAAATATTTGAAATAAGTATCCTTCTCATGGGAAAATGCTGCTATCTTGAATTCTTTTTTAAAAATGATAGGATTTTGAAGGTTTTACACTAGAGGGAACCAGAAGGAACTAAAGATTACAATTAAAGATTAATACTTAAATTTTACTTACTAATACAGAATGGAGCAAAATACTTTCACATTGGTCATGTTAAAGGATATTTGTGAATAACATACCCAGAAGTTTAAGTTTAGGGGTGCTTGTATTATAGATAGACTGTGTTTAAAAGAGGTAAGAGGAACAAGTTTTACTGGAAAAGACTAAGACTGATTTGAAAGTGGATTTAAAAATGACAGGCTACAAGAATGATGTGGAAAAAGATGCTACCCTAGATATACAAATGAAACCAGCTGTTGTCTTTACAATTAAAGGAGATATACAAATAAGAAACCAAAATAATGATGTCAATAACTTTCCTATCCTATTGGATTTACAAAAGAGGATTGTTATAGTTTTGAAGACTTTTGTGAGAAGGGCAAGAAAAAATGAACTTGAGTTCTAGAACACTCTTTGAATGGATTAAAGAGCAAGATTGTTAAAAGTAAAAGGAAGAAATATAAAGTTGATTTATTTCATCAAGTTTAAAACAGATATGTTATCTTGGGTAACCCTTAATGGACTTGTTGATCAGGATGGAAAGATGAAGTTTTAAGAATTTGTTTATAGATAAGAGATGAGATACGGGAAGAAGAGATCACTTATTTCATTTTAAGAGAAGGTAATAAGTTACAAAAAATCCTTATATTTGTGATGAAGGAGGTCATTTCTTTTTCTTTTTTTCTATTTTTCTATTCCTTTTCTTTTTTTAGTTTGTATTAGTGTTTATCTTTTTGATTATAATATTTAATAAAATTACTATAAAAAAAGAACCAAGTGTAACTTAACTGGAAGCTGAAAATATTTCCTGACTATTTATATTGTTGATTGTACAATAAACTGCTAAGCATTTTTTTCTTAACAGGCTTTACATTCTAGATGTTATATAGATCATTATTATATTTGTACATTATCACTGAGCTTGTCTGAGAAAGTGCAAGAGTGTGGGGGTGTCATTCTTTCTAAAGAACTATATGTAGATTTCAGGACATTATGTGCCTTGCACCAAGGACAGTACAAACACTGTTATGTCCCTGCACTTAATCTACTACAATAAAAATGTTCAAACCAGTGCAACAACAATCTATATATATGCATTTTGCTCTTCCGAGGATTGCACTGAAGCTTTCTGAGCATGCTAAGGATTACATTTCAAATGGACAGGATTTTTTTTCTTTAAGGATTTTAATGTACTTTATTTTAAAATTTTATTTAAATGTTAAGTTCTTGGTCACTGAAGAGAGAGATTAGTAGGAAAAGTTTACCTCTAGTTTTTCCAGTCAGAAAGCAGAACTTAAGACTTCATTCCATAGAGTCTTTGCTCTGACTTGAGTAAAGAAAAAGGGGTTGTTTTTATTCCTGACACTTTTTTTGCTGTGAAACCTCAGAAAAATGAAAGTCACAAAAATGAGCAGCCTATTATATTTGACTGTTCTGTCTTTGAATAAATGGACAGATCAAACTCATGGATATGCTACCCAACTTATTTATTTTAGCTGTTGCTGCTCTTTAGCTGTTGCTGTGCATGAAAGATACAGAGAACCGAGACCTCAAGAGTTATGTAGCTTCTAGAACATTGCACAATAACCAGCGCCACTTGCCTCCTGCACACAGTCACTGTAATCAGTGTTGCATTTCCCACATTTGCAACTCACTGCCACAGGATAGGAATAGTAAGAGACAGCATGGTGTTGACAGCCAGGTATCATCACGGTCCTGTACACCAGTTCCTTGTATGTACACACATCCTGGGATAGGGCACTCAGCCTCCGGGGCAGTAGCTTCTTAACATTTCTGTCCTGTAACAAAATGACAATGGTTATTCTGCCTTCCTAATAGGCTTTGGATTCTGCTCTCCACTGTGCTCTTCCTAATCACTATGCAACTGAAATTAGAAGGATCCTTTCATCATCATGGGAGCTTTTCAAACTAAAAGTTAAGCAACAGCAATCTTGCTGAAATTAAAAAAAAACAGTTAAAACTGATCCTGTATAAAACGATTATGAACTGTTTGAGCTATTAGAAAAGAATGTGCTTAGAATGGGCATTTTGCTTGGAAGGGCAGTTGCTCAGAGGTAGCACCTACTGTGCCTGCAGAAAGTCCAAGTTCATCTTTGGAGAAGACTTAGGAAGATCAACTGCAGAAACTCTGGCGAATTGACTATCAGACCAATGTGATTGAGCACAAGTGGGCTGTAAAAGGAAATCAAATGTCAAGTTTTTTAATTAGACTTATCTCAAAAATCTAAATTTCAAGGGATTCTACTACAGAACCATCAATTAAGTTATTTAGTCATTGTTACTTCATTACTCATTGTGGCTTACTATTTTTAAAAAGAACAATTTAAAAATGAAGCAGATCATAAGGATCCAGAAGACAAGCTCTATAAACAGTAAAATATCCTAGAGGCACTCAATCACCTCTCTACAGCATGGCCTGGGGGAAAAGTTACATTTTCAGTGACTTTCTGAACATCTTCAAACAGGAATCCATACAGATCTCTGGAGGGGCATGCTGTTTCAGAGGACAAGTGCTAAGACTTTCTTCTAGATAGATTACATTACTTTATCAAACAGACCTGAAGTGCATTCACTGTGCTGGACCTCACTGGACAGATAGCAACTATCAGAGATAATCAGTTACTCAAACATACGTTTTGAATTTTTTTTATTGGAAGAATCTGTTTGTTCTAGTGTTTCTACAATTTGCAAACTAATGTCCTAATTAATTAGGATAACAAGGAATGGCTTTTGATGTAGTCTGTCTCCCAGAGGAAGGGAGGAAGGAATTTTGGAAGTGTTGGAGAAGGTCAACAATATATTGAAAGGAGCGCAGTTCTCTAATAGTAGCTTAAACATCTGGAAAGATTGAAATCCTGGTGTATTCTGCATATTAACCACTTTTTTAGACACAACTTGAGGAAAATAAGGAACAATCATCCTTGAAGGGGAATGTAATATTAAAATAAATTTCAAATTATCTTCTCTTATTATAGAAGATAACTTATTAAAAATTATTCTTGTAAATTTCTTCCCACTATTTATCCTCTTAAAGCAGGAGTGAAAAACTGTCAGTGGCCGGCTTTGTGTGTCATGTCTAGGATTCCATTCTACATGTGAGTGCTAAGTCTTAAGACACCCAATTTAGTATGTCCCCTTTCCCCCAAATTTAAAAAAAAATGCAGAAAAAAATCAAAGTTTAGGGTGCAATGTCATTAATGGGAGAGGCATAAAAGGTCACATATAGCCATTTGCAGGTGGGAAATCCATAAAACTCTGGTGTTAGCCTAAATAAATGGAATACGAAAAAACCAGTTCAGGATTTCTAAAGTGCAGAACATGATTCCATTCATATTCTGTTAGCACTTCATCTACTGTGGCCCCAATCAGCCCAAAACCCCAAATATTCATGCTCAGATATATGCTCAAGAAGGATTATAAGGAGAGACTCAGAAGTATCTTACAAGACCATATCCACTTACCCAGGTCATGCAGAATCCTTCACAGATGGTGGTGTTGATAGCTAAGCAGTAGCCACATTCTCTCTTCTCCACATGGATGACATAGTCAACAGGGATACAAAGAGCCAGACTTTGCCCCAAAGTCAAGGCAAAGACTAGGGGCAGAGAGATGGAAAGGACAGGATTCATGCTGTATATAAAGATAAATCAAAACAAAGTATCACTAGGATAGGTCTAACAGGAACAGAAATCAGGCTCCTATCAACACCCATTATATCTTTCCTGTCTCTATTCCCCCAGTTCCATATTACTAGAAATCAGGGGCAATTAATCTCATGCTAAATTGAAGGAAGGCACATTGAGATAATTCCCTACCTAAGCACTATACAGTGCATAGATGAGAAATATACCAGGGTTCCCCCACCCCCAAGGTGGCTTTCTAGCTTCCTCTAATATGAATATACAGGCAGTCTCCACATTAGGGTTGTTTTCCTTTTTCATCTTGATTTTATCACCAGGATTCTGTACTTCTAAGGCTCAAAATAATGTAACTAGGTTTGAAAACGGATATATGCAAAATATTCACAGCCAATAATTAGAGCATTTCCATATTCCCAGATATTTGCACACATGGATGCCTTCACACACACATACACACACACACATTTTTTTACCCAAAAGCAGACCCTATTTTTTACTATTTCCCCCTTGTTGTAATATTGCTGGTGCTGTAACATTGTTGCTTTGACACTACTGTATAATAATCAAACATGAGAACAGATCTGCATTGTAGTTCTTACCTTCCTCTCTAACTCCATAGAAACTTTGCTAACAGGAAGAACTGATAGTTCATCTTCATGCAACAAGGAACAAATATATATTTAAAACAAAGGAAAGGGGATGGAAGTTTTGCATGGAATGGGAAAGTAAGCCAAGTATATTTCATTCAGCTTGGGCAGAAATCAAAAAGGTGCCCACCGGGATATATAAGATTTTAATGGAACATGGGTTTCTAGGGTTGAAACAATTCATTGATTAAACAGGACATTGAATCAAATGCAACATTATTTTTTAAAATGTGGAGAAAATATCAGCTTGACAACCCATCAAAATGTACCAGTACAGGGCAGCAACCAGCCACTGGAGGGAGGGGTAATGTCAGGCATGGCAGCCTACTGCTAGGACAGAATGAAGCACTGGAAACCATCAGCTCTGAAAACAGCAATTTTGAATTAGAGTTGGAAAACATGGATGCAGTATGCAATGGGTTGGAAGTGGGAGCAGGATGATGTCATCAGATCCTGTAATAAGGAAGTGCTGAGTGGCTCAGACTAGCAATGGGCCAAACAAAAAATGAAGAATCTGTCCCAACTCTTTTCCAGCACTTCCAATATTGGAAGACAGCAATATTTTCTTCTCTTATTCTTCTCTCTATTCTATTATGTTATTCTCTCTATTCTATCTCTAATATTTTTAAAGAAAAATGTTCCTTGCAACAGGTGACTTCGTAATGTTTTATTTCATACTAAGCTGATTTCTGGTGAACATTTTCTAATTTGTCAAAGTTCTTAATGTGTGACACCTGAATAATTAGTGCTCTCATTTCAGCTTCACAAGCACACATATACCCCAATTGTTGCCAAATGATGTCAAGCTCATGCAGGCAATTGTTTATTCAATGTGACCAATATTTATGCCATACACAGTATATCTAGTTCCTAAATGCAGGCATTCATATTCATTTATATTGAATTTCATCTCATTGTTCAAATGTACTGAAATGGTTTCAGATTTTGATTATATTTTCTGTGCTGTTATACTTTCCACAATTCTGCTTCATTCAAACATTATATCCAGAATTTGTAAACTAGTAAAGCTATTGACAGAGAAAAAAGCTTGATTAATGACAGATCAAATGCTGTTGAATGACATAAACCAAGAAGAACTGACAGTATAGAGAATACTTTTTGTTAAAAATCTTCTCTCACAACAAACAGAATCCTGCTTAGGAAAATGTTTCTGAGGGATAATGTTATTTTACAGCCAAAATACACCTATCTTGTGGCACCTCAAAAACAAAGCAGTATGTATTGTAAGTTTGCATTGTTGAACACTACATGTTCCTGTCCACAAATATACAGTAATTTTTTCCAGATTCACACATAGAGGCACATAAAGCCAGGGATACATACCTATCAACTCTGCTGGGCTGTCCAATCTCAGAACACCTCAGAAAAGGAGAATCAGTCTCTTGGCTGCAGAGTCTTTTCTTCATGCAGTCACCCTGTGTGTCTTTGACTTTGCTTCTGAGAAAATGCACAGTTCAGGCGCTGGGTGCATTTTATATTCTCCAGGTTAATTCCTGCCTGATCTACTGTTTATATAATTGCATTAATTGCTCCTTCTAATCTCAGTAGTATCTACTGCAGGAGTCATACAGGATTCATTCCAAGGAAATGGAATTGGAAGAAGTGGAGTTAAAATATCTCTCCCTGGCAACTGAATTGTAGTTAATATTAATGACTTTAAAATTATTTATTCTCCATAAAACAGGAATACATATTTCTGAGTCTATGTACATGCTAGTATTAGGATTGAAGTCTTTTGCCATGCCCAACTTTCATGCAAAGATTTTATTGTACTAGCACTGATGTTACTTAGTTTGAGTAATGAAACGTCTGCAAGAAAACAAGCAAGCTCAGAGAGCACCAAGAACCCTTCATGTCAACCCTGAGCTACAAATATTCTCCTTTATTAGTACTTCATTGTACAGCTGAGCTTACACAACTTGGCTGATCAACTGCAGAACTCTGCCAAGTCAAAAGCCACTCTGGAATTCTGGGATTTAACATCAGTTGAGGTTGGCAGCTGATTTATTCTTGGCTCAGCTGTGGTGCAAGCCAAATTGCAAAAGAAGGTCATCTGTATTTTTATACGGGTGACGTTCTGAAAGCTGGGGAAGTCTATTTCTCACTTTTGCTCACCCATCCATCTGGCAGGTCTTTTAATGCTGGCTTGCTTCAGCAGAGGTGAAAAACCCCAGATGGAAACAGTGCAGAAGAGCAAGCAGGCTAGCAAACTGCTGGATCTTTATGTATTTATTTTCCTTTTGTGTGGAATCAATGATGAGATTTGGGTTGCTCAAGTATTAAAAGGCTCTACAATAAGTCCCAGTTCATGAAGTCTAAGAAGCTTGGACAGGACATACTGTAAAACAAATAGCACTGCTTCTGGGTTTCTATTGGTCAAGTGAAGGGACAGTTTGATTGGCATACTATGTTCTCAGTATTCCTTGGTTAACATAAGGGAAGAATATACGAATGAATTTTCAGACTGCTTAAGGATTGGAAAATGGAAACATTGCCCTGTGGAAGTGCCCATAAACTCTTGTACAGACATCATCCCCAGTGTAGTGAAGGGATGTATATGGAATAATGGAGTCAAAATTCTGATACACAATGAACACAACTAAAAAAATATATAATTTTCTGCACTTTATTTTATTTAGCAAAACAGTAAGTTCATCTGATCACGGGAAATTGGAGTTATTCCATTCTTCAGGCCATAACTCTTAGAACCTTTAATAGATTTTTAATGAGAAAATTTGCCTACATGAGAAAAGTAGATTGAATGTCTGAGACCAGCACTAATTTATTTCCTATCCTTCCTTGTTGATTGCATAGCAAGCACGCTATGAGGAATGTGATTATTACAATTATATAAACTCAGAAATATAATACAAATGGATAAAGTATGAGAAGGGAGGGAGGGAGGAAGAGTCTTAGAAAATATTGATCAACCCTTCTATTTAGTTCAATAGAACACTCATTAAAATTACATGTAATAACTGAGGGACACCAAAATATAATTATAAAATCATCCTCCTGCCTTACTTTGCAGCATAATTATAGGCTATTATTAGACTGATTTCTGGAAATGTGTGTGGTATCTAGGAATACTGAGTAGTTTCATAATGGAGGTTATAATTTTTAGTCTTTTTTTTTAAAGTGTCAGTATTGTACACATTTTCTTATTTATTTCCATTAGCATTTATTCCAAGATAATTTTCAAAGTTAAGTTGTACTAAAAGAAGTCAGGCATACTTCCACTTTGAGTATCCAAAGCTCTTGTAGAAAATATTTTAACTTTATAAAATTAAATATTCATAATAATGGGAAACAACTATTATTATTTATGTGGCATTTAATACCACTCATACCACCTCAGTTGAAAATTTCTAGTTTTCCGCACTAAATAATTTTATTTTCTGACAGATGAACTCTCGCGGTTAGAAAAAAGAAGCAAGATTCCAACATATGGCAACATTATCCATGGCTGTGACACTACATTTCTGTATATGTAATTTTGGTTTGCTCCAGATATTCTCAGAATTCTCTTCCTAGAAAAGTTTTGTCCAGGACCTACATCAATGTGATCAATCAGTTTTATATTTAATCTTGCTATGTCTGGATTCATACATTGCATTAAATTACAATGGTATTTATTTGGTTTTAACTTAGAGTATTGGATGGGCCTAGGCATTATGGTGCATAAACCATGTCCTATGTATGCAGCCCATTGTGGTTTAATCAATAAACCATAGCATAATATGACAAATCTAATTCAAATCTATTTAATGCTGACTATCTATTAAATTAATGACTTCTCCAAGAGTCACTAAAAACTGAAAGTGCCAACCAATGACATCTGGTCCTTGCCATTTAAGTATGAATCATTCAGTTTTAACCTTTCTTTTAACCAAAACAACTACTCACTGACATCAGTCATTTACACTTTCATGAAATGGAAGTTACCATTTCTATATTGCTATCAAATGAGTAATCCCATCCAATTGAAATAACAAGCACTAGATGTGCTCCAGTGATAAATAATGCTACAGAAAATGCAAAAGATTAATATTAAAAAAATCAGGCAATTTAAAGATGTCACAAACGTTGCATAAATGTAAGATTATTACTGAAAAAATAAGCAGTTATGCTTTTGCTTCCTGTAAAGAATTAGGAAGTGGGAAACATATCTATTGTATCATGTGTTAAGTTGATGTAAATCCAGTAAGTTGACAGGAAGCAGAATCTTACCTAGAATGTCTTAAAAGCAGTTTAGAAAAACCAGCTGCCAAAGAACTCTGGGTTTATCTACCATTAGCATTGACATAGGAATAGAAATTGTTATACTTGTTGCTTGTTCTGCAGAGGTAAAATTTCAGATATTCTTTACAAGTTTTTAAACACGTACAATTAATTGAAATTTTCCAAGATTAGCTGCAAAATTACATACTTATTTAATATGGAAGTTCAGCATTGCATAAAATGAATTTAGATTTTCAAATTACTATAAATAATGTGTTAAATATTATCATAAATTATCTTTCAAAGACATTTCCTTTACCTGTAATTCTTCCAGTCACATATATAAATTCTGCCTTAGTCCACAGTTTATTGGAAATTTTCTAAAATGAAACTAGAAATGGTATAGGGTTTCCTGAGCAGGGGGTTGGACTAGAAGATCTCCAAGGTCCCTTCCAACTCTGTGATTGTTAGAAATTGGGGAGAATCATACCTTCCATGTGGCCTTGGTTCCTACTTGCTACTCAGTTCTGATTCTGACCATCACAGGTGCCCGTGATAGAAGCAAAAACAAAAGCAATATTACAATGATGGATATGTAACTACACAAATAACTTGATGAACTACTGTTACGGATAAGTACCTCCCAGAACACACCAATCTGAGTGTGGAGAGCAGGGCCAGATATTCACTGTAGCATTTCAGTGCTTTGGTTTACATATTTCACAAAGCCATCACTTGCATACATTTTTTATTGACTATAACCATTGCAAGTGTACATTTATGCATCTTGGGTGGGGAAATCTTGATGGGATAGCACAAGCACTTGACTGGTATTCGTGTGTGTGAAGAGTGGAACTATGGAATGAATTTAAGGGAGTTGTTAAGGATGAATGTTAAAAGAGATTGCCAAAGATGAAGAAACTAAACTTTCTGTTTGTAAACTGTATGTCAGAAAGACAAAAATATTAGGAAGGCACTCAACAAAGAGCAATAGAGACTTGGTAAAAGGCAGTATTTCAACAAATTCAAGATGGACTTGGAAAAAAAAGGAAAATCTTTCAAAGGAATCAGAACGTTCTAATCTCAAATTGGTATGCTAAAGGACACCAATGGACAGATAATAATTTATTCAAAGATGATCAAAGAAAAATTGAAAGAGTATACTGAAATATTATAGATGTCAACCTCCAAGGTATCTGAGAAGATATTTCTACCTACAAGCTCTAGTAATAGAAGAGGAAGTTAGATCAGCACTCTGGTCAGTACCAAGTTGTAAGACTATAGAAACTGATATTCACAAAATTATGGCAAGCAACAAAAGTTGTGCTAATTGCTTTTCTTGTGATTTTTCCTCCTATTTATCTATCCACACATGTATTTGAGATAGATGGCTATATAAAACGAATAAATAAATGTTTTAGGAAATGGATATCTCTGGAAACATAAGAACGTTTAGTGAGGAATGCTAAGTTAAATCTTTGAGTTATGTGCTGTGCTAACAATCTTGTTTTTTATGATCCAATGCAAGTGAGGAAATTGGTACTCATGAATTATACTGTTTATATACCATCTGGAATTCTGAAATATTAAGTTGACTTTGGTTCCATTTTGTTTTAGTTTTTTATATTTGTAGCAGATAAGCACAACAGGAAAAGTCTGAATTAAAATTTCCCTCCCTCCCTTCTTCCTAGTGAGGATAGGTCTGTTTCTGAAAGAAGGAAGGAAACCCTTAGTCATACAACTTTAAACTACAATTAGAAATCATATTAGGAAAACAGTTCCCACTCCTGATTTTTACTTCCAAGGCAACACAAGTCAGATGCTCCCCAAAAGTTAGATAGTGGCAGTGAAAACTACCACGCAACTAACTCAAAGCAGGGGATGGGACCAAGGTGTGAACATCCTGAAGGCTTCCAAGACAAGCTTTGAGCCTCACCAGGCTTTCACCGTACAGGCACAGTGCAAAGACAATATATATGAAAATGTAAGAAATCAAAATATGTATTTTAAACAATATGTACATTATGTAAACTAACTTTAATGTTAAGGCTGAAAGAAAATTCAACATTCAAAGATTGAGGCCATTTGTTGAGTTTTAAAATTAAGTAGCACTGACTTGTCTATTTAAATCAAATATTCTTTTTGGCTAAAGAATGATTTTATTATCAGTATTTTAATGTATTGATTTTTCTCTTTTTTGAAAATTAGCTATTAAAGATTTTAATAGTAAAAAATAAAACAAACTGAAAAGAGGGGCAAAATAGATTAAAAGTGCAGAAAAAAAGAAAAAAGTTAAAGTGACTTCCATACAAGTACAAGCAACTTACTATTTCTCTGCCCCCCTTGATATTACATTATAGAAATCACTTCTTTCTGCATCTCAAACTTTTTCCATTCACAAATCCAAATGTCATTACAATTTCTGTCCCGAATCAGTAAAAAATCCAGAAAGGATTCCCAGAATGTAGTATTTGTTTTAACCCTGATCAAACAGTTCAAATTTATATTCCTTTCCTTTGCTCCTAACATTCATCATCTTTGCTTCATTAAGATGCTCCTTTAAGATTTGATACTAATCTCATGTACAAGACTCATTTATATTTTCACTTTAAAACACATGGAGTTCTGGCTACCTGACTTTGGAAAACCTCAGGATGAATTTAGGTGTTGTACTGGGAGAAGTGGAAAACATGGGCAACAGTTGGATTCAAATAAAAATTTCTTTTTACGGTAACATTTTTGTTGTTTTGATCACACTTCACTTTTTGTAATCTAGCACGAATATTGATTATTCACTATGGATATTCTGGATTTAAAATGCTTTACTGAATAAAGACTGTAATTCTTATTTTCCCAATGGTGTAGTTTGCTTAAATCTTTAACAGTGAACATTAATGTTGCTTCAGAAGTCACATTTGTAGTATCAGAATGCTTTTAATTGTCCAAAAATGATGAGACAGGTCCCAAAATTATGTGTTGACAATGAAAATGCATCACTAATAAAGGAGAATATTTGTAGCTCAGGGTTGACATGAAGGGTCCTTGGTGCTCTCTGAGCTGGTTTGTATTCTTGCAGATGTTTCATTACCCAAATGAGGTAACATCATCAGTGCTAGTCTGCATCAAGATGCATCAAGAATTTAATGTAATCTTAGCATGTGGTATGAAGATGATAAGATTCAAAATTATCATTTACCCTTTAATACAACCTAGGCAGTTTAGATTGAATTTTTTTCCTAGAAAAAAAAACACTTGAATCTTAATCCCAATTTATGAAAACATCACTAGGAAGGCTATAAAGGATAGTGTTTTTGGATGTGGCTAACAAGACATTTAAATCCTTGTGCTAATTAGGAATATGACTTAACTCAATGTCAGAAAATAAAATAATTTTATTACCACAGTGCATTTCCAATAACAATTAATAATATTTTGCTTTCCACTTTGAAAAACTTCTCAGTTTGAGATTGTTTCATTGATAGTACTGTACTTAGGTAAATAACATGAACATTTAATTCTTTAAACTATATTTTCAATAATATTAATAATGGTAACATTCGTATTTGCTTACAGTAATTTCCACCTGTAAAAGGGAAGGCTAACAAAGGGTTAAGGGAAGAAATCTTGCTTCATTTTTCTACTGAGGAAGTATGGGTTATTACTTCTGCTTACTAATTATTGTTCTTACACAGGTGAAATCCTTAAGGGAAGGATGTGTATGCTTCCCACATACAACTGTAGCTACAAGAAATGGGTTGCTCTATAAGATAAGCTTTTAAGAGATGTGTTCAACATATAAAGTATTTTCAAAAGAATTGGGATACATTACTGTAAAAATGAATGTTATTGAAACAAAATATAGAAAGTATACGTGTGTGAAGTAGAGCTGCTTTGCAGAGCTATATTGACTCTGATCACCAGAGTATTTCATTCCAATGCAGGCAATGAGATGGGCTTCACTGTAAATATCATTAGAAATATGTTGCAAAACAATACAGACACAGCAGTGGCCCCTTCAACATGTCTAGCCCTGATTGGGATTGGGATTGGGATCCACTTTGCAAAACAGTTTCAAAGGGCATGTCAATCTATATGCCCACTGAGGCTTCACACAATATTAATAGAAAAGTAACTTTGAATATATATATTATCTAACTGAACAATTAATTCTTCTAAAAAGCAAAAAAGATTTGGTTTAAATAAAGAGCTTTCCAGCTTCTTTCATTTTTTTTCTTCTGTCGATTTTGGAGATTGCAGTCCATCCTGCCTCTCGCATATTTCTTACAGTGGCAAGTTTCATCGAAGATCCTGGAGTTTTCAGAATAGATGGAGCTTGAATCTATAGATAAAATACTTGACTTAGTATTTGGTAAATAGTCATTTTGAGGTCAAATTTGGCTTCCAGGAAATTACTAAAATACCTGCTTTGGTGTCCTGATGCATAGATGAGAAGATTCTGAATAGTCTTTATTCAGCTTTTTAAACATTTCTTGTTCTGTTACAATACTCTTGGGGGAAAATAATTGTTAAAAGTAAATATTTGCATCTACTGAATCCCTTCTTTCATGTTTCATTATACAGTATATTACATCCTGCAAAAACTAAATTATATCTAATTTAGGGTGTTGTATTAGCCATTAAAATGTACTATTCTTTCTCTCTCTCCCTCTCAGTTCACAAAGAATGTGATCTAAATTCATAGTAGATCTATTCTTTGGCATCTACTCCATAGTAATCTCCATTGCCCTTGTTGCTTCTGTAGCATTATAGAAAGAGGCTGTATTAGTCTATAGTGGAAAAAAAGAGACTCCTAGGTTTTGTTTTGTTTTTTGCTTTCACAGTATTAATGTAGGGCTTCTGTGTATAGGAAATAAAAATGTGGACATGAAATATATATTACAATGAATAAGTCCCTCAAATCTCTAATCAAAAGTAACCTAATCATATGCCAAAATTCCTGGAATATATAATTCAGGCAGTTGGTGAACATAACAGTATAATGCAATTTTTTAAACAATATTTCATTCTGTGGAATCAGTTAATAAAGTCTCAGCAGACTAATTACTCAGCATGGCATTTATAAATGAGAAAAGTAAACAACTACCATTAAAATCAAGAACAAATACAATGTAGGTTTTAGAAATGTCTGGAAGAAAACATTGAATGCTTACAAAAAGTCTGGAAGGAACTCCAGATAAATTAATTGGGAATTTTGATACTGTAGTATCAAATATCAAATCATTAAGTGGAATCCTATAGCGCTGAAGAATAAAAAATATGCCCAGTTGACCATCCTTTTATTACATAAAGACGGATTCCATTTCACTTAATTCAATGAATGTGAATGACCATCCTTAGATATTGGAAAAATAATTTCCAAGTGAAGAATCCAATGCATCCTACAAGAAACAAAGCTATGTACAGCATTTTAGGAGGCATATTTGCTTCCTACAATCACAGCAAAGCCATTCCTGAGCTTCTGAGCTTGCATGGACATTAATGGAAGACACCTGCTTCATACAGCCCTAATAAATTAATTTGACAATTTATCTGAATACTTTCTAGATAACCAAATATAAAACTTTCAAAAAGATATACAAAAATATAAATAAAAACTTGTATGGGGAAGATATATATGAACCATATTGTCCCATTAAGTCTAGCCCCGTGATGGCGAACCTATGGCACGTGTGCCAGAGGTGGCACGCAGAACCCTCTCTGTGGGCACGTGCGCCGTCACCAGCTGCTCTTCTGCTCTTTGGCCAGCCAGCTGGTCTTCGCTGGCGCCAGAGCGCTGGAAAATGGCCCAAAAAATGGCCAAAAAACAGGCCGTTTTTTGGGCCACTTTCAGGCCGCTTTTCAGCCGTTTTTGGGTTGTTTTCAGGCCTGAAAATGGCCCAGAAAACGGCCAAAAAACAGGCATGCACACGTCGGCAAGCTGTCTTGGGGTTTCCGGTGCTCCGGCGTGCGTGAAGACCAACTGGCCGGCGCGCATGCGCGTGCTGGAAACCCGAAGATCAGCTGGCCGGCGCGCGCATGAGCACCGGCCAGCTGGTCTTTGGGTTTCTGGTGCTCCGGCGTGCACGTGCATGCATGCACGCGCGTGCACGCGTGTTCCGGTTTGGGCACTCAGTGCAGAAAAGGTTCGCCATCACTGGTCATCATCCTACCTGGGCCAGCACAGAGGGCCTACTGCAGATTCCTTCAGTCAAAGAACTCTTGACTTCTTCCAGAAGAACTCTTGACTTCTTCCAAGCACCCATCCTTTGCAACATCCTGCTCTCCAGGGTAAGATCTGCCCCCAACCTCCTATTATTCCATAAGAGCCTAAAGACCTGGCTCTGCAAGTTGGCCTAGGGACCCAAAGGGGGAGTTCAACTCTGGAGGTGGCTGCTACATTGATAGCATATGCCACCTCCCCTCCCCTCCCCTGTTCTCTGCTCCTAACATGCACATCCTTTTTTACTAATCATATTGATGTATTTTCTTTGTTTTCTTTTTCCTTGGTTATTTTATTGTTCTATTTTACTTTTGCTTTGTTTAAACTTCTTTTTGTTTTTATGTTTTTTATGGTTGTGAGCCACCTAGAGTAGCCCCATGTCAAGATAGATGCCAAATAAATTTAATAATAATAATACATATATGTGTGAGCTAACCATTTATTTCATAAATCTGGAAAATTATTTCCAAATTTTGGGAGTTTTTGTTAGTTACTGTCTCCACCAAGAGGGATTCCAAAGATACATGTATTTGGTTAGCCAACTATAGAGAAAAGAACACTGAACTACATAGACAGTAATGATGGTTATACTGTACTATATGTCTAAAAGTAATCAGGTGTTTAATATCAAGTGAGCTTTAATTTATAAAATATCAAATATTATTTCATAGTTTACACAATTTTTATTCCTAATCAGTTTCTGGAAAGTTTTGTAAATTGCAACATAAAAGGAAGCAACTTTACATGTTACTGAGGCATTATAATTCATTATAATAGTATTTGTGCTCTGGTAATCAATATCAGGAAGATCAAACTAATAAACAAATTTTTATATAGCAGGCAGTTAAAAAAGGGAATCTTCAACGGTCCCAATTCGCTTATTTTACAAAGGCATCACTATTTCACATATAGGATTTTCCTGTATTTCTCCTCTGCAATCGTGGAAGGAAAATATTTTAAACACAACAATGTAAAAGCTTTCTGTACTTTGGAACTTCTAACTGCGGAGTAAACTGCTGTCAATATTAAAAATTTCCAATTTTCAGGGGAAACTAGGCATACTAGGTAGAACACATTGCTGCCTAATGTTTAGAATCAGTACTACACCATTGTACAAACTTTTCCCTAAGAAAGAGAATAGGTTAGCAGGAGAAAACCTAAGAGTGTTAATTTCAACATTAATGTTATATTCCATGTAAATTGGAAATCACCATCAAGGATGAAATGGGCTAGCTATATAGGAAAATAGGATGACTTTAAATAGCATTTTTGAGATCACAGATTCAAGTCTGAACTTAAAATAACCATATTCTTGCCTGTGTTTTCATCATGTCTGCATCAAGACATAAAACTGTTTTAGGAACATATCTTCACATCTGAATCTCTGAGCTTAAAAATTAAGCAATTAGGGACCTAAAATATATGTGCTTTCCTTGAAATGTGTTAAAGGCAGCTGGGATATAATTGTTACATTTGGATTTCAAGAATTGAAGATTTATAGTTGCAGTTCTCTATGCATGTTGGAAAAAATATATTGTATGTGTTTTCTTACTACCATAAAAATGAAATGCCATTGTCAGATATTTAGATGCCCATCTATTCACCAGATTTTCTGGCAAAAATGTAATTTTAATAATTTGTGATTAATATCCAATTTCTTTTTACAGAACCATGCATGAAAGGACTTTAAGAGTTCTTCTTCATTCAATAGGTGTTCTGAAATAAATGGCTACATCATCCATGTATAATATGGTATTTATTTATCTTAAGCAGCACTTTTCCCAACAGATTTTCAATCATAGCCTTCAATATTTCTTTGATACGCAATATTAGATCTTTAGGAAGGAACTCAGTATCACCTGTTTGTGTCTACTGACTCACTTTTTTCCCTTTGGGAAAGTTTCTATTATACTTGTTTACTTTCCATCTATAGCTACCAATTAAGAGCTAAATCCTTTTAATTCCCTTATTAACCTGATTTTGTCTTCTGATCTATTTTCTCACTGACCTTTAGTTAAGTATTTAATGTTCCACTTTTTATAATTTATTGGGATTAAACTTTTAAATGATTAATTGGAAATGGCAGCTGCTTAATGAGCCCTTTACTATTTCCAATAAATAAAAGATTTATTTTGGTTCAGGTAAGAACAAGTTGATAAAGGTTGGATTGGAAATATTTTTCTCCCTTTCCTCTCATCTCCAATCTGGCTGTCCCTCCCTTATTTGTTCCAGGAATTCATGCTTAGTTAGATCTGACCTTGAATCTGATTCCTTATACCAGCTTAACTTCTTTTGGAAAGTAATCTATTTGATGCACTTTTCCAATTGCCATTGTTTCCTTCTGCCTCAAATAGAATACTGCCCCTTTAGAAGAGGGTGAATATCAATATATTTAAAAACCTGTTCAGGAATAATTTAAACCTTTTTCCCCCTGACAACTCCCACACCCCTAATCTCTATCTTTCCTGCAAGAAGAAAGGGCATTTAAATGTTGTATTTGTTTTATATCCAGAATAGATTAGAACCACTAATTGTCCATTAGGTCACTTTGGTTAATCTGTCATCAAAGAAGCTGGGTGAAAAGAATTTTATCTGCTCCCATTCATCTCACTTGTAGTAATCTGCACCATAGTTTTGTTTGGGCAAGGAAAGTTTCTACTCAGGTCATGGTAATGTAATAACTGTCTCAAAATGATTTGTTTTTCCAATCTTTGTCATCTCTATATTGCCAGCCCACTTTCCTTGAGAGGTTTTGTATTTCTTATTCACATGATACATCAAATCAATATCAACACCAGGGCAAGAAACTTCAACTCTCACATATTCACATCCTCCCCATCTTCTAATTGTATCTCATCCTCAAGAGATAGCAATAGCAATAGCACTTAGACTTATATACCGCTTTACAGTGCTTTACAGCACTCTCTAAGCGGTTCACAGAGTCAGCATATTGCCCCCAACAATCTGGGTCCTCATTTTACCCACCTCGGAAGGATGGAAGGCTGAGTCAACCTTGAGCCGGTGAGATTTGAACCGCTGAACTGCAGAACAGTCAGCTGAAGTAGCCTGCAGTACTGCACTCTAACCACTGCGCCACCTCGGCTCTAATACAAGTGCTTCACTCTTCCTGAATATTCCTGAAGAGAGGCATAATAATTTAAATTGAATTTACTTATCTTGTTGCACTATAGCAAGTCTTCTAGTTTAAGTTGTTCATCTTTGGCATTATTCTGCAAGTCCAAGCTCTTTCTACATCATTTCCTTGTTTTGATCTCACATGTCTTTGTGTTTTTCATCATATTTCCCTATTCTATTGCTAATGCATCACCCCCTTCTCAAACAATGTAATAGGGTTTGCAAAAAAAAAATTACAATAAAGTGAATCCATCAATGGGAAAAATTCAACAAACCAGAAGCAAAGAAGATACTATGGAATCTCTGAAGTAAGTTGCTTGTACCTTCTAGTCTTTCTTACTATGTTGGCAATATTTTACCATCTAGTAGTTAACAAGCAAGTTGAGAGTCAACAAAAGATTCTCTTGCCCAAACAACCATCTTATATATTTACATTTTTCCAGTCATATCACCTATACCTATAAAATTACAATTTTTAAACATTTTCATTTCATTTATAACTTTCTTTTCATAATTTTTATCAAGCCCTGAGGAATGCCCTGCTCTTGCTCTAAAAATAAGAATTTCAAAATCATGAATAACAGCAACAGTTGAAGATATTACATTAAATATTACTACCGGTATTTAACATTAATAAAATAATTCTACTTTTTGTACATATTTCAAGCCATTTCAATGAAAAGACAGAATAATTTTTAAATTAATACCAGGAGATCAGTGTTGTCAGAGCTGTCTGATCGAGAATCCAATTCCAAAATAACTTTTCTTTTCTTTTTTCTTCCTTCTGAAACTAAATTGGTGCTTTCTCTTAGCAGTTTAGATTTTGGTGGTGTCTTTACAGTATATGTCTATGTAAAATAAAATATTAGAAACAAGTTAGGATGGCTTTTAACAGCTAAACCATAAGAGATTCTTAAAATCTTTTAAGCAACATAATGTTAAGTCTCACTTGATGCAATTTGTTATAGTTTATGAGGGAAGGCATCTAAAATGATTCAACAAGGTAAATAGCACATTAACATTTTTGTTTGAGCATAAACAGAGTACTTGAACTCTAGGGAGATGATATGGAATATCCTAATGAGTCAAAGTAATAATAATCCCAGAAAGATTGCCCCCCCATGGAAAAAAGTTCAAATATGTACATTACTATTCCTGTAAGCCCTTTGAGGAGTACCTAAGGTCATATTACATTATACTATATAATTTATGTATGTATGTGTGTGTTTAATTAGTATTTAATTAATTAGTTAATTTCTAATGAATTTAATTAGTATTTTATACTATTTAATTAATATAATTAAAACTTTAATTACTAATTAAAACACACATATAGTATTTAATTAGTAATCTAGTAATATGATTATTTTTGGAATTCATAATATGATGTATGTATGGGCTATATATTTAATTCAGATTGATTATGGTATTATATACTGTTGCAATTATTAAGTGATTTTTAGTATGTATATCATTATATTTTTAGTTTTGTATCTGGTTTTTTTTTTTTGTTAAAGTGCATTTTATTGTATAACTGTATCTGTATTGAAGAGTGTTGGAAGTAATCCTTTTGTGTTATTTTTGATGTTTGTTTTTTTAATTTTACTTTTTAAAGCTTTCCTTGTTATTCCATTCCCCATCTTTTCTCTTTGGTTGTAATTTTGAATTTTTATCTCTTTTTTTGAAATTTAATAAAATTCTTTAAAAAATTGAAATCCCTTGAGTGTCCAACAATTTCAGAACTAGCATCATCATCATCTTCAAATATTTTTATCTCAAGGATAATTAAGATAATAAGAAAGAGATGATTACATATGCCAATATGATACAAAACATGAAGACAAAACAAATTAAAAATGATAAAATGAGTGTAAATTTTTAAAGAAATAACAGTGAAACTATGGGAAAAAATAGTAAAATTTACACCAAGCCACAACATGAGAGAAAATTGGTATAACATGTTCTAACGTTATTTTTAAAGAAATAACAGTGGAACTATGGAAAAAATTAGTAAAATTTACACTAAGCCACAACATGAGAGAAAATTGGTATAACATGTTCTATAAATGGTATAAAAGTCGTGCAATAATTGCCAAAATAGATAGATCATACAATAAATATTGGAAATGCAATTTTTTGCCATATATATGCAAAAAGACTCAAAAGTTTTGGGGGAAAAACATACCAAAGCATTCAGAAAAGTCTGAAAATAAATTTTTAGTGGAAACCACAAATATTGATCCTCGAGAGCAAAATGAAAAAGCATCACAATTTATTAAGATATATGCCGACAGCAGCAAGAATCTGGCACACACAACATTGCAAAAGAAAACAAAATCTTGCTGACAATACAAGATTTGAAAGTCCAAAATCAGAGAAAATGTGACAATGGAAAGATTGACTATATATATTCATAACGTAAGTCTAACCACATTTAAACAGGAATGACTTCCTTATATACAATATATAACACAAGGCAAATTAAGACACTTTTTTTTTGAAGAAAAAGAAGAAAACTAAACATAATTAAAAGAATCTAAATAAATAATAATTGCGGATGTTTAAAAATAATAAAAAATGCATACCCATTAATACTCATGGAAAAGAGAAAATAACAAAAGGGAGAGGGCTTCTGAAATGCTTTTTCTTGCAAACAGTTTTGTTTTCTTGTTTTTTAACTATATTTTTAATTTTTGTTTTTCTTCATCCCTGTATTAAATCTCATTTTCTTGAATTCGCACTTGAAACCTCACTTCAGTGTAATGTTTATGCAACTACAATAATAATACTTTTCTTTAAAAATGATAACATTTATGTTAGAGATTATATTTATATGTATGTAAATACATATGTAAGCATTCTATTCTACCTCCCATTTTTATTTCTTTGTTTTCTTGTTGCTCTTCTTTTGTCCCTTTATGTTTTCTTACAAATATATGCCGCTGTCTCCTTCCTAAGGCAAGAGTTACTATTCCAAAGTCACTCAGTTAGCTTTGTGTCTAAGGCAGAAGTAGATTTCACAGTCTCCTGATTTCTAGCCTGATGCCTTAATGGCTCTAATGTACCCAAAAGGCTTGAATTAATAAAAATAAAAAAATATTTTAAAAACATTTTTCTCTAAAAATTAAATGGTTAATATTTGAAAACCAGCTTCACAATAACTGTCTTTGTAAACCTAAAATAAATGAAAGAGAAATAAAAGAATTTGTTAAGGAACAAACCTTGGCAGGTATCCACGAAGACTTCTCTGTATATTCTATGTTCTCATTAACAGGTATAAAATGTTGACATATGTTCTTTTGGGAGTTAACTGACAGAGAGTCTGAACTAGTAGCTTTAGGAATTTCTATAAGTGATGCCTGTAGTTTCTAAAATTAAATATAGTAAGAACAGTACAAAAGAATAAAAAGAAACCATAAATTCAACTAACTTGAATTAATCTAACTTCTAAGATAAAATTATTTCAAAGTATAAGAAATTCTGACAAAGAAAGCTAATTAGTCACTTTATGTTTTTTATTCTTTTCCAGCCAAACAGAATGTGGGAAAGAAATTACCTTAAGGGACTCTGGTTTTTACCTGTCTATCAGTAGGACTACGTCTGAAAACTGAACAATCATACTTTGAAAGCTGAACAGATCAAAACTAAATTTGATTTGGAAGGAAGAAGTCAGCCAAGTTAGATTAAGATGAAAAAATGAGCCAGACCAGATAGCAGTGTGATCAGGAAAAAAAATCCTAAATGCTCAAAGCCCCCTCCCTTCTGGCCACATGATCTTGAACAAAACTATGAAAGAGTTGGAAAGAATTCTAAAGCCATGATCTGCATGCTTTCATTACCTGATTTACTTCTCTGGCTAGGTTCTCCTGAAGGTAAAAAAAGAAAACCAAGTAAAAGGATTTTTTTCATAATATGTAACATGTCTTTTGATTAAGAAGTCATTTAATTTCAGAAAAGACCTTAATACCTACTCTCAGCTGAAAATTTAGCAAATGAAAATTATAAATAAGCCTCATTAACTTTCTAATTCAGTTGAATGGAAAAATTAGTAACCATCAGTATATCTAATTGTGTAAAAATATTAAAACTAAGCCAGCACAGAATTGGCTTGCCTTGACCAAATCATTGTTCCAAGTTATTGACCATATTGTACAATTTATTTAAAATGGTTGGTGAATACTGTCCACTTCAGATTTTTCCAAATTTGCTAACACTTTAGGTCTTAGCCTTTAATCTGTTTTTATTCTTCTTCATATTTAAAATATATTTTTAAAAGCACAAAAGTTGCTTCATGATTGACAAATAGAGCAAACTACTATACAAATTCCACTTTTACTATAATTTCCAAAAGGCTTCTTCTGATATTAATTCATTGAAGATGCTACATTTATCTAAAAGATAATAAAGTTATTCCATAAAACATGCAGTGCTGAATACAGTATGCTTCATAATATATTTAATAATGTTTGGTTTAGTAACCATGTTAAAAAGTACTGTTAAAGTGACATGTTTTATCAATAAAGGAGAATATTTGTAGCTCAGGGTTGGAATGAGGGGTCCTTGGTGCTCTCTGAGCTTGGTTGTTTTTTTGCAGATGTTTCATTACCCAAACTATATAATATAATCAATGCAGCACTGATGATATTACCTAGTTTCAGTAATGAAACATCTGCAAGAAAATCAAGTTCAGAGAGTACCCCTCAAACATGTATATTTTTTATTAAAAATAATAAAAGGTGTTTACTTTTTCTTAACCTTTTCCTTCAGATATGTAATGAGTTTATTAATTAGCTTGTAATTAAAAATCAGATACGGGTTTATTTAAATGGATATTTTATACATATTATTGCTGGATGACATTTTTATGCTAATATAATAAATTAGGATTTATATTTTAGTGTCTAGTCATATGGAAGAACATTAAGAATTTATTATTTGAACAGCAGTGTATCTTTACTGTAAGTTCAGAAGACATACCTTCTCATTAATTTCTCTTTTAAGCTGCTCCTGAAGACAAGAAAGTTCATTTTTCTGAGAATAACAATTATGTGAGAAATAAAGTTGGGACAGATCCTGTGAAATACTCATCAGTTTTTTTAAAGCAGTAAAGAGTAAATATAGCAGAACAAAGAAACTATTAAAAAACAAAGTTTAACTCAAATTCTGGTGAATACATGCATACCACCATGTAATTTTCACAGCAAAAACACATAAGTGATTTGTTGTTGTCATTTGTCATGAAGTTTTTAAACTTGCAGTTTTACTCTGAAATTTTTGTGTTCTTTCATCCAAATACTAGCCAGTATGGCCATGCAAATACTTCAGAAAAAAAGAAAGTTAAAGCACCTTCATCTAATGTACATCAGTCTGAAAATAACTTACAAGATATTCTTACCAAAGACTCTATTTCTGATGATAGTTCTTGCAGTTTTGTCTTATGAAACTCTAATTCTGTATCTTTCTCATCCACTGTTTTATCATATTGGTGCTGTACAGAACAGATATTTAGTAGTTAAAAAAAGGATTACATTCCATACTGATTATGTGCCATCAAATCATCAACTCTTAGAGACCTCATAAATTTTCTCCATGGTGATGTGTCCCTAATGTGAGATATTATTAAGAACCGAACTAAAAGTAATATGGCATTTGGATATAATTATTAAGGGAGTGGGAAATGGCTGTATATTATTTCAATTAAGTACATTACATCATGGGGTAAACACGATTTATCTTAACCAGCAACTTTTACTATGGAGATTATATCACTTTTGTTTTTCAGTAAGAAGTACTGAACGGAAGTCAATCTGCCTCAAGCAGATGTCTCTTTTCAAGAAAAGTAGTGTCTGTTAATGTGCTGCACATGCATTTAAGACCCTTCTGTGTAGCAAAATGAAATGACAAGGCCATTCTGCTACTCTCTTCATTCTGAACAGTGCTCTTTTCATAAGACCACTTCTATTAATCACTGATCAAAACTTATTGGAAACAAAGGACCTTTCTGTAAGTTCTGTAAGTCATAGGATTTTGACTATTCAAATATAAATCAGCTTGGTTAAATGACTTCAGTTATACAGACTCTTTAGCAACTCTTTACCTACTGACCACAAGGAGCAACTTTTCTCTTTGTTTCCTCTTTAAGCTCATTTACAGTTTAGTTGCTGTGGTTTGAAGGTGACACATTTAACATTTGTTGAAGACATGTTTTCACAATGGAAACCACCAGCCTGTTGCATGTTTAAATTGGGAAAAGGTGTTCTTATGCCAGTGAATACTTTCTGTGTGGACATTCTAGGTTGCAAGGAAAAGGAGCCTTCAGAGGTGAACGTTCTGCTATAGTAACCTTACTGCAAATGCACCATCACATTTCTGGTTAGTAGCTGTATGCCTTCATAGCTAAAACTGTTGTGGCTGGCAGAGGCCACCTCACTGAAACTGCATATTCCATCTAATTTTTTATGCCGGGACGTGGGAATATCAAGCATGTGGAAGACCAACTATCAGGTACCTGTACATAAGCAAAAATAAAGGGCAATTTTGACTCACATTGGAAATGAGACAACAGCTACACTAATGGGGGTTGCATGTGGGTGTGTGAATGCATGTATGTCTATATGATGTCTGTGTAGAGAGAAAAAGAAAGACCGAGATCTGAACAATTTTCACCTCTCCCAATGCAATAAGAACAAGCCAGACAGTTCCACTTGCTGTATTACTTGAGAATTAACTGTCCTGCCCAAATCTCTCCCACCTCATATTTCATCATTCTTAAGCTGCTGTTCCTATGCACATATTCTTTGAAAATATCCCTATTAAACACATGGGTCTTTCTTCCATATATGTACTGAGATATCTCAGTACATATATGGAAGAAAGACCCATGTGTTTAATAGGGATATTTTCAAAGAATATGTGCATAGTAACATCAGCTTAAGAATGATGAAATATGAGGTGGGAGAGATTGTGCCATACTAAAACAATGCTTCAGTTTTCCAAAAAGGAGGTCACGTTTAAACTGGGGAAAGGTGTTGTAACATAATTCAAGGATTCTATGTTCCTTTTCAAGATGATGGCTCAGAAAACATGCTAAGGTTCTCTTCATATAGTCAGAACAATGATTAAAGTAAGAAAAATGACTTCAAAATGCTTAATCCATTTGGGATATAATTATTCATCACTGCTAATGTTTACTATTCAGATATCATCTTTCCCTCAATTTTCTGCAATAACATTTTGCTTTATAGTAACTACTCACTGGTCCTTGCTTAGATTAAATTTCTTCTTTTGAGAAGCAGATATAAATGGCTTTTTCTAATAGAATTACAAACTCAGAACAGGGAATTAAAAGTAAGTGAAAAAGATTTTCCCTCCTTCTAAACTCCCTATCAGAAAGATAAAAGTGAGTGCATGTAGTAGAAATGAAAAGTGAAGGGGACCTGAAATTTGTAATAAGCCTCCTATAAGGCTTTGCTTTGCTTAACGCAGCAGTTCTCAACCTGTGGGTCGCGACCCCTTTGGGGGTCGAATGACTCTTTCACAGGGGTCGCCACGCGCGCTAGCCCGCCATCTTGGTGCCACCGTCACTGCAGGGGTGAAATGCTCCCGGTTCGGCCGTGCCTGCGGGTCACCGGACAGCCAGTAGCGACGGAAGCAGGAGACTTCGCCCACCCGCCCGGACACCGCCATTTGGGTTCTTTTACCCTCTGCGCATGCGCAAAGCGTTCTGCGCATGCGCAGAGGGTAAAAGAACCCAAATGGCGGCGTCCGGGCGGGTAGGCAAAGTCTCCCGCTTCCGTCGCTACCGGCTGTCCTGCGACCCGCAGGCACGCCCGAACCGGGAACATTTTACCCCTGGTGCCACACCCCCTTTGTCACCTCATCGTGCATGGGGTGGGGGCAGGGCGGGGGTCGCGGCAGCGGGGATCACGGCATTAGAAAGGTTGAGAACCACTGGCTTAACGTCTGAGAGAAAAGTCAAAACTCACCCTCCAGATTCAGGTTGCAAAGCCAGGTGTAGGGAGAGGTAGTATATAAGTAGATTTCAACTTACAACCAGAATTGAGCCCTGAATTATGATTATAACTTGTGTTGGTCATTAAATGGGACACCATGTGATCATGTCCAGTTTTACAACCTTTTTAGTGCCACAGTCCTTCAGTGAGCACCATGGTTGTTAAGCAAGCCCATTGTACCTAAGTAAATCAGAAGTAAACATGGGTTTCTGGCAAAAAAAAAAAGTTATGAATTGCAGTCACAAAAACATGAAGGTGGGCTGGTTGCCAAGCACCCAAAATGGGAGGGAGGGACTGCCAGAACTTCAAAACCGGGTCATAAGTAGTTCTGGGGAGGCTCATTATAGCTTCAAATGATCACTAAGTAACTGTGTTATGGCCCCATCGGAGCCTGGCTCGGAGGAGGAGGAGGAGGAGGAGGAGTTGGAACCGGGACCGTCCGACAGGGATAGCACATCTCCCTTGGCATATCTGAGAAGCCAGGGACTGAGGATGATGCTGTCCCAGGCCCCTCAGGCATTGGAGGAGGTGGTCGACCAGACGGAGAGCTACCTGCCCTCATAGACACAGAAGAGGATTGGTTTCTGACAGGCAGTGGTGCTAATGGTCAGCATTGTATTATCTATCCCTCGTTTATATGTAAATAAAAGACTATGCTTACCTTATGTTTTTCCATAAGTGCTACCATTTCAGTAATCTTGTGCTGACATCGAATATCTATTTCTTTCTGCATTGTCACTGCTTCATTAGTTAAAGAATTCATTGTTTCTAACTAGTAACAAGACAAAACATATGACTGAAAGTGATTAAATGAGAGAAAATGATTACATGAATTTAATTAGGCTAACATACATTGAATTAGCAATATTTTTAATATAATAATTTTCTGGATTCTCAGACAATACCAATCAATATAAGGCAATGTTAACTTCAAACGGGCATTTGGAATTGGAATCTATCTTGATTACATTTGATATAGATCCAAGACAGACATCAAGCTGATCTCCAAGGGTCAGACTACTGTGTATCTTTAGGAGGGAAACATCACTAAAATATTATTTATTAAATTTTTGTGCTGCCCATTTCCCCTATAAGATAACTCTGTCCAGAGTACCAATTATTCCAACCATTATGCCATTCCCATTATGCCATTCCCATACATACATTTTTACTCATAAAAAACCGGTTCTACAAGAATCTAGGAACCAAGCCATTAAGGGCTTTAGAGGTCAAAACCAATACTGAATGACACTTGGAAGTATGAGTCTAATGTGATAGTGTTTACTTCTCAGCCCAAGAGCTACTGTATCCTGTAGCAATTGTAGCTTGTATTGAAATGTTCCCCTATGCAAAGTGCACTGCAAAGGTGATGAGGATATGAGTTACTATTACAAACTCCTGCTCCAGGTAGAGCTGTAATGGATACACCAAGAAATACTAGACAAAGATCCTCCTGATCACAGCCTCCATCTGCCCAGCCACCAAAAGTTGTGAGTCTAGGAAGGCATATCACAAAGCTGTTTCTTCAGGAGTGGCTCCCCATTCAGACTTAAAAATGGAACAAAGAACTAGATGACTTCCAAACAAACAGCAATTTTGTGTTGTTTGAGTTCAACCTCAGCTTGTTTCACCCTCTCCAGATGCTCAGTGCCATCAGGGTACAGCTAATCAATATCTTGACAGCTTTTTAGTTCAACTTACATATTTACTACTGAGTATCATCAATGTACTAGTGATGTGTCACCCCAAACTGAGTGTCCTTATCCAGCAGTCTCATATTGACAGTAAACAACAGAGTTGAAAAAATAGATACTTGGGAGAGCCCATAAGGCAGTGGTCCTCAATCTTTTGGGCACCAGGGACCGGTTCCGTGGAGAAAGATTTTTCCATGGACTGGAGGGGATGTGGTTTTGTATGCTGCCTGCATCCTGTGGATGGGGCTTCACTTGTTTGCGAGGCCCGGTTTCTGGCAAGCCGCAGACTGGTGCCTGTCCATGGACCAGAGGTTGGTGAACCCTGCCATAAGGGACTGCCCAAGGAGCAGACCACTCTTCCCCAAACAATAATTTAGAACCTCTTTCTAATGCAGAAGCTGAACCACTTAAAATATGTCTCCCCCAATTTTCAAAGGTATATCAGTAGGATACATAGCCAAGGGAATCAAATGCCATCAACAGATTAAACATGACCTATAAATAGTACACTCCTCCTAGCCAGGCCCAATAAATGTCATCTATCAGAGCAACCAATACTGCCTCAATCCCATTTTGGTGCCTGAATCCTAAAAATCCAGGTAATTCATTTCCTCTGGGGCACACTGCAGCTGAAGTAGACCACCATCTCAAAACCAGCCCTAAAGAGGAAAGGCCGGGTACAAAGCAAAACTATCCAATGTAACTTAGTGCAAGAAAGGCCTCCATTCCAGATATAATAATGATAGCCTCTGTTCCATTTTATTAACTTTTTCACTGGTACAGCACTAACGTTTTTCCTGATTTTCAATCTGTATCTTTGGTAAACAGAAGGGCAAAATAACAGGAATATTTACTGTTCTCAGTAAGTGTTTTTTGTTCTTATTATTGTTGAAATGAGGTTATCCAAATGCCTTTTACTTTCTTGAACTCAAAACCAGGCATCATCCTTTGGGAAGAAAGAGCCACTCAACAATGCAACACAGAAATTAGAAAATACCCCACTGTATACCTTAAAAGGAAGATAGGCAACCTGAGTTTAAAATACTTGAATCTACAACCAGCTTGATGTAGTTGTTAAGGTACTGAACTAGGAATATACAGATCAGATTTAAATCTACTTTTAGCCACAGAAGCTCACTTGCTGATTTTGGGCCAATCACTTACTTTCAACCCAATCTATCTCACTAGGTAGGTGATGTAGAGAAAATTAGAAGGAAGTGTACTCTGTCTTCTGAAGGAAAGATGGGATATAAATATTTTTTTAAAAAAATTGTCTTCTTGAAAATGGGAATGAAATTGGAAAGAGAAGCATCTGAAGCATGTGCAAGGTTAATTTTGTTATCTTGCAGTTGTAGTCTAACTGTAATACTACTCCCTTTTCATTGTTTGTATGAACTCATTATTTAATATAGTATTATCTTATTTTGCCTTACACTAGACTTTACTATATTTTATAAGCAATATAAGCTGAAATTTGTATTGAAATTGTCAGATAAAGTTACCTTTGTTTCCAAGGGGAAGCCTAAAAGAGATTTATTTTGTCCTCTATCAAACTGTAGGTGTGAGAAGAATGCATTTATTCTTGCCCTCATTATTACAACTTTGAGGCTATCCAGTGTTTCAATTAAAGTTTAAAACTATAATCTCCTAGTTATGGCCATGAGATATAGGGATGGAACAGAGACAAAGATCTAAGCTAAGGTTGTTTGCTGTTGTTGGCTTACAGTGGCATTCATTGTTTCTTTCTCTGGGATGAGTGTCATTACATCCTGTATATATCATTTTGCATGCGTTTCAGCTCCCCCCCCCTTTCCCAAACTTTTAGGATTTTGCTTCTAAAGTTAGTTCTAAAGATGAGATATAATACTTCTTCACTCAACCCATATCAATCTTTTACATCTTGTTTACTGAGAACATTCTGAAGACAAATCAAAATTACCAAATAGTCAACCTGTAAACAACTCATAAACACAAACCATACAATGAAATACTGTATACAATTATGCCAATGTAAATTGTGCAGTTCTATAAAATACCAAAAACATCAATTCTCACCTCCTTGAGAAGTCTTTTTTCATTTGTCTTAGACATCTCAATTTCATTTTTATAGTTGTCACTTGTTTCTTTGTGTAACCTATTTGTGTTTTCCAACTCTAATTGCAAATTATTCACCTTTGAACAACAAAAATGAAAACAAGTTTATTCCTATTCATAATAACCAAGGGATATGTCCAAACAACATCATTTACTTCCTATCAACTTTTCGTACATTTCTATAATATGAATTCTGCTTCTGCATTTTCCTTGCGGTGAACCACATTTCTAATTGTTTAAGTTTTCTAGATTTTTGCAACCCAAATATGGTAATCTTAACTATTTCCTAATGGGATGCCAAAATAATTGAGGAATTGAAATGGACATGAAATCAATGGAAACAAAAAGTGAATTTAATGAAATTTTCAAATGTGCCTACTTCAAAAAATATTAAGAATTACTTCAGACGTCACTAAAGGTCAACTAGTCTCTGCTTTTCAGTTAAGCATTTCCACTTTTTCAGGTTTCTTGTTTTAAGAAATTAATTCTGTAATATTAATGTGACTTTCAAGTAACACCACCTTTTTAGAATCTCTCATGGAAACCTAAAAATAAGAGGAGCTGTTTTAAGTAATAGCAGAGAAGCATTCTCCTCGAGTGACATTCAAATACTTCTGAATCAATTTTGAAAAATATATGCCCAAATAGGTAATATTTGACACTCCTTATTATACCAAAACTAATGTCAGCAGAATTGTATTCAGTTGGAGAATTGAAGTATAATTAATTATACTTATAATTAATATTCTTATAATTATAATTATAATTATTTTCAGATGTCTTATTTCAGCTTTTATTCCTTTAGTCTATTACTATATTGTTCAAACTGTGTATCCCGCAGAAGGCCATAGTAGTAAAAAAGTAATTCATAAATGCTTTTGTTAAATGCCACTATGTATCATAACTTACAGATCTAATTCCTCAAATCTGTATTACTTCTTACAACAATTTTGTTACTGATGCAAAAAATAAACATGCCTACCTTTCCTTCAGTAATACTCAGTTGCTTGCTTTCTGATCCAAGTTTCTTTTTCAAGCTTTTATTCTAGTAACAATTATTAATGAAGACTTTATTTGCATATTTAATTATATACCAACATTTATGCAATTATAGCTATAATTCCGTAACTGAAATATATGTTTTCAAGTTTGCCCAACATCATGTGAGCCCATGAAAAGGTGTAGCTCCTTTAAGAAGCAATCAGCAATCACAAGGAGGTACTCATGCTGCACCCATGTTATCTTCAGATCCTATTATTCAATTATGTTTGTATAAATCTTTTGCTTGGTATTATGGAATCTAGATTAAATCTAGATCAAATGTGTTGTCATTGCATTGCAGTAACGTAATGATTATATACCATGACCTGATTATATACCATTTTCCCTACAAGTGGAATAGTTGAAAGTGTAAAGAGAAAAAAAGCATTATTGCACGCAAATATAGCACACACATTTTACAGATATTTAATACAAATATCACTCTACTTTATTTCCACTTCTATTTTGTTTCTAAAAGGGGAAGGGGCCTTTTAGTGACCAGTTCCATATAAAGCCAGAATTTATAGAGTGAACTACCTATGTGAACTGAGGTAATATTTTGAATTACCATATTCCACTGACAATTTAATAGGACAAATTTGAATGAAAATTTTAATAGATATCGTATATGCTATGTTTTATGCATGAAATATATCAGTACTTACTTCTTGTTGTAGTACTTCAATATTCTTGATTTTCATTTCAATCTGCTTCTTTAAATTATTAACCTAAATAGCACAATAACACATATTTCAAACAGTAATAATATATCACATAATTATTCTAGATGTAATCCTATTATTTGGATAGCTGATTTGAAATATTTCTTCTGATTATGGCTTATTCAAAACTTGCTATGACTGCAGCTCTGAAAATTGTTTTATCTTCAGTATAAAAACCAAACCATTTGTTGAGATTAAGTGCAATTTAAACATATGCACAAATACTTATCCGAAATAAAGGATATATGAGTTATAGATGCATACTCATTTATTACTTTTGATTACAAGTATTAAATGCATAGAAAAACAAAAGATGCAATAAACATTTTCAGTGATTAGAATTAATAATACATTTCTATTTGATAGAAAGATTGTTTCTGAATCCTGAAGCACTTCAAAAAATGGATAAATATCAAAGTTCCTATAAAGCCTGATAGGTAGATTTTTACATTTTCATACCTTGTTTTCTAATGTTTTCAGTTGTTTTTCCTTTTTTGAAATTTCATTTTCAATATTTCTAACCTAGAAATATATTATAAATAATGATAAATGTATTATAAAATTCATTACTAATTTCATTAAATTCTATTTTAAAACTATTAAAAAAGGGAGGTATTTCTTTTTTCATTTTCTGATGGCATTTGAGGGACTAATACATTAATTGTTGCATAAACATTTGCTGCCCATTTGATTCATGAAACCTTAAGTAATAATATTTTTGGTAGTCTCTAAACTATTATGCTTTTTTAAAATAAAGTGTGATCAAAGCTCCACATTTGTAATAAACCCTTCTGAATTAAACAAATATAAATATCTATATGACAAATTCAAAATATGTTAATTCGCCATGTTGTTTCTCAGAAGCTGCACCAAACATAACTGAATGTAGAACCAATCATTTCAATGGGATTTTGTTGTACTGATCATTAATCTTTGTACTCAGACCATATTCTTACATCACTTATAGAGTCTTGACCCCATTGCTACATGTTTTTCCACACATACTTTTTAATATCCCATTCCCACTACACCAGATTATTTTTACAATTTTCATGATATTTTCTCAATTCACATCAATATAAAAAAGGGATTTGGGACTAGAGACTTGCTTTTCTGCACAGCTATTTTCATATCTTTAGACAAACATTCATTTCTTGCAAAACATCACATATTACACGCTACTTTTTAATCATAACTTGCATATATTAATATTTATATGTTAATCAGTGTGAATTCATACATTTTCTTCATTTTCGTCAACTTTGTTTTTTGCTTCTTCATCCTTCTGTTTTAATTTCTCCGTTACTTCCTCTAATTCATTGCTATATAACAAAAATTGGTAAATGCAATTACTTCCATGCACCTATAAAATATTTACAATAAAGACATTGCTAAATTCATGTAGAAATTGAAATCTTCATACATATCCAATAATATTAGATTATGATCTATTGTGTAATCATGTTTGCACATATCTATATAGAATAACTACCTTTTGTAATGTGCCCCTTTATCTATTGCATGTTTGAAGTGAACAACTCCTTTTGTCTATTAGAGATGCCAGTGAACTGTTTAGGATATATGCCAAAAAGATGCACTGCTATATCCAAATTGTGAAGATCTATCCTAATGAAAATTAGGGTTATAAGGAGCAAACATTCACCAGGACATATTTACTTCCAAATAAGCTGTAATAGAGAAAAAACTGTTTGATTTAAATGGTTAATCAAATAAAATACAATCTTTAGGAAAGTAACATTTGGTTCAATACTCCAAATAAAGTCCTGGAACAGCTTTTGGCAAGGGAATGATAAAGCATACCATGTTTTTTGTCTGATATCTGGTGATATAATGTTAGTAAAACTAGAGTTAGAAAGGACCATATTACATAAAGAACAACTTCATGTAATAACTTGAAATTTAAATTTTAATGAACATACCACAGTAAACTTACCTTACCTTACCTTACCTTAATAGGAGGTTAGCTTGTTTTAAAATGTCTATCTCATTTTTGGTTTCTTCATCTGTATTTTTAACATTCTGAACAAAAAGACAAGCAACTGAATGTAGAAAATGCAAAACTGGTATAAATTAAGTATATATACTATAAATATTGAATGGTCACTTATAGAACTTTCATGATCCAGTTTCATGTAGTGATTAAAGCATCAGACTAGAACCTGGGAGACCATGAGTTTTACTCCTGCCTTGAGCACAAAACCAGATGGGTGACCTTGAGCCAATTACTTTCCCTGAGTCCTAGGAAGGAAGCAATGAAAATCACTTCTGAAAAACCTTGCAAGAAAACTGTACGAACTTGTCCAGGCAGTCTCCAAGAATTGAGTGAATAGAAGAAAAAGAAATAGAAAGTTCACTCAGAGCCGCTTTCAGCCTTTAAAAAAAAAAGTCATATTAAGTTCCATTCTTATGCATATTTAGAGAACAGTGAAGGCATAGTAAGATGCACTGGAAGCACACAATTATAATTTAGTTTTGAAATTAAAAATAATTACTGGCACAAAAACAATCTATACGTAGACGGTTTAGTTTAAAAAATGTAGTCAGGAACTTGCCTTAATATCATCTTTACATTTTTGAAGTTCATCATCCACCATCTTTTTCTCTGTTATAATTTGTTCTTTCTCAAATAAAATTTTGTTCCACTCCATATTTAACTCTTTATTCTTTAGACTGTAAAAATAATAATACTAGAAACAATTATTTATATTTTCATATATTTTTCTAAACTATTCTATAACATTATGTGACAAGTTGTACCAAGCAGACCTAATGTTAATATAAGACCAGCTAAGGAACTTTGATCCCATTAGCAATTTAATGGCACTTAGCATAAAAACCACAACAAATACTTTTTTATAAATTGACAAGTTTCATACTAAGACCACATCTATATGTACTATACCAGTGATGGCGAATCTTTTCGGCACCGAGTGCCGAAACCGGAATGCACATGCACACCGGAGTGTCGGAAACCCAAAGACTAGCTGGCCGGTGCGCGTGCCCACAAAGAGGGCTCTGCATGCCACCTCTGGCACATGTGCCATAGGTTCGCCATCACGGTACTATACTATATGTATAGATGTATACTATATGTATAGATGTATTATATGTACTGAAATAAATTATTCATCAAATAATGTCATTTTAAAATTGTATGAGTAATAATAGTAGTAAATTTTATTATGGTCACTGACCAATTTAGAAACAAAAAGCATACACATTCTGAGATTGCAAATAAAAACACTGTAAAACTGATATTGTCAATGTATGGCATGCTTTACAAATCACAAAAAACAAAAAACAAAAACAACCAACCTTAGACATGTTCAGTGAAATAAAATCACAAATCAAACAGTAGCAATTCTAAGTAGAATGGATCTGGGTGATCTCAAAATATATCTAGAGAAGAAGCTAAGCTGCAACCAAGCACATTTATAATAAGGACAATGTAAAAAAATGTGAATTAATATTTCAGGAACTCCTTCACTATAGGGACAAAATCTTTCTTAAATAGGAAACCCACAATTTCCCTTCAACAGCAGCTTTGGAAGGGCATAAATCTTGTCAGGGTTTAGGGCTCTTCTGAAATTTTAAAACCTTAAAGAGTCATTTTACAAAAACAAATTAAATATTGCATCTATCTGAAATTGGAAAATCTGGACCTTTATAAAAGGGCAATTTCTGCAATTACCATTTAATTCTGTTTCCTCCCCCCCACCCCAAATACCCCTAATTACCCTAGTTCTTAGCCATTTTGAATACCTTTATTTGCACAAATATTTGGATATAAAATGTAACAATTACAACTACAAAATAGAATGTAAAGGAATCTAGTGCTTAAATTTGGTAAGCCTCATATCATAGGAAGGTTATATTCTGCCTACAAATTTCATTCTATTTCATAAAAAGGAGAACAAAGGGAAAGTAGAAAGAAATCAGATTTCTGAACTTGCTTCATGCATGAAGCAAACTAAGTGGCTCCCACTTTGATACAAGCCAGGTTTGACTGTTTTATGAGTTGTTATACTAAATTCTTCAATAAATGAATTTGGCTGTGTTTGACCAACTTTTCCAGGATCCCCACCAGTATATGGTAGGAGCACTCTGGTATGGCGCATTCCCACCTAAACCTGGAGGACTCCCGTTATTTGCTCCTGTCCATCCAGCAGTTCGTAAGTGTACAAATATTCCGTGTGCCTTGGCATATAGTCATGCTGGCCACATGACCATGGAAATGTCTTCAGACAATGCTGGCTCCCTTAGCTAAGAAATAGAAACGAGCATCACCCCCTAGACTCAGACAAGACTGACAGAGGAAACCGTATTGTATCGTATCGTATCGTAATATTAATTGTAATATAACAGGGGAAACCTTTACCTTTACAGTACCTTTACCTTATACCTTGCATGTCCTTTATATATTAAAAGTAAACCAATTATAAAAGCCTTTCATAACTAATAGCATGCTAACCATATATTAATATAAATACGTACATTTGTTTTTCAAACTCTGCTTTCAGTGTTGCAAGTTGTTGAAAGCAATTTTGTTTATTTTCAAATTCATCAGACAATTGCATTTCCAAATCATGTATTTCTTTCTGCAGGTAACAATTAATGCATGAATGTACTTTTACAACATACCATTTACAATAACATCATTAGCATACTAAACAATATAACTTTTTTGGCATTTTCTGGTTTAAAAAAAGCCCATTGATTAAAATGTGTTTGCCTTTATGACCACGTGGTTCATTTAACAACCATGTGGTTCACTTAGCAACTGCTAACAATCATCACAAAACCTGACGTAAAATCAAGTTTGATCACATGGTGCCTCGACTTACAACCACAATGACTTATAACCAAAATTCTGGTCACAAATGTGGTGGTTATGTGTTCTAACTGGTCGTATTACAAACATAAATGAAATAAGTCTTTAAACTGCCACAAATAGCCACTTACAGGCAGTGCTCACTTAGCAACCACAACTCCCTGGCTAGGTGACATAGTCATTAAGCAATACATCATGTGACTGCAATGGGCTAATGACTTCATTCTACTGTGGTTAACACTTGCAGTTGTTAAGTGAGATATCATGTTATTGTGATTTGTGATTTTACTTCCGCCTTCTCCATTTACTCTGCTTGTTGGAAGCTGGCTATGAAGTGTACAAATTGGGATCATGTGACTGGGGACACTGCAATGGTCTTAAATACCTGTCAATTGTGAAGTACCCACATATTGACCTCGTGACTATGGGGACACTACAATGGTTGTATGAGAACTGGTCATAAAATTACTTTTTCATCACTGTTATAACCTCAGATGGTCACTAGCAGGGCAGTCATTAAGCAAGGACTGCCTGAACATAAGTATTTTGTATTTCCTAATAAAAACTTAAATGGTGGCCTGTCTGCAATTAATTTAGCTATTAAAGCTCTGGAGATGATATGTGTGTCACTAGCTGCTTCCAGATAGATGGTTCCTATATGATATTGTGCAGTAATTTTTTTCTTTCTGATACAATATTATTATGAATAGTAAAAACAATTATTGGTCATATATGGGAGAATTGTACATTAAAAATCCTGCATACTTTGCCACTTCTAAAAAACTGACAATGACATATAGCTGTTACATAAAAATAGTAAAGAAGTACCCACTGAGTAGATGCAGATAGTCATAAAAAGAGAAATGCATGCAGCTTCAATTTGATGCTTATCTGCTATTCAAGAGGTTGACGAAGGGTCAAGTATATTATTATTTTAAACAGGAAGATATTTTAAGCTATATTTTTGTAATAATTATACTGTATGTAAATATCAAAATCTATCAGAACTTACAATACCTCTCTTGTCTGAAGAGTGTCCTTTAACTCTCTTTCTTTTTCTTGTAATTTCTCAATGGTCTTCTCAAGAATTTGTTTTCCATGTAAAAATTCTTGGATTTGTACCTATTCAAAAATTAAAGTAAATTAAAAATTGGCACAAAATGAATAAAGTTTCATTTTATTACTGTGACAACCATTCTATTTTTTTATACTGACATTGTAAGTCCTCCCTCCCAAGTCCTGCTTTGCTGCCACATCATTGAGTGTGTGTATTCCCGAGAGAGATGAGTGAAGAACCTCAAGAGAGTATGTGTCAGGTGCAAGGAACCAAGAACAGCACAATAAACTATTCAGTGTAATTTCTTTATTGCTGTTTGCTGAGACAGAAATCTTGCCAGATTAAAACACATTCTGCATAACTATCAGACATATCCTGTGAAGTTTAGGGAGGATCCCTCCTGGGCCTCTTTCTGCATAACAAGGACTCAAGGCTGATTTGGCTCTTACCTCCTTGGGTAACAGAATAACAGAGTTGGAAGGGACCTTGGAGGTTTCTAGTCCAATCCACTGCTCAAGCAGGAGACCCTATACATTCCAGACAAGTGGTTGTCCAGTCTCTTTATAAAAGCCTCCAGTGGTGGAGCACCAGAGGTGGGTTTCAGCAGGTTCTGACCAGTTCTGGAGAACCGGTAGCGGAAATTTTGAGTAGTTTGGAGAACCGGTAAATACAACCTCTGACTGGCCCCGCCCCCATCTATTCTCTGCCTCCCGAGTCCCTGCTGATCGGGAGGAAATGGGGATTTTGCAGTAACCTTCCCCTGGAGTGGGGAGGGAATGGAGATTTTACAGTATCCTTCCTCTGCCACGCCCACCAAGCCACCAAGCCACGCCCACAGAACCGGTAGTAAAAAAAATTGAATCCCACCACTGTGGAGCACCCACAACTTCTGAAGGCAAGCTATTCCACTGGTTAATTATTCTCACTGTTAGGTAATTTCTTAGTTCTAGGTTGCTTCTCCCCTTGATTAATTTCCATCCATTGTCTTGCCTTGATGCTTTGGAAAATAGGTTGGTCCGCTCTTCTTTGTGGCAGCCCCTCAAATATTGGAACACTATCATCATGTCACCCAGTCCTTTTCAATAGAATAGAATAGAATAGAATAGAATAGAATAGAATAGAATAGAATAGAATAGAATAGAATAGAATAGAATAGAATAGAATAGAATAGAATAGAATAGTTGGAAGGAACCTTGGAGGCCTTCTAGTCCGACCCCCTGCTTAGGCAGAAAACCCTATACCATTTCAGAGAAATGGTTATCCAATCTCACTAGAGTAGATATACCCAATTCCTGAAACCATTCTTCATGTTTTAGCCTCCAGCCCCCTAATCACCTTTGTTGCTCTTTTCTGCACTGTTTCCAGAGTCTCAACATCTTTTTTATAATATGATTAAAACTAAATGCAGTCTTCTCAGTGTGGTCTTACTAAGGCTTTATAAAGCAGTACAAATACTTCATATGATCTTGATTCTATCCCTCTGTTAATGCAACCTAGGATTGCATTGGCTTTTTTGGCTGTTGCCGCATGCTGCTGGCTCATATTTAAGTGATTGTCCACTAGGGCTCCAAGATCCCTGACATAGTTACTAGCATTGAGTCAGGTTTCACCTAATCTGTACCTGCACGTTTGATTTTTCTTGCCTAGGGGTAAAACCTTACTTTTCTCTACATTGAATTTCATTTTGTTAGATAGGGCCCAGTGTTCAAGTTTGTCGATATCCATCTGGATCTTGAGCCTATCTTCTGGGTTGTTGGCTAGTTTAGTGTCATCTGCAAATTTGACAACTTCCCTTTCTACTGCCTCATCTAAATCGTTTATGAAGATGTTGAAGAGTACTGGGCCTAAAATGAAACCTTGTGGTGCCCTGCTGCATACTTCCCTCCATGTAGATGTAGTTCCATTAAGGACTACATGTTGAGTGCAGTTTGTCAGCCAGTTGGTGGTGATGCTGTTTATCCCACATTTTTGTAGCTTACCAAGCTTAGCTTCTTTAGCTTATCAAGAAGTCGGTGGTGGTCTACTTTGTCAAATGCCTTACTGAAATCCAAATATACTATGTCCACTGCATTTCGCTGGTCCACTAATTTAGTTACTTTGTCAAAGAATGAAATAAGATTTGTTTGGCATGATCTGTTTTTGACAAGCCTGTGTTTGGTTCTTGTTATCACTTTGCTTGCTTCCAGGTGTTTGCAGATCTGTTGCTTATCTTTTCTAGGGTCTTCCCAGGTATTGATGTCAGGCTGATTGGTCTGTAGTTTCCTAGATCTGTTTTTTTCCCCCTTTTTTTGAAGATGGGAACCACATCAGCTCTTTTCCAGTCCAGTAGTTCCCCGATGCTCCAGGATCTTTGAAAGATATAGTTTAATGGTCCCAAGATCACATCTGGCAGCTCCTTCAGAAATCTGGGATCTAATCTTTCAGGTCCCTGTGATTTGAACTCGTCTAGAATGGACAGGTGTTCTCTTACCATTTTCTTGCTTATTTTAATTTGTATTCTTAGTTTGTCTTTTACAGTTATGTTTTTGGTAGGTTGGTCTGTTTTATCTTTTTATACCCAGAATATCAAAAACAAAGAAGGAATGGCATTGCTTTTATAATTATGAAGAGTACAGCAAGAACACTAGTTAGCTATAATACAAACAGTCACTGAACAATATTAGTTAGACTTCATGGATAACCCTTCAATATGATGATATTCAAAGTTTATGTTCCAATTACTGATGCAGAAGAGATTGATGAATTTATGGCCAAATTGAAACTGACAGAATGTACAAGCATGCTTGTAGTGGAGACTGGAATGTTCAAGTTGGAAATATTAAGGAGGAAAATGTCATTGAAATGTATGTGCTAAGGAACTGAAATAAAGGAGAGCAATTTGTTATTTTCTGCCAATCCAATAATCTTGAAACAACCCAAAAAAACCATATATGCCTGCATTTGCCTCTCAGCCCACCCTTCATTACCCAGATCCAGTAAGGCCTTCTATTGTACGGATTAATGTAGCCTTGGGAGGGTATAGCTCCAGACAAACTGACCCTCCTACAATCTACTCCACTGTAGGTATTGTTCTCAAATGTAACACAACTGAGGAAAAAACTATACCCTCTGGGACAAGGAACTGCTAGCAATTAAAGCTGCCTTTGAAGCCTGGAGACATCTGCTAAAAGGGACCAAACACCAGTGAAAGTCTGTACTTATCATTAGAACCTTGAACATTTTCAGATTGCCAGGAAACTGAATCAAAGACAAATCTGGTGGTCTTTGTTCTTTTCTTGCTTTAACTTAAGACCTCTCCAGGAAACCAGAATATGAATGCTCTGAGACTGATTCCCAAACTGCCACTTTCATACTTCCAGAAAATGTAGATGCTACCAATGTTCCAATAAATCTACTGGAAGAACTAAAGGAACAGCAATGTCTAGACTAATATGCACAAGCTCATCAGAGGGAAATTGAAGAGACGCCTACTAAACCCCCACAACATTGGACATTGAACCAAGACCTCTTATTCTATCAAGGCTGATATTACATTCCCACTTAGCCTTTGCAGGATACAGTCCTGAGAGATGTTCCTTGATATCCCACTGGTGGGACACTCTGCATTTGATTAATTGAGATTTTTGGTAATCATATCTCCAGAAGTAGGTGGAGCAATATGTCACTTCCTACCCTGTTTGCTGCCAATCCAAGGGTGTTCCAGGAAAGCCAGCTGGGGAACCTTTAGCATTGCCAACACCAGAAAGGCTCTGGCAAGCCATGTGCCTTAATTTCATCATTGAACTACCTCTGTCAAAAAAAGCAATTACCACATTGGTGGGACTGGAAACTCTCACCATGATGTTTTATTTCATTGAAAGGAGATGCCAAGTCTCTTTCTAGATAACCCTTTCTACCTATATGGATTGCCTGAGCATCTAATTTCATATCAGAACGCTTTAATATCAGCCCTTAATAGTTTGTAATTAAAGAAAATTGAATAGAAGGTTTTAAGACATTATCCTCAATAAATGAAAGATGTAAGAATGTCCAGCTAGTGGAATGGAAAAATATTAGAAATCCCTTACTAAGACTGGTTCCAATTCTTCAATTTGCTTTTCTTTATCATTTTTCAGCTTGGTCATCATTTCTGCAATTAAGTAAAACATTAAGAATATACTGTAATATTTTCAATTATGAAATTACATATAATTATTTTTTAATTTTTATTCATTCTTATATAGATGTATAAACATTTGTTTCTTTTTGGTCAAGGACCATATTCAGACAAGTATACTGGTAATATGCTGAGTATCTCAAGTAAAAACTGGGTATATCCAAGACAAAATGTGAGCAGGATCAAAACAAAAGGCTGGATGGATGGATGGACAAATGGATACATAGATCTGAAGCAATAACAGAAATCTGAAGAGTCAGATATTTCCAAGAAACCCAGAATAAGTCAGAGCTTTCAAAAATCCTTAATCCAATGGTACATTCTCCTACATTTTGTCATATTCTTCCTTTAAAATTCGAACAAAAAAATGGATAGGTGAATGTTTTCAGTGACTGCATTAACATGCTCAGAAAACCACAAAAAAACGCTAAAAAAGCAAAAATCAATGGAGAAGCTAGCAGGGAAGGTTGCAGGTTGCTGGGATAAATCTCCCCCACCCGTGCAGCCTCCCCTAGCTCCTCTGTACCACTTGCACACCCTCCCCAAGCCTCTTGCACACTTCTTCACACTATGCCTTTTGTGCACCTCCTCACAATTTTGTTCTGACCTAGGCTTCCTTAGAAAGCATGAAGCAGAGTCTTAGTCCCGGCAAAACCTCTTTTATTTACACGACTGTGAATTCCTTTCATTCACAGTCTGCAAGGCTTGGCAAACAGTCTTTCAGAGGAATATTTATGAACACAAACCTTATCTCACTTGGAACGCTGCCAGAGAACTAGTTTCCAAACGCAGGGCAAGGCAAAACTTGGCACAGAGTCTATTAGAGTCACAAACAGAACTTTCCACTCTTGAAATGACCGAAGGAACTGTTTCCTGCAAAAGCCCATGCCCCGTTCGCTCCTTCTGTTTCCTATGGGAGGGGCCAATCATCTCCAAGTTGTGGCTTTACTCCCAAGTTGACCCTGCTTTCTTAGTTGTTCTTGTCTTCTGGCAGCTCTGCGCATGCGCACACTGGGAACAGGCTCCAGCTGTTCCTCTGCCTCACTGCTGTCTAGCTCCCTCTCTGCCTCCAACGCAGAGCCCTCATCCGAACTTTCCCCAGCCCCCAGGACTGGTCCATGTTCCTCCCCAACCTCCTCACTGTCCGACTCTGCTGCCAGCTCTGCTGGCTACTGGCGGGCCACAACACATTTATGCACTTTCCCTGACCCATGCCACACCTCTCACATAGCCCCTCTCTCCCCAACTCTTCCTCACACCCTTACATCATCCCTGCAGCTCCATAATCCTCCTCCATTCAACAGCAGCCGCTCACCTGCCTGCCTACCTGCCTGTCTGAGACTTGCAACTTCCTGCCAGTTTTCCCACTGACTTTGATTGTGAGAAGTTGGCAGGAAATTGCATATAACTAGGATTGCAGAGATTGCTGCTACTAAGCAAAGTGGTATCACTTTACAACAGTATCATTAGCAACAGAAAATCTGTTCCCAATTGTCATTGTGACTTGAAGTCTACCTGTGTGCTTCCCCTTATTTCATCTGCCTGTCCTACCAGATGCAGCAGAGGGGGCATGATACAGAGTCTGTCCCATAGGTAGCTCTAGGAAGCAGGTCTTTTCTGTTGTAGTGTCTTTCACTGGTGGAATCTTTTCCACCCTGAGATGAGGTTGACCTTGCCACTGAACTTCCGGACATCTCCCAAGATCCAGTTTTGCCAGCAGGCCTGGGGACCCCAAGAAATGGGTGAACTAATGAAATGACTCCATTATTTTTAAATGTTCCTTCATCTATTATTTTTTATTTAGCTTTTTTATACTTTTAAAAGTATTTTATGTATTTATGTATTTATTGTTTTTAGCTCTGTTATTTGCCTCTCAGAGTTGTTTGTGAAATGGGTGGCTATATAAATTGATTTAATGCAGTGTGACCATGATACAAGATGAACAATAAAATTGATATATACAAAATTAACATTGTTACAATTTTAAGTAGTTCTAAAGAACAATACCTCTGTTTTCAGTTCTTCAACATACCTAGTTCAGTTGATTTATTTTGGAGTTCCAAAACTAATGTATCTGAGGCATCTCTCAATTCCTTTTGCCTATAAAAATAATTTTAAATGTTCAATGAATGGTTTAAGAAAAAAGAATTATGTCTGAATGAATAACTTGAGCACACATTATAAAACCACTAAAAACTGATTGAATGGCAGAAATAAATAAATAAATAAATAAATAAGTCTATAAAGCTGAGATACAGCAGTGGTTAAGTGACCATTCCAATTCTATATTTAGCAAACTGTTTTTCCTATAACAATCTAAAGAGCAGGTAGTTCTCGAGTTATGACAGGTCTCTTAGCAACAGTTCAAAGTTACAACAGACTCCCCCCCAAAAGTACTTACGACCTAGTCCCAAAGTTATAAACATTGCAGCTTCCCTGCAGTCATTTGCGTTTATGAATGACTGCAGACTCTGCAGCATGCCCCTCCTGCCTATTTTTCCCCCATCCTGTCCTGCTTGGTCCCCTCCACCCTATCACTGATCACTCACTCACCTTTTGAAGATCTCCAGAGTTCCGGATGCCAGGGTAGGAAAGGAGAACAGCCTGCTCCATTGCTAGGGTACGTGGCAGAAAAGCAGCCATCTTTTTCTGACATGCTGGAAACACCTCTCTGTTTTCCTTTTGTCACTAGATGCTAGCGTTCCATTCCACAGTGAAAGCAAATGGCAAGGGAAATAAATCTTTCCCTTCCTTCCTGTTTGTCTTTGGTCCCTTGCTAATGGTGGATGGAGGGAAAACATGGAAGCAACCAGAAAACTCATCCTTTCCCTCCATCAACCATTAGCTGTGCATGTGTCAGTTTGCAGAGACCAGCGTTTAAGGGAAGCTCGTTCTAAAGATAAAGTTTTTGGGTGGCTTCCATGTTTTTCTTCCAACACCATTAGCTGCTCGTCTGTTAGCTTGCAGAGACAAGCGTCTAAGGGAAGCTTATTTCTAAAGGAAGAGATTTCTGGCTGCTTCCTTGTTTTCCCTCCAGCCACCATTAGCAAGGGAGCAAAGGCAAATGGCAAGGAAGGGGAACATTTCTCTCCCTCCCCATTTGCTTTTGCTGTGGAATAGAAGGCTAGTGTCTAACGACAAAAAAACCAGAGGGTTTTTTTAGTGTCTCAGAAAAGGACAGCCACTTTTCTGCCACGTGGCCTAGCAATGGAACAGTCTGTCCTCCTTTCCTATCCCAGAATCCTGGGCTCTGGAGATCATTGAAAGGTAAGTGAGCAATCAGTGATGGGGGGGGGGGCTGGGTGCAAGGGTTGTGTGCAGAGGATGCCCAAGCAGCTGTGGGAAGAGGAGCATGGAATATCTCAATGGGTGAGGGGAGGCCTTGGAACATCGCAGGCAGGTGGTTTTGTTCCTGCACTAGGCCCCTTATGGTCTTCCCCACCCCTGAGGCATCCCATGCGTACTTAATAACCCATGCATTCATTTACCGAATGCATTGTAGTAATCTGGGTGGGGGCTCGTTCACTTAACACAATTCACTTAACATCCTCTCATTTTGCAAATGTAATTGATAGGCTCCAATACATTCATAACTCAAAGATTATCTATATCACACACACTTATAAGCAAAAACTACACTATGATCAGTTTAGACCTACTTTATTATTCATTTATTAAACAAATGTACGACTGCCCAGCTCACATAGGTAACTCCATGTGCTTACAACATTAAAAACCACAACATAAAAACCATAAATCCTACTCCCACATCCCATGGCAGCAGCAAAACAATCAGATCATTCACTTGATCAACTCCATCTCCATTCAGGGACCCCAGGCCTCCTGAAAAATACATTTTCTGGACTTTTTAGAAACATAAAAAGCAGCAAGGGCCAATCATATCTCCAGGAGAATGATGCTGCATAGGGAAGGGACCATAAGAGCCGAGGTGGCGCAGTGGTTAGAGTGCAGCACTGCAGGCTACTTCAGCTGATTGCTAGCTGCAGTTCGGCGATTCAAATCTCACCGGCTCAAGGTTGACTCAGCCTTCCATCCTTCTGAGGTGGGTAAAATGAGGACCCAGATTGTTGGGGGCAATATGCTAACTCTGTAAACCGCTTAGAGAGGGCTGTAAAGCACTATAAAGCAGTATATAAGTCTAAGTGCTATTGCTATTGCTATTTGGGGCATTTGCCTGATTTTGTAGTCTCACTGTATGATTCATTGTATGAGGAATTTGGCAAATCTGTGCCCTGAGGACCTGAATACAAAACTGGTCGGACCTCTTTTACTACATGCTATAAGAGAGCTTAAGAGTTAGAGATCACAGCAGAGGTTTTTATATACCCAATTGGATTTAGCTACTAAAGCAGACTTAAGTTTGTAATATTCATTCTGATGGGATGGGATGATCTATTCTAGATGCAGAATAGAGGTCACATTCTGGATATGATTTTCTTGTCAGAGCAATGGCAATGTGATCTGGTGAAAGATCTGTCATTATCCCCCATCATGGACAGACCACGCCCTAGTGGCTGTAAGATTTTCCAATGCCCCTCTCACGCAGGGAGGCAGTCCTATTTGAATGGTTCACCCCCCCGAGTGACAAATGGACCTGCTCACGTTTCAGAAGGAGCTAAAGGATATCCTAGGGGTTCTGCTGCATGCCCCTGTGGAGGCTTTGGCCGCAACATGGAATCACAAAGTGACTGAGACTGTAGACCAGGAGTGACAAACTCCCGTCATCACGGTGGCATCACGTGATGTATCGGGACTTTTTTCTCCTTCGCTAAACCGGGCGGGGGCAGGGCCAGCACATGACGCATCTGGCCCGCAGGCCGCGAGTTTGACACCCCTGCTGTAGACAGTATCATGCCTGTACACCCTTTCCTGGTCCATTGGTCCTGAAACTCTCCATGGTTTATGGAGGAGCTGAGGGACCGGACATGAGTCAGAGCCTCAATTAAGGCCAATCCATGGTGGTAAGAGTGGTGAAACCTCACTATTTCTCCAGTTTTATTGCATCTGAAGTGTTGCCCAATAGCCCTGTTCAAAATCACTTCCTCCTTGGGAAGGAGGAAAATCAGACGATCATTTACAGGACTGTGCAGAGGAATTTGTTGAACACTTGATGGAGAAAATTGCTCGATCCGTTCTCTGTTTGAATCCAAGCATGGAGCAGGTCCATTGGAGATACCCAGGAAATGGATTTGCCAGATTATCTGGAAACTGCTTGATCCTGTTGGACTTGAGGAACTGGACAGGATCCTTGGGGCTGTTAAGGCAACTACTTGCTTATTAGATTCCTGTCCTTCCTGGTTGGTGAAAGCATCCAGGATGGTGACCAGCAGATGGATCCAAGCAGTGATTAATGCTACAGGAGGTGGAATTTCCAGTACCATTTAAGAAGGTCTTGGTGCACCCCTTCCTCAAGAAAACATTGCTGGACCCAAGCTGTCTGGAAAAATTTTGTCCAGTTTCCTATCTCCCCTTTCTGGGGAAGGTGATGGAAAAAGTGATTGCCTTGCCGCTCCAGAAAGTCTTTGATCAAATGTATTATTTTGACCCTTGTCAGTCAGGCTTCAGGCCAGATTATGGAAAAAAACCAACATCAGTCACACTTCTGAATGACTCTGGTGAGAGCAGGATGGGAGGGTAGTGCATCCATACTTGTTCTCCTTAACCTGCCAGAGGCTTTCGATATGATTGACAATGGTATCTTTTTGGGCTGGTTATAGGGCTTGAGGCTGGGTTGCGCAATATTGCGTTGGTTGTTCCTTTCTCCAAGACCGATCCCAATCAATGTTAATAGGGAGCACAGATCTAGCCTGTGGCTTCTTCTTTATGAAATGCCACAGGGCTCAGTACTTTCTCCTTTTCTTTTTAACATTTATATAAAACCGCTGGGTGAGATCATCTCACATTATGAAATGAGATACTATCAATATGCTGATGATACACCGCTTTACATCTCCATCTCTGGTGATCCAATGATGCTCTGGCTACCCTTTTTCAGTGCCTGGAAGCTGTAGGAATCTGGATGGGGGACAATAGGATTCGGTTGAACCCAGACAAGACAGAGGGTGCAAGAAACCTCAGAATTTATCATCATAAATTCTGGACAGGGTTGCTCTACCTCAGACTAATCCAGTGTGCAACTTGGGGCACCTCCTGGACTCACAACTCCCATGACTAGGAGGACCTTTGAACAACTTCATGTTATGTACCAGTTGCACCCTTACCTGGATCATGAAGCCCTGTGCATAGTTACTCACGCCCTAGTCATCTCTCAGCTGAATTACTGTAATGTGATGTACATGGGCTACCCTTGAAGAGTATTTGGAAGATGCAGCTGGCAGAATGCAGTGAAACACAATCCTGGGAGTTCCTAGGGCTGCATATTACATGAGTTGCATTGGTTACCAGTTTGCTTCCCGATCCAATTCAAGGGTGTTGGTTGTTACCTTTAAAGCCCTACATGGTATGGGTCCAGGGTTTATGAGGCGCCATCTTTCCTCAATGGGATCCACTGAGGGAAGATCAGGAAGAGGCCCGCTATAGATCCCATCTGCTAAGGAATTCCAGCAGGCAGGATCAAGGAGAACCTTTTCTACTGTTGCCCCATCCCTGTGGAACATTCTACCACCAGAGGTGAGAACTGCTCCCACTCTCTTGGCCTTCTAGAAGAGTATCAATACTTCACTTTGCCAGTTGACCTAGAGCCCCAAGGAAGGCACTGACCGCTAGAGGTAGCTGACGGAGTAAGAAGACCTTGTCCCTGTCCCATCTCTTGGTTCTGGTTCCACTATAGTTTTAAAATCATAATATGTGTAGTTTTAATGTTTTAAATTTTTAATTACTTTTTATTTGATAACTTGCAAGCCATTCAGACTGGTAGGGTATGTCAAATTTTTCAACTTTTAATTTCCAAACATTAGCGGTGCTCAAAAGTTGTGACATGTCTTGGGGATTGTAAAGATATTTTGGTTACTTTAATATAATTTAGATGTGCTTGGTAAGTAACTACATAAATGTGATAACTTTTTAACTTTTAATAGTTTCAGCTGTCTTTCTCTTTTTGTTAAACATTATTTTGTCTGAGAGTGTTGATACTGCTGGCCTCGTTTCCTGTGAGGGTGATAACTGATCTGTAATGGCTTCTAAAAAAACGAACAAAACTGGGAACATTCACCTATATGAGCAACCTAATTGGGACTGGAAGAGACTTGTTGCTGTCTGAACTCCCAACACTGTGAGACATTCTCAGATATGGCCTACTGTTAAGAGAACAAAGTAGTGATGATGCTAGAAACTACCCAGCAGCCAGTCTTGCAAGAAACATATATCCAAAAGTGCTTGAAAAGTGGGAACGAGTGAACAGTTGCTCTCCTGCTTTTATCAACAGTCTCAATAGGCCTTCCAGCCTTGGGGGGGGGGTGAATATAAGCAGCTCTTATTCATGTAGTCTTTGATGCCTTTTCTTTCGTGTTGAGAAAGTTTCCAGCTAGCAGAAACTGGTCTCTGCTGGACAGTGAATCGAGTTAAGGCCAGAAAGTGTAGAAAGGTGGTGGACATTGTATGTACAGGCCTATTAAGGATAATTCAGCAGGCTCCTTCTCTTTAGGGTTGTCTTAGTTAACCTTTGATATCTGCCATCTCCCTTGATCTTCTCCAACCTCCACAACTGCTCCTTTATCAAGCAGCCTTTATGCCCAGCAGGCAAAGTCTGAAATCAGTCATACTTTGCTGCTGTGTCCTATTCACAGGGAGGTTGATGTTTTCCCTTTGTTACAACTATCTTTTAAAATTTACACAGAAAACCGTTTTACCTATTTTCTTCTTTCAATAGCATCTCCTTCAAATTAGAAACTTCAATCTGGAAACCATCAGTAACCGATGCATGCAGAACTCTAGTTTCTTCAAATTCTCTTATAATCAATTCCTTTTGTTCAGTGACTTCTGCTAATGTTTTTACTGTAATTTGCAACTCAGTTTCTAAATTCTTACAAGTATTCTAAAGAGAATAAAAAGATAAATTTTTCCAACTTACATGTAGTGATATGTTTTTTATAATTAAGATTCTACTAAATGGAAATATTCATAATAATTTAAACTGTATCCTGGATTTCTCATTTATATTCAGTATTATTGGACTTAAACTATTGTGAAATCCTACCTTTGTATCTTCCAAAGAATGTGTAGTATTTTCCAGTTCTGCCAAAAAGTTTTGTTGTTTGCTTTCTGCTTTTTTTATTATCTCATCTTGTTGTTCTGAATTTTAAATTTTAAAAATAAAAAATAAAATAAAATATTTTCAGGAAAGTTTAGACACAGAATTATACTATCTATCATGTATACAGAAAATGTATGTTTTTAATTAAATAAGCAATATTAGTCAACATGTACACCAATCATAACCAAACCTATCCCTCACTGATCTCTGCCTAAACCTTCCTTAAATACCAACTACAGCTTATCTATCCTACCCATTTTTTAAAACTTTTTTTTTAAAAAAAGTGATATTTTTAAACTGTTTTGATCAGTGGTAAGCATATAGCAAAGTTCAGCCTGTAGCTTCTTGTTGCTTCCTTGGCAAAACGTTTTTAGATTTAAAGCATTCTTTAAACAAAGGACATATGCAGTCTAGGACACTGCTGCTTGGGCGGAGGAGGAGGAGGGAGGTGGAATGGGGATGGGAAGGAGAGGAGGAGGAGGAGGTTATATCATTATATTGCAAAGAAAGATTGTGATCTGTAGGTAACAACAAAAGTGAGGAAAAGTAATTAAAAATAGAGGTTGATAAAGCCACAGAAGTGACTTTTGGAAGCTGAACTGTGTGCATGTAAGCAGGAATATAACTTAAAATAAGTGAGGCAGGGTTTATAATTGTAACGGAAAAGAGATTCAAAGAGCACAAGTTCTATGCATTTGTGCCAGGGAACAAAGTGACTTCAGATTAATCTTTTAGAACTATGTTAAAGATAAAGGGAACATACAGAATAAATCTTTAATTCTTTCTCTACACCTTACTGCCCCCTTGTGGACAGTAGATCATGAATGCTGAAGAGCAGCACCATTAGATTTAGTTGTCAATGACAACTGCTTTCTTATTCCACCCAACTGATTATCCCAAGCTAATGGAGAAGATAAAATTGGAGGAGTATCAACAAAAAGAAAAAGAAAAGCCAGAAAAACCAAATAGAGTGAGAAAAATAAAGCAAAATATTACGGTATATTCTTTAGTTTAGTTTTCTTTAGTTTACTTTATTGTCATTGCACCTCGTACAACAAAATTAAATGCCATCTTCAGTATACATTATAATTATAAAAATAAAACACAAACACACATATTATAACCCTTTTTGATTCTGTGCCTATTTCAAGCTGCCTTTTACTTTCTTATAATTAATAAAAATAATTCTGTATTTTTGCAGATGTCTAATACATATTGTTTTACACTGGTAGTTGAAACACCAGTAAAATCCACTGAGTATTTTAGAAGTGGAAAGAGTCTAATGAATTAATTATACATACACACACAAATACAAACTAATAGAGAGAGAGGAGGAGGGGGGCCATGAAAGAAGAAAAAAGATACAAAGTGGCTTATGATCTATACAATAGTTATTAAGTGCAGGAATCTAATGAATTCAAGAATTTATTTTCAAACTTTGGGAAGTACATATGTAGCTCTGCAGAAAAGTAGGTTTAAAAATAAACATTGTTTTATTCCCAATTCTTCCTCATCTGAGCTTAAAAAACAAGTGAGAAGATACTTATACTGCTCTAAAACTGCTATCATTACTAAGATTTCTGGTATCATTATAGATTGCTAGATTTGCAGTGCAAGGAAACTACTTTTACTAAAATGTATTAAGCGGTTCAGATATAACCAATCAATCAATCAGAACAGAGCTGGAAGGGACCTTGGAGGTCTTTTAGTCCAACCCCCTACTTAAGCAAGAGACCCTATACAATTTCAGACAAGTGACTGTCCAGCCTCTTCTTAAAAACCTCCAGTGATGAAGCACCTACAACTTCTGAAGGCAAGCTGTTCCACTGGTTAATTGTTCTCACTGTTAGGAAGTTTCTCCTTAATTTCAGGTTCCTTCTTTCCTTGATTAGTTTCCATCCATTGTTTCTTGTCCTACCCTCTGGTGCTTTGGAAAATAAGTTGACCCCCTCCACATTGTGGCAACCTCTCGAATACTAGAATACTGCTATCATGTCCCCCCTAGTTCTTCTTTTCTCTAGACTAGCCAAATCCAAATCCTGCAACCATTCTTCCTGTTTGTCTCCAGGCCTTTAATCATCTTAATTGCTCATTTGCATCTTTTTTGTATTGTGACGACCAAAACTGGATGCAGTATTCCAGGTGTGGCCTTACTAAGGCTTTATAAAGCGGTACTAATACTTCACATGATTTTGATTCTATGCCTCTGTTTATACAACCAAGGATTGTATTAGCTTTTGTGGCTGCTGCCGCACACTGCTGGCTCATATTTAAGTGATCATCCACTAGGGCGGGTGTCAGCAACCTGCGGCTCTAGAGCTGCATGCGGCTCTTTCACCCCTCTGCTGCAGCTCCCTGTGGCCCTGTCGTGGCAGAAGGATGAAAGAGCTGTCGCCCTGTCGCCTTAGTGTGGGAGCGAAGCGCCCCTGTACTTGCCTTTGCGTGACAACAGGATTCCGCCTGGTACATTTGCTGTTGCCGCCAGCAAAGAGGACTGGGAGAGAATGGCGGGGTGGGGGCCATCCCCCAAGTCTGGCCTTCCTCCTCCCTCGTCAGCGGGGCCAAGAGAAAGAAGGTGGTGGCGTGGGGAAGTGCTCTCCTCCTCGGCCGAGCACAAAAGCACAACTGGGGGGGGGTGGCTGGCCCAGCAGAAGCACCCCCATTGGCGAGCTGGACGGTGGAGAGGCCTGACCCGGCTCTCACAACTGTCCCGCTGTTTGGCACCTCCAACGCGAGCTGCCACCTTTGAAATGCGCTGCGCCTTTGAGGAAGCCGGGCAGTGATGGCTGGGGCCGTGGGGGAGGGTAGCGGAGGCATCAGGGCTGCTTCCCCCCTCCTCAGCAAGCCAGGCCTGGAGGAGGGCAGATTGCGGGCCGAGCGCCGGAGGGTCGCCCCAACACGTGTTTCCAGCGCACGCTCCTCTGTCCCAAAGTGGGATTGTGTGGGGGGGGGTAGGAGGAAGGGAGCAGGGGGAAGAGCTTGAGTTTGGGCTTGGAGGAGAAGCTCGGCTGGCTTTCCTTTTGGTGTGGCGCAGGGGGAAGACCCAATAAAAATCCAATTGCCCCCAATAAATGGGGAAAATAAAGGCCCGGCGGTCCAGAAGGGGGGGTGGGGTCTGTACGTCGGAGGATCGGAGAGGAAATCAGTTGAAAACTAGCAGGGGGGAGGGTAGGGGGGCTTCGGAGAAGCCCAGCTGGCTTTCCTTTTGGTGTTGGGCGGGGGAAAGATCCAATATCCCCTCCATGGCCTGCCTACTGCTCTCGCAGCGCCTTGCGCAGCACAGTGAAAGCGCGCTTCACAATGGGGGAGACTGGGTCCCCTCCTCCTCCTGGAGCCCATTCCCTGCCCCACTCGCCCCTGGCAACTCTCTCTCTCTCAGGGTGGAGAGCAGGTCGCACGTCCAGCACCAACAAAGCCGGAAGTAGCTGCCTGCCATTTCCTGCTGCAGTCGGGCAGCGAGGGAGACAGAGAGAGAGAGAGACAGATTCAGCTCGATTCGGTTCCATCTGCTCCCCTCTCTCCGTCTTTGCCCAGTTTTGCAAGGATTCAGCGGACGCTGCCTTGGTGATGGGGGGGTGTCGTCCCGTACTTTGCCTGCCAAGTGTCTTTGGGGGCGCCTGGGGAGGGAGGAAAGGAGGGAGAGAGCGAGAGAGAGAAAGAAAGAGACAGAGAGACAGACATAGAGAGAAGGGGAAAAGGGAGAGAGATATGAGAGGGAGATGAGAGGGAGATAGAGAGAGAGAAAGAGATGAGAAAGAGAGATGAGAGGGGGAGGGAGGGAGATAGAGAGGGAGAAAGAGAGATGGGAGAGAGGGAGAGGGAGAGAGAGAAAGAGATGAGAGGGAGGGAGGGAAGGAGAGGGAGATAGAGAGGGAGAAAGAGAGAGGGAGAAAGAGAGATGGGAGAGAGGGAGGGAGAGACAGAGAGATGGGAGGGAGCGAGGGAGATAGAGAGAGAGGGAGAAAGAGAGAGATGGGAGGGGGAGAGAGAGAGAGGGAGAGGGAGAGAGAGAGAGAGAGAGAGAGACCTGTTTCCCATAGAAAACACCTGGAACCACAAAACCTGGGTAGGCATGGCTGGGAGGGGGTCATGTGTCTGGGTGGGAGTGAGTGACGTCGAGTTGGCCACGCCCACCCAGATTTTCTGGCTCCCCGTGTTTTCTGTGGGAAACGGGTCCAAATGGCTCTTTGAGTGTTTACGGTTGCAGACTAGGACTCCAAGCTCCCTCTCACAGTTATTGTTTTTGAACCAGGTTCCGCCAATCTGTTCTTGTACCTTTGGTTTTTCCTGCCTATGTGTAAAACCTCACTTTTCTACATATTAAATTTCTTTTTGTTGGATAGGGCCCATTGTTCAAATCTGTCAAGATACTCTGCCTTAATTATGTGTCCTTCTTTCCATTTTTTGTACTTGTCCTTTTTGTCTTTTAGATTCTCAGAGAACTTTGTGTAACCATGCTGGTTTCTTCTTGGATTTCTTGTTTTTCTTTTTCAGTGGTATTGTGCTGGACTGGGCTTTTATGATCATATTTTTCAGAATTTCCCATGCTTTTTGAGCTGTTTTCCCCATTAGGATTTTCATCCATGGAATTTTTCTTAGGTTCTAATACAGGGGAAATGGTGCAATACTATGAAAATGTGTTTGTTTATCACAGTGCTTGGAGAAAACATGATTATACATTGGCTGAGAAATGAGGTGAAGGAGGAAGCAGCAGAATGAAAAAGAAACAGAACAAAGTGGAATGGAGGAGATAAATCAATTGAATACACACACACACACACACACACACACACACACACAAACACACTTACACAGAGAAACAAAAAGAGAAGGATAACTAGGATAGCAATAAAAATACTTACTTCTTATTTCTTCAAATTCAAGTATTAACAATCTTGATTCCTGTAACTGACTATCTGTCTGTTTTATTTTGTTATCTTTTTTACCATTTTCTTCTTTCAGTATACAAATCTAATCAAATAAATAATTGACAAGTCATGTTTGCAAAATTCCATTTGAGTTTCATAGTCTTGTATTACACAGAGTTTTTTATATGACAAGATATAGGAGAAGAGGCAAATTCAGAAGGTGGAATTGAGGGAGTAGTCTGGAGTCATTACTTTGTCATAAGCATTACAGCAATCCAGCCCAAGTCCAGCCCCACCCCACCCTGAATTCAGTTAATTCCTGTCTAGCGCCAATTTAGTATTGACCATTAGTTGACTAGATTCTTGTGTATAGACTTGAGAAATAAATCTTCTGAACTGCAACTTAACGTATGGTACTGACACTTTGCACCTGACACATGCAATAAAACTAAAATGGAACATAAATTTTCTGAAGTTATACCAGACAAGGTCAAGGTGTACACTAAGAATGAAACAACTCACAGTTGATCTCTTCATGACTTATACAGCTAAGTCCCTCCACATTTAGCAGTAAGGAAAAGTTCACTATCCCAGGCTTTTTAAGTACAGCAGTGATTTTTATTATAGGGAGTTCACAATCTCCCTATTGATCTGAATGCAGTGGAGACTGTGACATAAGAGGAGGACAGAGGGAAATAAAACTTCAACTTCAGCTATTCATCTTGATTAAGTGGGAAACCAGTGGTTTTAGTCAGGAGATATTTGCATCCACTATCAATTTTAATGCAAGAACATAACTGTCTTCCTGCCAATTACAGCTTTAAGAAAATAAATGGGATTGTGGGATTGTGATATAGTATCTGTGTGCGAAAGAAGGAATTTAATTTCACTACCTAGCTGGTTTCCTACCTCTCACAGTGATGACATTTCAAATGAAAACAGGGGTGGAAAAGTTTTTTTATCTTTGCTTTCTAACCTGAAGAAAGTTATGTATTTTTCCACTCCAAGTTGGTAGAGTTTGTTTTGTGTTTTTTGGCACACATGCATATATGTACATACGTGCATATAATGTTCAAAATACTATTCCTAGATTTAATGTGATCCAAAGAGTTGTAGATATTGCTCATTATAATTTAGAGTTATGCACAAAATTTTGCTACGCTTTCCCTGTTCTGGTATCTACTTCCATTTTGAACTAATTACAGTTATTGTGACACAAGTGGTTGACTCCACTTCATTCATCTTCCAGCAAAGAATACATGTATCTATCTGGGATTCTTCAATTTGGATTCATGAACCAAGCAGGGGAGTTGAAGTTGATGATAAAAATGCATCTTGGAAATCCATGATTTTTAACAAAACACATATTTTAAATTCTGCTAGTCTTCTATCCAATGTAGAATGGAGATTTCAATAATTTAACACCACCTTTTCTTTCTCTCTTTTTTCTGTCAAATGCATTAACTCAGCTCTTTACTATGTTCTTATTACAACTGATTGTGACCACCTTCTAGGAGAAAATTTCAATTTTCTGTTAAGGACTTCCAACTATATATTATTTTTATAAAAACAAAATGCCCCTAAAAGATTTATTCAGAAAAATAATTTAAAATGTTGATTTATATACATTACTTATAACTAATCTAACAAAAATAAGTAATCATAAACAAACCTCTTTTTCCATGGAATTTATCTCTCTCTTGTGTCCTTTTTCAAGCTGTTCTATTTTATCAGCTGCTTCTTTTACTTCCAAAATAACAATAATTTACATTAACATTTAAATGAGTAACGAAAGTAAAACATGTTATCTCTATAGTAAAGTCCTTCATTTAAAATGAGAAGATAATAGACATATTTTTGTATGCTAATCATATCTCATACTGATTTCACTGCAACCTCAAATAAGTAACCTGCTCCAAAATATAACACCAGGTCTTGAAGTGATAGCAGCCTAATACTATTTAAAGATGACTGCTGATAAAAATTCATGTCAAGGAACAAGACAGGATGCTTATGCTGGATGGGATAACCTATTGCGTAAGTCTTTTGCAAGCTATTGCCAAAATGTCCCCCTTTGGGCAGGATTTTCTTAAGCCATTTTAGAAACAAGCCAACATGAGTACATAAGAACATATTTAACAGGAAGTGTGTGTATGGCCTTTATCTATCAGATATAAGTCACTTCCTTCCGCTTTTTTCTGGGCATACATACACAGAACACAGCTCTTGGATTCTCCTGATAGGAGCAGGTGCTTGACTTTGTCTATCTTGACAATATACTTCCTGTAAATAAATCTCCTTTTGGTTAAAAGTTAAAAAACATGCTTCATTAATTTTGTTTAGGTTAGATTCCAATTCTTTCTAATTCTCTGCCCAAGATATAACTAGGAGCTGGACTTCTTCTATATACCCTATCCCCCCACCATGTATTATTTGTAATGCAGGAGTCCTTGATTTACAACCATTTATTCAGTGACTGTTTTAAATTTATGATGATGCTGAAGAGTTATAACCCCTGCCTGTAGTTACAGTCATTGCAGCACCTACAGTCACATGATCAAAATTCATGCACTTGGCAGTGCACATGCCCTTATGATTTCAGGGGCACTGTGACTCCCATCCTTTCTATCCTTCCGAAAAATAATCTTTGCAGTGAAAGCAGGTGTTCTGAAGGCTGGAAAGGCTCTTTCAGGAGCTGCAGCAAAAGACAAAAAGATTCAGTAGACCCAAGCATGAAGGAGTGGGGAGGAGGCCAGGGTGTCCCAAGTGTGGTAGGACAGAGAAATTAGGCTCCCAGATGTGATGTAGAGGGAGATGGCCCAGGCCTCCAAGACATGATAAGAGGGGAGAGGACCCAGGCTTCCTGGCTCGTGGCAAGTATGCCGGTGAGTCTATCCCCAGACAAAGCCTCCCAGTCTGCAGCGGTTTTCCATGCATCAGTGGTGCTGAGCCTTCCCAGGGCGTGCTCTACTCCCTGAGACATCCCCACACAATCTCTCAACAATCTGGGTGACTGCTTAACAATCGAAACTGGGAGAAACTGGATTGTAGTTGTTGAATGAAATGGTCATATGAGCATTTTGCGTAATGACTGCTTTGCTCAAGATTCTGGTCCCAATTGTGATTGGTGTCAAGGACTACCTATACCTCTTTCTATTAAAGTTATAAAGAGCTACTTCACTAGTTCGTACTTAGATTAGATTCCTTGTCTCAAGGAACACAATCCAATAGAAACCTCTGATAAATTCCACATATAAATTTTGCAATATGTTCCATATTTTGAATGTTAATTAATGTCTCACCAAAGTAAGTCCACTATATGCTTCATATGTGTTTATAACAAAGAGAACATAACAAAACAGGAGACAGTAATTTCAAAACCTCAACCAAAATTACACTTTTGCAACTCTCTTTTAATTGTTCAAAATGACTTACATAGCATTCGTACAGGATCAAATAAGAAAACAAGAAATAAGATTATATAATTCTCCAAATCTTAGTGACTATTTTAGTTTGGTAGTTTATTATGCATCACACATATGCCAGGTATAATATTCTTACTTTTGTAATACTTTTCCAGTCTGATGTTCTCTGCTTGTACACGAAGTTCTTCAAAAGCCTTTATCATTCTCTAAAAATGTAAATAAAATTGGGTAAAAACAAATGTTCCGGAAGAAATTAATATATTCATACTTTATAAAGATATTCAGATTTAATATTAATATTTATTGTATACCATAGTGTCCCATGATATTAATATTATATTCAGTCATTGATATTTGCCTGCAATACTTTCTCTATCTTTAGGACTAGTCACTGTTCATTTTCTTCATTTTTTTAAATTATTACTGTTTTTAGATTCCATTTGTTCAAGCAGTAATGAAGTTTCTATATATGAAATGATGGCATACTATTTATAGGGAATTAGTGTGGTATGGTAGTAATGATAGATACGATCGATAATGAGAATTCCATGCTCATTCAGAATCAGTCTATGGGTGACTTTGGACTAGGTTGTTAGGTGGGATATAAAGGAAATAAATCAATAAACCTTTTCCAAAACATTAAAACAGAATAATGAAATAAACATTAGTCAAATATAGCAATAGCACTTAGACTTATATACCGCTTCACAGTGCTTTACAGCCCTCTCTAAGCGGTTTAGAGTCAGCATATTGCTCTCAACAATCTGGGTCCTCGTTTTAGCGACCTCAGAAGGATGGAAGGCTGAGTCAACCTTGAGCCAGTGAAAATCAAACTGTTGGCAGTCAGGAGAATTAGCTTGCAATACTGCCTTCTAACCACTATGCCACCACAGCTCGCTGGTCAATACAGTCAACTATATTTTCACTGAGTTTTTCGTAACTATAATTTAAAAAACAAATAAGGGGGAAAGGCCACAGCAATTTAGGTATTGATGCATCACCACAATCACTTTCTGCTTTTTGAGGTACCATTTCGTCCATCCCTAGCTAAAAGATCATCTAATGGCCTCAAGGCCCAGCTATAGGTGCATTACTAAACTACAGGTCTAAACATTTAATTATTTTAAGTATTTTCAGTGTATTACCTCAATGTTATTGTTAAGATCCACATACATTTGTCTCGTTTCTTCTCGTTCACATTCATCTTTAACAAAATTAATGATATGGTAGAATAAAAAATGTTAGAGTGTCAAATAAAAGATATCAGTAATAATAATACATAATTCAAGTTAGAATTAAATTAGGATTAAATGTTAGGTGTTTAGGACAGAGTATTTTATAATCTGTTATAATAAAGCAAGCTTTTCTGATTGTCCTATCAATTCGTCTATAAATTTTATTTTAAAAAATGCTTTCCTACCTATGTTCTTGACATTTTTGAATTTTGGTGTTGGAGAAGACTTTTGAGATTATCATGGTTAGCCATGTAAACAAACAAATGATTCTTCAAACAAACCAGAGTTCTCCCTTGAGGCAGAAATGACCCAGTTCAAATTACCATACTTAAGACACATTATATGAAGACCTAATCTCTTGAAAAGTCTATAATGCTGGGAAAAGTGGAAGAAAAGACAAGAAAGACCACCAGCAGCAATATGGGTACACTCAACTACGCTGGCGGACTTATGAGATTGGGAACAGATCCTCTTGGAGAAAATGTGCCTACTTCTTAAAAAAACTTTCCACTGCCCTAGCAGAACCAAATATTTTTGATAAATCTTTCAGGACCAGCTCCCTACCCAACCTATGGTCACACTAGCCACATTCATCCCTAGCTTCAAAAATGGAGACCCAGAGAAAGACCACCAGCAGCAATATGGGTACACTCAACTACGCTGGCGGACTTATGAGATTGGGAACAGATCCTCTTGGAGAAAATGTGCCTACTTCTTAAAAAAACTTTCCACTGCCCTAGCAGAACCAAATATTTTTGATAAATCTTTCAGGACCAGCTCCCTACCCAACCTATGGTCACTAGCCACAGTCATCCCTATCTTCAAAAAGGGAGACCCCAGCCTAGTTCAAAACTACAGACCAATCTCTTTATGTTGTGTCACCTGCAAAGTCATGGAATCAATCATTAACCAATCCATTACCCTCCACTTAGAGACTAACAACCTACTGTCTCACAATCAAAAAATACATTGAAGAAAGACA
>QLTV01001123.1:202052-221832 GCA_003457575.1 Thermophis baileyi
AACCTTTTTTGTACTTATTATATACTTATATTGTTTATACTTTGCTGTAATCATATACATGCTTCACAAAATAAATAAATAATAAAAAATAATAAAATCTACCTATGTGAGAACTAAGAATTGACATTGACTTAAAGGCACATAATCTATCCATCTATCCATCCATCCATCTATCCATCCATTCTATGCTGAACCAAGTAAACAATTTTAATTTAAAACGCCTTTTTTATTTTATAGGTAAACTCCTATTTAGGCATGATAGTTCTTGAGGAACTGACCAGCCAAGTAGTAGTTCTGAATATAAGGATGACCTTATAGTATATAGTATGTAATAAAACATTTTGTGAAGAACCACCTCTTATTTTTTATTTAGAAAATTAGAAAATTAATTAATTAATTTAATATTTTTATTCATATATAAGTATTTTTTGTTGCGATTTATAGTGTGGAAAAGATAAATGCTGATAAGAATATTTACATTTGTTGCACTTCTCTACTGATTGCATACATTTTTCTTTGAGTAAGTTGCACAAATGTCTTGTAGCATTATTTCTGAAGAGAAAAAATAACATTAACAACATTATGTTGCTACCGTAGTTCCTTGCTTTATAAAGAAATTTCTTTACAGATCAATTTAAAAATTCTGGAGTAGTTTCCTCACCTGATTCCAATTAAAGTAAAAGACCTATTGCCTAACAAAGGGGAGGGAAAGATTTGTGCTGCTGGGCGCAAATTTTTAAGAGCTTACTTGATTGTTTTAACAAAATGCTTTGTTGTGGAAGGAAGCTTGCTTATTCATAATGTAACTGTCATACAACCTTTCTCCATCGCTGAGAAGAAATGTACATGCTCTTCACCCATCCCTGAGCCAGCAGAAAACACTATTGATATTAAATTTGGTATTCTCTTTACCAAATTGTAGCCAACTCTCTATTGCAGGGCTGTCAAACTCCCGGCCCATGGGCTGGATGCATCACGCACTGGTCACACCCATGCTCGGTTTAGCGAAGTGGAAAAAAGTCCCGATATGTCACGTGACGCCATGACGACGTGAGTTTGACACCTATGCTCTATTGCCTCTTTTCTCAATCATTGCAAGTTTTCTCACTTCTATCCAATTGAAGGCTGATACAAGTGTAATAAAGGTGTAACTTCCAGCTATCCCTGGTAATGTCAGAATAAAGAGAAAATGCTACTTTATCACCAGAATAGTTAAGATCAGCTAAAGATTACCTCACTCATGGGCTATGCTGAGATGAAAACATTATTGGGATGCATCAAAAAATATGCTACCTGTGGATATGTTATCAAACTATGGATTTGATGCCATAGTTTGATGAAAGTAGAGAAAACGTTTAATTGGTTTTCTCAGCAATAACAAATTATTTATATAAAAACCTGGGTGAGATGGGTGAGGTAGATGTTGTCAAGTTGAAGATTTATCACTTCAAAACAGTGGGTTGTCTTTGGCGAGATGGCAGCATACAAGTTTGAATGAATGAATGAATGAATGAATAAAATTGCCAAGATATATGTCAATAATTACTGCAAGGTTGACTTTGGGTTCACTTCTGATACCATCTGGACACATCCATCTCTTTCCTTGATAACAATTTAACAATGGTGTCCTTTCGTGAAGAATTTTTCTCACCATTTCAACTATCCCACAGCCCTAGGATTTCCTAATCATTTCCCATTCAACTACAGATAGTCCTTGACTTATGACCATTTATTTAGCAATCATTTGAAGTTATGAAGGTGCTGAAAAATGTATAGTCCTCACACATATGATAGTCCTTGCACTTATGACTATTGCACCATCCCCAGGTTAATGTGATTGCAACTTGGACTCTTGGCAACTGGCTTGCATGTATAATCCACTGCAATTTCCTGCAGTAATGTGATCATGATTTGTGACATTTGGAAGAATGAGTTCGCACTTACGACTATAGTGTTCCTTTACTGCAGTAATTCACTTAATGGTCATCATAAAAATAGTACTAAAATTGGATCAGATTCAACTTACAACCGCAATGACTTAGGACAAAAATTCCAGTCTCAATTGTGGCTTTAAGTCAATGATTACCTGTGCTATGAATATATTACTTAGCTTTGTTTGAAATCAGCCAATGTCAGAAGGGTATTGCCGCTTGCTATAATCAATAATTTAAGTTCCATAATTTATTTTAGTAATGTTTTACTAATATTACTTACTCTTTTAGAAGTTCATTGTTTTCATGTATTTCATCTTCAAGTTTTAGGCTTAATTTTTCATTTTCAAACTAAATTCATAAAGATGCAAATGATATGTTTTAGTCTGAGTAAATTGTGACTCCCAAATATAAAAACATGGACTTTTCTTCATGACTGTGTTAATGTATATTTTTTCAGTCCTGGGGTTGACAGAAAAGTATGCTAGTACAATTTGTGCTGCTCTGAAGAAAATCTTTATTTCTTCTTCCAACATAACAACCAAAACTACCACCAATTACTCTCCTTAATAAGTGGTAGGCCAGATTTTGTTATATGTGCAGAGTTCAAAGACTTTAGACAGCTTACAAGTTGCCTTAGTAACAGTTGCTGGCTTGGTGTTGTTCCATGCCAATAAGTAACTATCACTTGGACTACTTCTGAATACAGCTCTATTGCACTGTGTCTAGTTACAGGCATCATGAAGAGGTTCCAAGGAGCAATGGAACATTCCCTATTGCCTCAACCTTGCTTCTGAGCTATCCCTGTGACTTGTCAATCAGGCTGTAAATAGAAACAGCAGACTGTTACTACTTTTACTCCGGTTCCCAAATATTCCAAATCCGTAAGTGTTGTTACAGTAGTGAAAGAGAATACTGGCAGTGAATAGCTATGGTTGTCAGCACTGGAAGTACCCTTTAAAAACAGAAATTACTTTGAGATATACAAACAGCACTCCTTTTCTCCAATCAGTAAAAAACCTGGATGTGTATAACCGCCATAGGGAGAAACAAAGAAAAACCTGTAAGGTATTCTTTTGGGGAAGAACCAGCAATATATAGCTGGCAGAACTCAGATCTTAGAATCCAGTACTAATCTTGTTTTAAATACAGTTCTAATATTTAATATTAAATGCATTCATGGATACCCATCCCATTATTTCTTTTTGGGGTTAATCAGTACCTGAAAATTATTATCTTATGATTGTCTTCTACAAGTTACTGTATTCTGATTCTTAATTTAATTCTATTTTAGCAAATATTCTGGGTGAATATAATAAAAAATATTCACATTTCTTTTCAACAAAGCTTAAACTCTAAAAGTTCTTCCAGACTGTATAAAAATGATTGGAAATCCCAAGAATGAAGTGTAACAAACGCTCTAACTGATTTTATGATGTCATAACTGTATATTCATCAGGGGTGAAATGCTCCCGGTTCCCAGTAGCGCCACCTGCTGGTGCTGTGGAGAACCGGTAGCGACGGCAGCACGAGGCTTTGCCCACCCACCTGGATGCCGCGTTTGGTTTGTTTTACCCTCTGCGCATGCGCAAAGCATTCTGTGCATGCGCAGAGGGTAAAACAAAACAAACGCGGCGTCGGGGCGGGTGGGCGAAGCCTCGCGCTGTCGTTGCTACCGGTTCTCCGCACCACCGGCAGGCGGCGCTACTGGTACGCCCGAACCGGGAGCATTTCACCCCTGATATTCATCATATAATCAGTGGTATTATTGTGTATCAATAGTCTTATCATTATTCACAAATTCTTGAATCACTGTTGTCTTATTCATCAGCAAGGAAATTATATTTCAAGCTGCAATTTCCATAAAAACAAAGATAATTATGGATGAGGAATGGCCAATTCATCTCACTTACCAGCTCCTAGGATCCCACTGCAATGGCATGACTTAAAAACTATCCTAATATAGCAAATATTTTAAACCAGCAAGAATGAAGTCATACCACCATGGTGAAGTTTTTTGGGTTTTTTTAAAGGGGTGGGGGAGAGAGAAAAATCATGTATATTTGTGTGAAACTGAGATAGCAGGATAAGGCAGTTATCAATGCCCGGCAAACAAATGGATTATTTAACAATTTTCTATGTTCACTCTTTGTAGTGAAGGGTGAGTCTTACTGTCATTTTTCTATGAATTTTATAGAATCAAAAATATATAAACATATCCATGATCATAGTGTCTTGACATGTATAATCAGTAAAAACAGCTTTGACAAATCTCTGAACTTTTGAATGAGATGAGTTGGAAAACAGAAAGATTATTGTCTACAATGACCCTAACATACAATGGAAAAATAATAAAACATTCACAGAACTCATCTTAAAATTGCATAATACCTTAAATGTTAAGTTTTTTAAAAAAAATTATTTTAATTTATTACTTTATTTTGAAGTCCATTTCAAAATACAATAAACACTTGCCTGTAATTCTTGAATGGCTTTACGCAATGCTTCAATAATCTTTCTATTTTCTTGCAATTTTTTCTCTTTTTCCTTTAATTCATATTGTACACTGACTTTCCATCTCTTGATCTTTTCTGCTTCTTTGTAAAGCCTTGAATAAAGCTCATTCATTGTCTCCATATTCTACAAAAATAGGTTTCAATGTAATAAATAATTAGTTAAGTACGTGTTATCTCATTTTAGTACTCACATTTGCCATTAAACCTAGCCTTGGATATACTCAAAATATGCAACATAAAAAGAAGAGACTATAATATTGTCAATAAAATAGTTTTCTCATCTCAGAAAAAGTTATCCACAACTGTTTAAATGATTAAGGACAATGCACTAGTAACATAAAAAAAAAATGAGATGTCAGTAATTTTCTATAGCTAATTATTTTTTCTTGTAGGTGACTATTTCTTAATAGTACCCTTCAGGAAATTGTATTTATTTCATAACTGTATAAAAAGTTGATTTTTTGAAATCTACTTACATGTTTGTATCAAAAAATTATCACTGATCTAAAGCAGTTTAATTTTCAGTCTAAACTAAGTCTGAAGTTTTTATCAAAAAAACAAGCCTGATGCTATGAGCAGCTTTCTTTAAGGATGGCTAAATTTCATAATCCATGAAACTGTCACATGTTGTCATGGATAACTATTTAACATTTTAAAAAAATCATTAAACTAAGTATAAATTTAGATCAGAGAAGCAAGATAAATGGTATACAGCTTTTGTTCTCAATAGTTACCTTTCCCTCAATTTAAAGTTTTTTTTCCTATTTGTGTAGTTTCAAAAGTATTGCTGTACAAAGGACAAAATCAGTAATATCCACATTATCTGCATGTAAGAATTAGCCAAATATTAAAAGTTCATTATTTTCTCTAGAAAGAGAAAAATACCTGAAGTGATAAAGAATATAATAAACTTGGCACATCTAAACCGTGTATTAACATATTAAACAATAAATGCTGCACAAAGAACTGTTATATTAAAAAATGTGAACTATTTCATATTGAGTGAAAAACACTTTAATAAGATCATAGAAGTGCAGATAAAACTGTACTAAAGATTGCATCTTGCCAATACATTACCAGATAATTAATAAATACACCGATGAGCTATTTTATACACATGAGTAAATAGGATTCTGTATTTTGATAGGAATATTATTTTCATTTTGACATGGAGTATATCCTGCTGATCTACAATAGTTACCCTTTTATTAACTCACAAAAGCATTAATAATCAACATAACCAAACTCCCAAATTAATGCAATCCAAATTTTAATACAACTTTTATATTATATAATTAACTGACCTCTTGCTCTATGTCAGGCACAAGCTTTACTTTCTGTGGAGAAGGGTCTGTAAAATGAAACATTTTATTTTGACCATTCAATATGAATATTTTTTGTAATAATTTTATTAAAGTTTACAGTTACAAAGATAAAAACTACAAACTAAAAAAAATACAAAGAATAAAAAGTGTAAAGAGAAAATAATGTATAGTAAAAAAAATGTGTATAAGAAAATAACTTCCCCCTTTATCATGACAAGTACAATTTCATTAACATCACCCTAATACTACGGTACAACAAAAGCTCCCTTCCTCCCATATCTCTATCTTATCTAGAAACAATTCTTAAAACCTCATTTCATCCTAATCAACAAAGCCCATTAAGATTTTTTTTACAAATTTTACAAATAAAAATTGCCTGAGATAACAGCATAACTATTTTAACCTTAATCAAATGAGCTTGTTATATTCTTTTACTTGTAGCACAATAACTTATCACTTTCTCTAAAAATACAGAAGATCTATTCTTCTCCATCTGATCTTTTATCTATAAATAAATATTTAAAGCCTTGTCATTTGGTCCTGGTCAGCAAATATCCATTAAGATTTTACCAGAAACAACAAAGTATATATTTTAACCTTGATCAAATAAACCAACTTTATTTTCCTTCCCTTGCTTTTAAAATCTTATTTTTAATTCCTTTAAACAGTGTCCCAGAATTCTATTTTTCTGTCTCCTCAGAAAGTCTTCCAAAACTTTTGTAAATCCAAAATGAAAGAGTTATCTAAGTCATTCTTTTTTTGTTATTTGTATATCAATTTTAATTAGTAAATCATTTGGCAGATTCATCTGTACGTATATCCAGTGTAACATTTTTACTTATATCATTCTTGTAACCTGTCATTTTTAAATCCATATTCAAATCAGCCTCAATCTTGTCCAGTAAAGCATGCCCCGCTTCTATAACCTCTTTTAAATCCAATTTTATAGCAATTTTACGAGTAACTTTGGAGTGCATTGTTCCAAAATATTTATCTCAAGCTAGAATAATTTGTTCCATTCTGTATTAGTGGGTCTCTTTTCCTTTACTTATACTTTGTTTTTCCTGGTTCCCTCTAGCATTAGTCTTCAAAGTACCATCTTATCTAGAGGTTTCTTCCTGGTCCACAGGAAGATTTCTTATATTTATTTCAAAATCATTTTTAAATAAAATTCTAACAACCTTTTTTCAAAGGAAATATTCTTGTAGTCAGTTTCAAATCCAAGTGACCCCTTAACCCATTTATAACTTTGCAACATCAATGTTCTAATCACCTTTTTTGCTGTTTATTCCTAAATTGTTTTTTAATTCCAATTCCAGGGAAAAATAGCATGAAGTACAACTCTTATTGAACAAATATGGAGAGAAAAAACAGTGATTCTTCAAAGCACAACAATAGTAGATGAAACTTGACTGACTGCATAAGGGTGGGTGAAAGAGTAGGAATGAAGAAACGCTAGAAATGGATGGATAACTGATCACATCCATAATTTGGAAAAAATAAGAGATCCCTCCTTCTACATTGAAAAACTGGTGGTGCTGGATGGGACCTGTAACTGCATGAAAAATCATTCAAAGGCTGCTGTTGGTGATATGTTTTGAAGCCTTCAAAATAAGAGTGGACTTTTATGGTAAGATATCCAAAGAAGAAAGTGGGAATATTGGAATTGGCTATCTAAATGAGGTGAGAGAAGACCCTCTGAATTGTGAGGGTATGTGAGTAGTCCCCTCACCTCAATTTAGCCACAAGTGAGAATAGTGCCATAAGTTGATTTCAAGCAGGATTGGTTGGTATTGTCAGTTCTTACAAGAGACACAGGTAAAGTCAAAAATTAAATACAGCAGGGGTTCAAGAAAAGATCTTTATTATTATAGAGTAAAATAACAAATTCCTGAAAGCCTTTCAGTTTCTATTTCATATTGAGCAAAAGTGGTGAGGTGTTATTTGAGTTTTGTAGGACTATATAATCTCATCTGAAACTCTCCCCACCCCCATTTATTCATTTTTTTTTTCTTATTCCCAAGGCCAGGTCTACAATTCTTCACAAGTATTAACTCAAAGTGGAATAGCTCTTGGAGTTTTATAAAGTAAATACAGTAATATCTGCAATGTTATCTGGTATTGTTTTGATCTTTGGAGTTCCAGGGACTAGATAAAATCATTTGTAGTGTAAACTCCAATATTTCTAGCCTGGATCCATGATCAATCTTACTCTTTTGAGCATTTTTGTCCATATTTCAATCTTCCTTTTTGTGGTAAAGCTTTGAGAAAATAGTGGAATAGAGGATGCTAGATAAAGCAGATTATCTAGATCGTGTTTGGGTAGAATCTTACTCTTTTGAGCACTCTTTGAGAAAAGGAAAAGTGCAACCAATCTTGAAGAAGGCAATTGTCTTGCCCTTTCCTGAAGCAGCTGTTCCAAGATTCAACACTATTAGACAATTTCTGTCCATATTCCAATCTTCCTTTTTGTTGTAAGCTTTAGAGAAAGTAGTGGAATAGAGGATGTTAGATAAAGGAGATTATCTGGATTCCTGTATCGGTAGAATCTGAACATGACTTGAAAACAGTACTGCTTATTCTGATAGATGGGCATTGTTGAGATTTGAATGGAGCTAATATGCTCCTCCTCATACTTTCAGACTTCTTAGCAACATTCTATTCATCTAGAATACCTACATATGTATGGGGTAGGGAATATCATTCTAAGGTCTCATTCTGTTCTTAGAATATCATTCTAAGGTAATCATTCTGTTCTTTCCTAAGTTGATGGTTCCAACTGATAGTCATGGGGGAATTGCAACTGAGCCCATGATTGTCACAACATAGCTCTTTCCTATACTATCTAACATTTACATGAAACCATTGGTTTGAATTGAGACCCCATCAGTGTGGGCATGATAATGAGCTTTACATCTCCATCTCAAGCTGGACTGAAAATCCGGTCAAGTATCTAGAAGCTGTGAGGGACTGCATGGAATGAATCCTAGGAAAACAAAATTATTCATTGTACAACATCTTGACTGCCAGTTTTGTTCTGTTTATTGCTCTAAATGATCCATGGTGTAAAAGACCAGGTTCGTGATTTTGGAGTTTTCATTGGGCGTGCCTCTTGCTAGAACAGCAAATGAAAGCAACAGCCATCCCAATTTAGATGGATGCACCAGATAGCAATAGCAATAGCTCTTAGAATTATATACCACTCCACAGTGCTTTACAGCACTCTCTGATCTGTTTACAAATATCAGCATATTGCTCCCAACAATCTGGATCCTCATTTACTGGCCTCAGAAGGATGGAAGACTGAGTCAACCTTGAACCGGTCAGTATCGAACTCCTGGCTATATTGCATTCTAATCACTGCGCCACTACGGCTCCTATGTAGGTGTAGGTTTCCTGAGCCAGAAAATCCTGGCAACAGTGACTCATATCCTTAACTACATATATTTACATTACGAATCACGTGAAAATCACTGTTGGTATAAAACACTACAATTAAGACACTTACGTGGGAGAGACACTATTGCAACGTAAGACCTATATTCCCATCACTGTATTGATTGTCAATAGCTTATCAAATCCAATTCAAAATGCTGGTTTTAAATATATAAAGTCTTACATGGCTCAGCCTTGGGTTACTTTAGGAACTTTCTTATCCAGATAGATTCTGTCTGTCTTTTATAATTATCAAAGAAGAGATGCTTAAAATCATGGTCCCACTAAAAATTAGGAGATGTGGACCTGAAGGCAGATCTTCTCTGTTGAACCCCTCAAATTTTGGAATATCTTGTTCCCACTTTATTGGCCTTTCTTATTTAAGATAAAATGTGAATTTTAGTAGTAATGTAGGGCTACCATTTTTATTTGGAATTTTATTTGTCAATAATATTTGTCAGGTTTGATATAGTGGGTTTTTTAAATATTCTGTTTCATGGATTTTATCAACTTTATGTTTCTGAACACTCGGAATCATGATAAAAGGATAATATATGTATATCTAGTGTATTTAATGAATTAATGTAGTAAACTACTACTGAATGAGGATATTAATTATATTATAGTATGTGTATACAGTACTACAGTATACACTATATACTATAGTATACATTTCCTTCTGGGCACATGTTTATCTGGTTACCATAAACCATAAATGAAAAATAAAATGAAACATAGAAAATAGAAATGTAATAGAAAAGCTATCAATTACATATATAAAACAATGCAATTTTAAATCCAGCAATCCATCCTTTAACGTACCAATGACTTCTATATGTTTTGAAATATTTTTCATCCCATAAGATGAGTTATAATATTCTTCTGTTCCATTACTAAAATTCTGAAAAAAATTATGAAAATAGTAATATATTATAACATATTAATTCACAGAAATAGCACTTTGATAATGTATAAAGATGAAATTAAATTATGATTCATAATGAAAAAGTTAAAACTAATTATTCATTCACAGGACAAGTTTAGAACTATTAAAGTCTTAGAAAATGTAATAACAGATCTGGTTCCAATCTAATATTAAGTGCATTTAAGTTCATTGAAATAGCATACTAACTTTCCACACCTCTGATCTCTTATACACAACTCTCGATTGATCAACAAAGATCAGCAAACTGGATCTTTCTGAAGCATAAAAAGACTTTCCAGTCTTTCCACCTTTCAGAAAGATTGCCAGAAAGCTAGCGAAAGCAGTGTTTCTAAAGGCTAGAAAGACTTAGCTCACAGAGGGGAAAGAGACTGGCATACTCGGCTGGAGATCTTTGGGATCCAAGCTTCCTTTTTCCAATCCAATGTGCTGGGTCTTTCTGATAAGCAGTTTCGGGTTATAAAGGAAAACTTCTGGGAATTGATTTAGATCTTCAATTTAGGACCAAACATTTAGTAATTGAATATGTTAATTTTAAAATCTGAAATGTTTTATTTCATTTCCAAAGTTTTCATACCCTGAATATTTAATAAATGTTGAAATTATTTTTTTTAATTAAAAAGTTTTTTTCTATTCAAATATATTCCAGTTTTTACAAGATAAGCTAACATTTTTCTGCATTTACTTAGAAAAAAAGGATATATTCATATTTACCTGAAAGAAACCCTCATCCCGTGTACTTGATTGTGGTTTGACTGCAGACACCTGGGTGTTACTCAGTCTTGGTGGTACAAACAATTTAAATTTAAAAGATTTCTCTTCTTCTTTCTCACTCTAAAAAGACACCAGGCTCAAATCTCAAAATAACATTTAGCAATGTTTTATGCTTTATTGCACATATTGATTGTATCAAGTTGCTTCTCTTTGCACTTTTTCATACTCTGCAGATCAGTGTGAGCTCTTATACAATCTACTACTTGATACCATAGTAGACTAATACTACATAGTAGGCTAACATTATTACTACTCTAATAGTTGGGATAAAAAAATTAGGAAATATATATTGCTTATATTTAACAGGGGGAAAAGCCAATTTCAATTAAATAAACTATTATTCATGAGGCAATGACATAGACTGGGATCAAACATATACATAGGAATCTTAGAATATAAGATCATAGTAAGCTGCTTTTCTATGAGATACATACATTTAGCTATGAATGCCTATCTCCTCAGTTTAGAGCCCCAGTTTAGACAGCTTTTGAATTGCCTAAATATGTTCTTTTAATTTCTTAATACGAAACATTTTTATTTCTAATCTAGTGTTTTATTACACTGAATTTTTATTATTATAATTCAAGTTAAGAAAATTGTTATTTACCATGGATGTTTTCATTGTTGATTTATTTTTGTAAACCATTGGAGTCTCTGGCAGATTCAGAAGCATACAAATGGAATAAATTAACAAACATAGAAATAAATGATAAAATGTTTAGCTGGTATTAAAGCTATTTAGAATACTTTTTTGGATGAAGTTGATTTAATTTTGCATAGGTTTCATTACTATATATGAAAAGTCTCCATAGGATTGCTCTTTTTTTCTGGATATTTTAGTGAAGAATATTATGGTGCCAACAAAATAGAAAAGTGGGGGTAGAAATCCAAGGCCCTGTCAGAAAAGGAGGGCTTTCAAATTTAGCAAGACTGACTTATGGTAAAGCAAAGAGAAAGGATATGCATAAGACCACAAAGTCTAAACATTATCTAGAGGGGAAGAAGCAAGTACAAAAACTTATTTAAAATCAAAATATAATAATAAAACTGCCTTTGACTGAACTGTCAAGAAATAATGATGAACTTATAAAGTGTTTATTTACTTGAAGTGTAGTAACAGAACAGTAACTAAAGTCACAGCTATTTACCTGTAAATGACTCCCAATCAATTCAGAAACTTTTGTATCAATATGTTTAGGAATATGTAAACAAATGTACTTCTTTTCTACTTATCTATAATTCTCTCCTCTTGCTTTACTCTTTCTAGGACATGGGTTCTAGATCAATTGTCAATCTCTCAACATTTTGAAAAGCCATCATCATCAAAATAATGTTCAGGTAATACTTAACTTTAGTCTGAGACAGTGTGTCATTTGACATTACTGATGAAATAAAGAACCAAACTTAACTAAATGTAACGTTTTACATTCCAACGACAATGAATGCAAATGCGAAATAGCTCATTAGTAACATGTACTATTGCAGGCAGGGATTTTTTTTAACTTGAAAGTTTATGCATTTCGCTATTAATTGGCATATTTAAGTTACAATAGCGATCGAACATTTTTATTGTTAAACATTTCTTTTATAGTGCAATAGCATCTATAACCGAAAAGCTCTAAAAAAGATACTCTAGAATCATGCATAAAGATCATAGGCATAGGATCCCGTTCTCAGCCTCGACAAAATGTTACTCTCGGACACATCATACGTTAAGACAAGTGACCAAAGGAGGTTGCGAGGCGCTGAGAAAGCGGAATGAAAATACAGCCCTTAGGCCAGGAGACCCGTGCGTGGATGAAACTTTACCTCAAACGGCAGCACCGAGCGTAACGACCCCAAGCATTGGAACAAATAAAAAAGAAAAAGGCGGGAAATAAATCGATCCAGAGCCGTGTGCAAAAGCGCGAGCCGCAGATCGGCGGTTTAACGCCTTTTGCTTCAAGTTCATTCGGGGAGGGGGAGGGGGAGGGGGAGGGAGAGAGGGAGAGAGAGAGAGAGAGAGAGAGAGAGAGAGAGACCCAAAGATAAAGAATGATCGGTATCTCGTTAATCAGAGGTTCACCTGCCCGCCTCGCAGGTAGACCACTCTCCCGCGATCCTTTCCAAAACTTGGACCCTCTTTCTCAGTTTGGCCCTTTCGCTTCTCATCCAAGAATGGAGAAGCGAAACGTCTTCAAAGAAAAACCAGAAAGTCCAGTTGCCTCTTGAAAAAAGCACCATGGCAACCATGACCTGGATGGCTGAGAATCTCCATAGACAGTTGGACCTTCTTTCACGTTTTGTTGATGAAGGCAACCCTAAATCTTCACAAAACCTAAACTGAAAGCGTTGTAGCAAATTGGACTGAACACTATGATAAGAACTGGGGGGGAGGGGAATATGTTAACACATGAGAAAGAACTGTGGCTTCGCAAACAGATGGTCGTCCCGGATTCAGTTTTGGGGAGCCGCGGATAGCTGGTCAGGGTAAACAAGCTTTTAGATGAGTAAGACTACTCAACATTCGCAAATGGTGTCAGGAAATCAATCAAGGTCTCGCCATCCCTTGCATCTAGAAATGGAGCAAGCCGATTTCATTGACGCCGAATTGGAAAGCACTAGAGAATCTGTGCGCAGCCAAATCAGACAAGAGGATGTGCGGTGAATGTATTTTCTACCAACAAAAAGAGCAATTAGGTGGTGTTTATTCGCAGAAATTTCAACTAGGAACTAACGGAACTTCTCGATGTACCATCCAGTAGCAGCAATCTGTGCTACTTGATCTGTTTTATTTCTTCTAAATTTTGAAATAATGCAATATGACTTTAAATTAGAGGACTACCATTTTAAACGTGTATAAATGTATTTTAGAAATAAAGATTTCTGACCCAATTAAGCATATAAAATCAATTTGCTGCAGAAAATCAGACATAGTGCATTTATTAGACTTAAATATATACCTGAAAAATATTGCATTAAACAAAATTAAAAATATTAGCTTTATATTCAGATGTCATTTACACAATATTATTTTAGATATGAATAATAATTCTTAAATGCAAAGATAATATCTCCAATATAAAAACAGCAGAACTTTAAGATATATATCTTCAAAGTTACAATAATAGAAATTAACAGGAAGCTTTTTTAATTGAGAAATTATATCAAAAGATAAGCTGGGGATTAGTTATCACTATATTAATGTAAATCATTAATACCAGTCTAAATTAGCCTCTAGTACTAAACCATAAAATCCAAACAGATGGCAATGTCTACCCAAACATGACTGATGTTAATAAAGAGTAAGCGGGATGCAACCTGCTTGGTTCTTGGATGGGAGACCAGAAAACTCCCAGTGAAAATAACATCCCAGAAGAATGCAGTGACTGAAAACAAATCCAGAGGAATGTAGTGACAACACACTTCCATTATTGCTGAGAAGGAAACATTGCGGTCCACAGTAGTGTCCAGAAGCTAAGTTCAACTCAATTGTTTTTATTTTATATACAGTATATACCTTTCAAATTCACTGGAAATCTTAGTTGTATTCACAAATGAAGTCATATTAATTTAAACTTTCAGTTTAAATTAAAAATTGGCATGAATAAGTTCTAAAATATACGTCTAAAATAGTCCATCTACAACATGACTTCACACAGAGGTGAAATAATGTTAATAAATGTTAATATTTAATTATTGTAAGTATTCAGCTTTGGCAAACGAGATAATATGACGTGAATGACATGGTTTGGGGACATGCATATATATATATATAAAATGGTAAATTTAATCAACCAACATTTATGCAGTATGCCCAAATACGTTACAGATTGTAATATTTGCAAGGTCAATACCTTTGCAGTGTTCATGTATGAGTGGGCTACAGTATAAAACATTCTTCCTATAACCATGTTTTTTTCTCTATTCATAAAATAGAATAATGTAAGTACTAATTTAAGGCCCAATGTACTGTATATCCATATGGAAAATCAACCCACCTTTTACTAGAGGTCTGAATGGTTCATATAAAAAACTGAATGCATTACAATATAACAGTTTAAACAAATTTTACATATATCTTTTAAAATGCTGCAGTAACATTTTGTCAATAAATTGTACACATTTTCATATTTTTGCTTACCCAAAATGCATATGGGTGCTTTCACAACACAAGCTGACATTCTGAATAATTACCATAACAGATTTATGAGATATAAGCCATTTAACATAAATGATTTCTTAAAATAAAAGTGTAAGAATTAAGGAACAGCATGTTTGAGAAAACAGTCCTTTGTAACAATTCATAAAAGTAGCAATTTTTCAGTGCAAGTCCCACATTTCACAAAGTAAAGAAGTCAGCTTAGGATCCCTTGTTCTCCAAGTTACTAGTACTTCTGAGTGATTGTGATTAAGTGTTCTGAGTTCAGTGAGCCGCCCTATGAGGCGGGCAAAATGTTGCGGTTCTTCAGGGTGATAGATTTTTGAATATTTGTACAGAATTCCTAAAAAAGGTTCCTGGAGTTTTTCTACATGTTGCTTGTTTTTTAGGAGTGGTCGATCTGAAAAATATGAACATGATTTTTTATATGCAAATACACATAATTTTGTGTAAAACAAAATAACTGTCATTTCCAACTTCAACTGTTGTTAGGATATTTCAAAATTACAGAGCAACTGAACCCCAACCAGCTTGTCTATCCTTATGACAGAATTCCTCTATTTGTGTTCTTATGTCAATTACCAGGCAATATCAAAAAGACAGCATTGGATTCTTAAGTAGCAATCATGTTTGGTATGAGAATACTACTGTATATATTCTTGTGCTATTGGCTACAGATTTTCCAGAAATCTCTTATGCCCATTCAGGTAATGATTCTGATAATTTCAGCAGAATAGGGATAATATGGTATTGTACCTTTTAAGAAATAAATACTTAATTTAGAAAAAAAACTTATTAAAGATTTATTAAAATGTGGAAAATTATGGTAGTCCTAAAAGAGAAAAATAAAATTTCTGTTTTCATTCTTAAAATTTGAACTTCGTTTTAAGTAATTGCTAAAGCTACCTGAAAAATACACAGTAGTTGCAACAAGTAATGCATACTCTGTTGCGGTCACATTAAGTTCTCCCATGCTTCTGTAGAAATAAAATAATGCGGTGATAAAGTCCTCAGTTATACCTATAAAAATAACAGAAAATATCAGATAACAGCTAAATAATATATCATTGATTCATTCTTAACAGAAATATTAGGCTAAATATAAATGAGTAAAATTCATTTAGAAACATTTTTGTGAGAAGGTTTGTTGGCATTTTAAATAAGTTAATGGTAGTAGACATATTAAAAATAAAGAATTGTGTTAGAGGAATCAGAATGGTGAATAAAAAATCAGTGAAAATTAGTATGTTCAGAGAGAAAAAGCAAAAGGTAAGACTTTTAAAACTCAACAGAAAAAGCTTAAATGAAAAATGAAGAAACAAACTCTTTTTTAAAAAAAAAATAGACCACAATGGGTTCTCCAGATAGTAAGAAGAAAACTTTTCCAAAATTAAACTTGAGAAAAGTAATGGAAGTCCTTCAAAGTTATATGAACATAAAATAATAACACCCACACTACCATCTCATCCACTAGTGTGGGAAGAACAAGAAAAAAACTACTAAACAATAGTTTATTAATTGTATAATGATAATTTTAAGAAGTCAGAAAAAAAAGTAGATCATGGAACATATTAACAATTGGGGTGATGAACTATGTGAGAAACAAGATGATTCCAGGATTCAAAAAAGTAAAAAATGTACATGATGGCGGTATCAAGATGCTAAATCCAAATAGTGAATTGGATGAAATAAAAAATATGACACAGAGATACTTCATTATTAAAAATTCAGTAGAAGAATTTTCAAGATATTTTATTTACTTTTCTGAAACTAGATATATTTAAATTAAATAATTATTTAGCCATTTATTAAACATATAACAATGCCCCGTTACCTGTTGTACTAGTAGATGTTGGACTTTCTTCTCTATGAGACATTTCTGTGGGATAAGCACTTTTATTTTGGCCACATATAGTATGGTCAGAAAATTTTATATGATCTACAATAAAGAACAAAAAAAACAAATATTCTTTTTAAAATATTTTAACAGAAAAAGTTAGACTACAAAAATATTGCTTATTAGCAATATTGTTAGAAGAAAGGGTCATTCAAAAGAAAGGGCACGGATGGGACAAGCTTTATAGTAAACATTGGGCCACTTCATTATATACATAAAATAAAAATGCTGGTATTAAAACTTACTTTCATGAAATGGTGTCTGATATTCAATTCCTTGTTCATTGTATAATTGTGCTGAGCGTAAAAACATGGCTTCAATTGTAGAACCTTTTAATAGTGCAATCTGATCATCATTGGCTAAGCTTTCAAATCCTATAGTGTAAAGAAATAGGTAAAATTACACTAAGGAAAATTTACCTTTTACTTACCTTTTCTGAAAAGTTTTTTAATAAAAAAATAATCAGATTTGAAGATTGTAATTTTTTAGATTCCATCTCTTAAGATTTTACAGCCTCAGATATGAAAATTGTTGCTGGAAATGTTCTGTTTCCCATCATAAAAGTTCTATGTTGGAGAGATCCAAAGCGGGGGGAGGTTCATGAACTTTCCAGGGAGCGAACGAAAAGAGGTTAGCTTCTAAACTGCTAGCCCAGCAACATTCTTCCACTTGTAATTTGAAGAGAAGGAAAGAAGAATAGAAATTACTTTTTAGTCCCACTTAGCCAATAGGAAACATCCAGGGCTGTAGTAATCTTAGACACTCTGATACTGAATACTGTGACAAAGAAAATTGTGAAGCTAAATAGGACCATTGCAGATATTTGAAATATTTTTTAAATTATTGTGCATTGTGAAAATGTAAAACTTAAACTTTAAATGTAGAGTTGAAAGGAATTCCAAATACTGAATAAGTTTATGAATACACCAGGGGCTACTGATTTGCAGAAAGTGGAAAACTAGATAGTATCACTGCCATGATAAAAGCACCAGAAGAACATTCCAGATCCAGCAGTGGAATGGTTAAAATTCATCAGGCTCATTGAAATGGACAGGGACGACACATATTTAAACTGATTTTGATATCTAATTTGTCTAATTTGGGTCCCATCAAATATCTTAGACTACAATTATTGTTTTGCAATGTATCCAGTGTCAAGAATTATAAAAAGCATAACCAAAATATCAAAAAATGGGGAATGCTAACTAGATCAATTAATAGCAGTTTCCTTTGGGTCCAAACTTATTTATACTTGAACTAGAGCAGCAGTGTCCAGAGGAGATGTTGAAAAGTTAAGAAAGCAGCACAACTGTAGCTTTTAAAAAAGCATTGACACTGCATACACATATAAAGGGGTGTGGCCTTGATTACACTGCCACAAGCACCATCTTGACCCGCTATGAATGCCACTAGAGTAGATGATATCAGTGTCAATTCAAGATCTAATGGACAAGATGTGGATAGACATTTTAATTCCATAGTAATAGTGGCTATTTTCAGGAACAGAAATAAATGGAAGACAGGATGAACAGCTAGAATGAATACAGAACACTGATAAACACATAAGTGAGGGGAGAAAAGAGTTTTGGTAAGAAGATGTTCAAGTGGATTTGGAAAGAAGTCTTTATATGTTTCCAGACCTTTGATGCAAATTGTTTACGCTGGCAGAAAACACAACCATTTTTTTCAAATAAAACAAATTTGCATGAAGTAAGGAAATCCTGTAGTTTGCCACTGTGCTCTAGGATGTTTTGGTAATATCTCATCTTCCAAATCCAGTTATCCAAGAGCTGCCACCTGGGGCCGTGGAGATTAATTTGGTATAAAGTCATATACCCAAAGTTAGTACATATTTTGAGTCAGCTAAAGAGATTGATCAGAACTAGCTTGTAAAATGCTATATTAAAAAGTATTACCTGGGAGTCTTTTTGTAAAATCTACTAGGACCTGCACATGAACCATTGCTGTTTCCGAAAGACGTAGAAAATTCTCTTCAGGATTAGTATTTTCCTGTAACTAATTAAAAATATTTAGAATGAGCCTATATGCCATTTGAAACTTGAAATACCAGATCTCTCAAAAAATAAAGGTAAAGGTTTCCCCTTTCCAGTAGTGTCTGACTAAGAGCCGAGGGAGCCAGCATTGTCAAAAGACATTTGCATAGTCATGTGGCCAAGGCACATGGAACGCTGTTACCTTTACTTTCCCACCAAAGTGGTACCTATTTATCTACTTGCATTTGCATGCTTTGCTGCTAGGTGGACAGGAGCTGGGGCTGGGGCTGACCACTCTGTGTGGCACTTGGGTCTTGAATGCCTGGTTTTGAACACTTGGGTCTTGAATGCCTGGTGTCAGCTTTTCAGCTTTCCAGCTGACAAGCTCAGTGTCTTTAACTGCTGAGCTATCACACCCCTTCTCAAAAAAAAAAATATCTTGGTAATATTAATGTATGAGCACATACAAACTTTTTTGCTTCCTCCATTGGAATTGTGCATTTTTGGTGAGCAACCAAAATATGATCAATGAGTTCATGTTCTGCAGGAGTAAATTCCATTCTCTCCTGGACCTTTGAAAAAAAAGGTAGGCTTTACTTCAATGCCAAATGCTATAATTAATATGTTTTTATAATTTATATTATTATATTATTATATTATATTATATTATATTATATTATATACATTACACTACACTACACTACATTATTATATTATATTATATTCAATAATATATTAACTATCTTATATTTGCTTATTATTACTTTATTTTATTAATTCATAAATATATTGAATTAATAAAATGACAATGTTTTTTTCAGTTA
>QLTV01001123.1:222355-232519 GCA_003457575.1 Thermophis baileyi
GACAAAAAAAAAGACAGGAGGACATTTTGGATTACTGAAGAAGGAAAAAGAAGTTCTACAGAGACTGATTAAGTACTGGATGACTAGGAGGAGAAAGACTATTATTTTACAAGTAAATTAAATATTGATTAACTGGATATTATAATATAACAAATTCATATAAGTAAATATATATTTTCCTAATTTAAATACTTCTTTAAAATAGTTAGAATTTTCAATAATAGACTGATATTATTATATTATATTATTATATTATATTATATTATATTATATTTTACATTATATACATATAAATAATAATATAATTAAAACATATAAAAATATAAAACATTAAAAAATATATAAAAACATATGAAAGATGACCCTACTTTTAAAGGTTTGGTTGTAGAAGATACATGCTTGCTGTCCATTCCCTCATCTTCCATTTTGATGTTGCAAAGAAAACTACTATATTTTCTAAGTCGTTTTGATTTACATTGGACTTCAGTTAGCAAACCTATAAGAATTTACACCAAAATTCATAAGCATATTTAAGAACTGTGTTGATATTTAAGTTACATTGTAAAATATGTGGCACTGTTGAAATTGAAATTGTATTAACAATTACTATATTTGGTTAATTTATTCTATTCCATGATATGAAACTTATCAGAAATGTTCCTAAACTAAGTAGCACATCAGAAACCAGAGAAAAGTAGTTTTGGCACTCACATTCAGCCAGCATTCCCACAGCTTTACATTTCTTTAGGCGACATTCCTGACACTTCCTCCTCATATACATATCCATTTCACAATGACCTCCACTCTTGCATCTGTATATTGCATTTTTGGTGATGCTCCGTCGAAAAAATCCTTGCAACGATTATTTCAGATTATGACAAATAATAAAGAAACTATACATACATCATTACTGTACTTTAATTTGTAGTGTTCAATATACTAAGGTAATATATTTCAGAAAAATAGTGTGTCAATAAATAAGATTAAAAAATTACAAATCTAAAATAGAATTTCTTAGAAGGAAATGAGCTCCATTGAACTCAAGGGTCTTACTTCTGAAGTACATGGATGTTATAAGATATGATAAGATTGTTATTAAGGTAATTATTTGCAATTATTTTTATAGCTTACAATGATTTATAAGAGGTTAGACATTTTAAACAGCTTCAAAAGGCCTACCTTTCCCCTCACCATCACCTCATGAGTAGATTAGGCTGAATTTCTGAGAATGTTCATTACAAACTTAATCTGAAGATTATCTGATATTTCCCTCTCAATAGAAATTTTCACCACCACCACCACACACACCCCCCCCCATTGAAATTCAATAAGAAAATTTGCTTATTGAACTTCAAAGGTGATGAAAATTTGAACACTTGTCAGTGCTAGGCCTGATCAGCGCAATTGGCAGGGACCAGATTGCTGAAGACTGTATTGAGGGGGAAATATCAGACAATCTCCAGATTAAGTTTGCTCATCTTCAGTATCCACATTACTTTATTTTCTGAATAGCCCCGAACTTCCTGCTTTTGATCTTTACTCCTACAACTCTAATACTATCAAACTATCTAAAGTCCACTGACTTTTACCAAATGTCATTTGCAATTGAACAGAACATAATTTGCTTCCTATAATATGCTTAGACATTACAATCCTACAATTTCCAACACCAATCTCTGTCCCATTATCTTCTTAACTCATGTATATTTTGAATAATCAGTATTTGGCACTTCATTCCTAAACCTTTCATATGCCAGTTCCACTTAAGATACAATATTCTTTTCTTACTACCTTTACAGCCTTCACAGGTGAGCGCATTGTAATGATATCCTGAAGCCTTGTCTCCACAGACTACGCAGAGTTCTTCTTGCCCTTTTATTCGTAAGGCAGAATGATTAAGCCTGGGTCGTTTCTGTCCAAGGTATCCTCCCCCATCATGATGGGCACCCATGCAGGTGGGTTTACTGAGTTCACAATTATTGATGATGTATTGACCATCGCTGAACTGAGAGTCCAAGCTATATGAATTGTAATGAGTCTGTGGAGATGGTGTCTGTAATACTGGAGGGAACTGAACAGTTGAATATTGGCAGTAAGGAGCAGCTTGGAAGTCAAGGTCTTGCACCGGATAACTGATATGTTCTGGTAAGATATCTGGATTGTTTTGAAAAAAATCACAATTTAGAATTTGACATGTTTAATTGTAAACTAATGTAACATTTCTACATCTAACTAAAATTTTGCTATTTGATTTAAAAAAAAACCAACCTCCACATCTGAGTTACATATTTGCCACCCATCTTGTATCCAATGACTCTAATGGTTGAAGTTAACAATATAGAAAACACATCCCAAGAGGAAAGTAAAAAAAAAAAAAGGAAGAAACAGAGTGAATGACATTGTCATTTTATAATGACCAACTGGAAATTAAGCATATTGCTAGAATTATTTTCAGTTTTGGAATCTGCTTTTAGGAACTCCTGTAGACAATACATCCTTTTCTGAAGAATTCATCTTTATTTTTGTAGAATTAAAGTAAATTGAATTTTACAGTACAACCATTAATATATTTACTTGGAAACACTTGCCCCTTAGTAACTGTTCTATTGAAGGGCTATGGGAGGAGAATCTTATGTTTAAAGGAGTCCTATACTTGACAGAGATTCAATTCCCAGTGATTTAAAAAATATAATCCAGGAAGGACCTAAACATTGTCTATCAAGACTTAACATCTGGATAACAGTACAGCATTTTATTAAGTACAAAAAATGACATTCATAAAAGATTTTAAGAAGAATTAATGCGTTAAAATATTCATCATCTGAATAACCTTCATTATTTTTGAATCTTTCTTTGAATTGAATGTGTATTGGGGGGGATTATTTTTGACTCCCTCAAATCTAAAATGGCATCCCAAATAACCTTTCAATATTCTTCATATATGATCCAGAACATGTATTTAACAATTGCAGAAATTCTTGTTTTTACTAACACACGTATTTTATTGGTAATTTCTCTGTTTTACTCACCATAATACTGTATTGGCTCACTAAGGCAGTATCCATCAGAGACTGTTACAAAGGTATTTGCCATGCTCTGTTCCAGTTCCACTGCTTCATTCAATATGGATATAGTTGTCCTTTCAAAAAAAAAATCAGGCCTGAAGAAAGGGATTGCATTTACTTATTTTAAAGTTCAAAAGCCAAGATTTTGCTGCCAAAATGCAAGATTTCTAGAAGCAATTTATAGAGACAAAATATGCTGAAAAGAAGAAATGGAAAAAGCAATCCTATGAACGGCTCTAAAGTATAATTTAGTCAACCAAATACATTTGATTAAAATCTTTATCAGGCCTCCATTGAAAACTGTATTCTGTGTAGATTTGTTTTGTGTGTAGGTGAACTATGAGGACATCATTTTATTGCAAAGTGAGCATACAGATAACAGAGCATGTTGTTTTGTTATATATTGTCTGTAAAAGTTTAAACTAAGTATGTTGGAAATATAAATTATGTAGTATAACTTATTTTTGTTCCTAAAGAAGACCTCCTTTCTACACAATCCCTTTCTAATAAATTCCCTTCTCAAGTCATGCTTATAGGATTGGTGTTTTATGATTATGGGTTTGGTATTTTATGACTCTTGGAAACCTCTGCCTCAGAGATTCTGCTGCTAAAATTTGGTAATAAACTTCTTACTAATGCTGACATGAGTCATAAGGGTCTCGAATGGAATTGATATTTTATAATGTAATGTGCCTAGTTTCCGTAAAAAAACAAAAACAACAGACCACCCATGACAGTAGTAGCAGATGAACAATTCTACCTCCTCCCACTCTGGTGATGTTATCCAATCTTTAGATGCCTGATATTAGCTACCAGAGAGAAAGAAAAAGAGAGAGAATTAAACACCCCGGTCACAATAGTTTTTAAAACTGCCATAGAGAATGAAAAAAAGCCAACACTAGTTCAATCTGAAAGTCAAGAAAATATCCTGGTTAACATTTTATTTTATTTATTTTTATTTATTTGTTTCTCAAACATGTACAAGATAGCAGGTATAGGTATAAACATAAACATAATCAAAGTGAATACAGATAGATGAGGACAATAGGACAGTAGGACAGGGACAGTAGGCATGCTGGTGCGCTTTATGCACGCCCCTTACAGACCTCTTAGGAATGGGGTGAGGTCCTATACTTAGAAAAAATCAACATAAAGCCTGAAACAAACAAAAATGCTAATTATATATACAGAATAGAAAAGAAGATTGATAAAGGATCAGAACTCCTTGAAAATAATTTGGAATTTTGAGACGGACTGAGCAGTAGAAGATTAGATTTCCTGGCAGCATAGCAGATTCTCTCTGTTTCAAAGAAACTTAAACTGGTATCCAAACTTCTCTACTAAGTCCTAAATAATTTGAAACATACTATATCACATGATGCAAAATAATATCTGCTACATCTTAAAAATAATTACAGCAAAAGTTTGGATTTTATTCTTTGTATTTTTTTTTATTCAACTAATTATTGAGGTCTACAATGTTAGATTTCAACTGACCAAATTAGGATCTGAAATTAAAGATGTTTTGTGTCAGTATATGAACTCTGTTGGTTGTAAGGAAATAGAGGGTAAGATTTTAAATGTAGCATATAAATCTTTATTTGCTTACTAGTTCTTTTTATTAAACTATTATAATTTGACCATTATCAAAAATATTTCATCGTTGGTTACAGTTCAAAAGAAACATAGAATAATAGACTAAAGTAAAATACAAATAAATAACACTTTAAAAGCTGGAAGCAACTATAATCATTATACATACAGTAATAGACGTTTTAGGACCTCTAAAATGTTCCAGAAAGTAGACTCATTGGCACATACTATACCAGAATCAGATTTCGAGTTGTCTTCAAGGGCAAAACCACACAAAGCAATTGCAGCAGTTGAATTTGGCATTAACAGAGTATTGATTACTATGTTTGGACATCCCTGTCCAGGAAAGCTTGCAGCACCTATGATGAAGACTTAATGTGCCTCCGATTTGCTAAATTAATGTGGGTGAACAAAATAATATATTTTGATATAACTGCTCAAGTAATTCTAAACTTCTATAGTCTGTCTTTTGTAAGAAAGGAAGGCTTATATGTTTGATAGAAATTAAAGGAACAAACTGAAGAATTGGGAAATTTTATCTTAGGGAAATGGTAAAAGGCCCAAAGGGCAGAGAGTAATGTAAAAAGTTGGGAATAGACTGAGAAAAAAAATCTGAAAAAAGAGTCAATTAGGTAATAATAAGAACAACTTCACAAGCTTAAATCAGGAGAGGCTATATGCTATGAAGAAAGAAGGAGGTGAATGCTGGTATATTTTTATTGTTTGGATCACAAAATCTTATTTTAATTTGTCTTTAAGGTAGAATAAAATGTTGTTACTTTTGCTATCTTTTTTCAAGGATTCAATTGAAAATTTACAAAATATCAGGTTTTTTGACTTTCCAGGGTTTTTTTCCCCCATCAAGCAAAATGGTTAAAAGTAAAGAAACAAATAGAAAGGAGGAAGAAACTAGGTGGTATTCAAGTAGTATACCAAATTGTAGTTTTAGAATATTGGAAAATAGACTGACAGGTAAATTGAGAGGAGGAGGAGGAGGAGATGATCATGCTTGGTTGCACTAATGACTGTACATAGATAATTGGGGGGGGGAATAAATAATTGTTAATTCTCAAATTTAAAAATATAAATCAACTGTTAAATCATTATTTGTGAACCCTTTATAGAGAAAAAAAGAATGAAAATTAATTAGGCGTATTTTAATTTTAATAAAGCCATGAATCATTTATGACAGCGATCTGCAACCTTAAACACTCAAAGAGCCATTTGGACCCGTTTCCCACAGAAAACAAAACACTGGGGAGCAGAGGTGGGTTCCTACCGGTTCAGACCGGCTCTATAGAACCGTTAGTAACGTGGCGGTCTGGGTCGCTGGAACCGGCAGCGACCCAGTCCTGCCACACACACACTGAGCTGGTTCTCTCAGTGGCGCCATCTTGTTTTTTGCTTCTGCGCATGCGCAGAAGCTTTTTTAAAGTACTGTGCATGCGCCCGCACAGCGTGTCCCTGAGCAAACCGGCAGTACCTGAATCCGGAACCCACCCCTGACCGGGAGCCACAAAATCTGGGTGGGCGTGGCCAACTCGACATCACTCACTCCCATCCAGTCACATGACCCCCCCCCCAGCCATGCCTACCCAGGTTTTGTGGCTCCAGATGTTTTCTTTTCTATGGGAAACAGGTATCTCTCTCTCTCCCCCCCCTTCCCATCTCTCCCTCTCTCCCATCTCTCTTTCTCCCTCTCTCTTTCTCCCTCTCTACCTCCCTCCCTCCCCCCTCTCATCTCTCTTTCTCTCTCTCTATCTCCCTCTCTCCCTCTTATTTCTCATCTTTCTTTCTCTCTCTCTTTCCCCCCCCTCTCTATGTCTGTCTCTTTCTCTGTCTCTTTCTTTCTCTCTTCCTTTCTCTTTTTCTTTCTTTCTCTCTCTCGCTATCTCCCTCCTTTCCTCCCTCCCCGGGTGTCCCCGAAGACACTTGGCAGGCAAAGTATAGGACGACCCCCCATCACCAAGGCAGTGTCCACTGAATCCTTGCAAAACTGGGCAAAGGCAGAGAGAGGGGAGCAGACGGAGCCGAATCGAGCTGAATCTGTCTCTCTGTCTCTGTCTCTCTCGCTGCCCAACTGCAGCAGGAAACGGCGGGCAGCTACTTCCGGCTTTGTTAGTGCTGGACGCGCGACCTGCTCTCCACCCCGAGAGAGACAGTTGCCAGGGGTGAATTGGGCAGGGAATGGGCTCCAGGAGGAGGAGAAGACTCAGTCTCCCCCATTGTGAAGCGCACTTTCACTGTGCTGCGCAAGGCACTGCGAGAGCAGCAGGCAGGCCATAGAGGGGATATTGGGTCTTCCCCCCACCCCACGCCAAAAGCCCCCTACCCTCCCCCCTGCTCCCTGCTCCCTGGGCATAGGAAGCCCACCTATCCTTCCCCCTGCTCTCTGCTCTCTTCCCCCTACCCCCCACTCAATCCCACTTTGGGACAGAGGAGCGTGCACTGGAAACGCGTGTTGGGGCGACCCTCCGGCGCTCAGCCCGCAACTCTCCACCCTCGTCCATGCCTGGCTTGCTGAGGAGGGGGGAAGCAGCCCTGATGCCTCCGCTGCCCCCCCATGGCCTCAGCCATCGCTGCTCGGCTTCCTCAAAGGCATGGCGCATTTCAAAGGTGGCAGCTCGCGTTGGAGGTGTCAAACAGCAGGACAGCTGTGAGAGCTGGGCCAGGCCTCTCCACCATCCGGCTCGCCACTGGGGGAGCTTCTGCCGGGCCACCCCACACACACACACTGGGCTTTTGTGCTCGGCACTCAGCCGGGGAGGAGAGCACTTCCCCATGACGACGCCTTCTTTCTCTTGGCCCCGCAGACGAGGGAAGAGGAAGGCCAGGCTTGGGGGATGGCCCCCACCCCGCAAGATCTGCCCCCGCCGTTCTTTCCCAGCCCCCTTTGCTGGCAGCAACAGCAAATGTACCAGGTGGAATCCTGTTGCCACGCAAAGGCAAGTACAGGGGCGCTTTGCTCCCACACTAAGGTGACAGGGCAATAGCTCTTTCATCCCTCTGTCGCGATAGGGCCACAGGGAGCCGCAGCAGAGGGTAAAAGAGCCGCATGCGGCTCTAGAGCTGCAGGTTGCCGACACCCGATTTATGATATTGCATCAGTTCCAAAAAGTTAGATTCAAATCACATAAATTAATGTAATAATAGCTGTGCTTCTTCCTTTATTTCTAGTGAACCAAAAAAAAAAAAACCTGACTAAAAACATACCTAAAGCTGAATTTCATTTAATGACTTTGAATTAACCAAGCAATTATTTGCCTCTAGGCTTTTCGTTTTAACAAAATTGCAATTGAATTGGCATGTTTAACTTTTGGATTTCTTAAGAGTTAGAAAGGTTGAAAAACAGTTCCATGGCACATGAAACCCTTGTTTACAGATTCTTGAAAGATATTTCTAATTTGTAAGCCTTGCTTCCACAGCCATCTCTTCCCCTCTTCCAGTACAAAGTAGCAAAAAGTGGAAAGCATGGCATGGTTGGAATGCTGCCACTTGTTATCTGTTTGTAAATATTTGTTTCAAATAGAGGCAACTAGATGCATCATGAAAACTTTATCAATAAGATAAACTGATCAGTAGGGCATGAACCAGTCAACCTGTTTTAATCAGCAAATATACATTTTTAAAAGTTAACATTGTGCGATTTTTGCCTCAAATTAATTTTGAATATAGAATAACTGAAGAAAACTACACTTTCTCTAAACAACTCATTCACTAATGCAGAGATACAAAGGGAATAATTGTGTCTTCAAATCAATCAATTCTTTCCTCTGTAAGATTCTTCTACTATAGGATTCATGAATTGTGACTCAGAGGTTAGATGTGATCACAACCTTCAGTGCAAATGCCAAAGGCTCTCCAATAGTTGCCATAAGCTATACTTTTAATGCGAGTGGAGGAAAATATATAAATATGCAGAGATTAATCAGAGTAGGCACAGTTAATTAATGGAATTAGATTTTTAATTATGTATAAGTTGAATCAAATTTAGGTTTTATCCTGGCTCACTTTATTTTCATGGGCCCATATATTTTTTGAAATGTGGAGCTTGAAATATTACTCAAAGGCCACTTTTATTTTTCAGACTAAAAGGGGGGAAAATGAGGAGTGGACAGAAAATTTCTGTCTTGCTTCATCATCATGACATTAAAAAGAAGGCCAGAATCTTGTTTCCATTATCAACAAACTTTCATACATACAAGCCTGGACAAATTGTGTTTTTAATAAGTTTTTATTGTGGATTTGGCCTGCTTAAAATAAGGAATTTTATATAGGAACTTTTTTTGATTTTTCACTAGTAGCTCCATTTTTTTAAATCAAAACATCAGTTATGACAGGCTGAAATGATGAAATAGGTACAGAGTATTTCAAATGACACTTTTGGAGACTAGTTAAGATGACTATTTATTTTGTTGTATTTTAGAGAAATTTTTAATTCTGATTTATGTCTTACATTTGAATCCCTAATTAAAAGTAACCACAGTTCTGGGTTTATACATAATAATAAATGGTTGTTAATTTAAAACAGAAGCAAGTTTACAAATATGTTTAATAGCTGCACCAGAAGAGAAGGAAATTGATTGAGATTGATTGGTTGGGTATGTAACTGTAAACCATACAGGTTTACAGTTACATACCCATTTTATTAAAATACAGTGATTATTGTTTTTAAATTTGTGTTTAATTACCAATCTTGACTATCCATTTGTGGCAAAATCGAAGTAAATATAAGCATCCTTTTTCTGAATATCCTAGGAACAGAATAGATGGGTGGAAAGTAGGGAGCCACAATGGGCTTTGTAATTCTTTCATAATCCAGATAGTTTGCATATGTAGCAGGGACAGCCTTCAAAATACAGAATTTTAGATCAATATTTTGCCAGTTAACAAATTTATGCTGTGTTTGTAATGGCAATTTGAATAGTTGGCATATTTGACACTGTATAAGTTAACAACTATTTTAAAATAGTTTCTTTTGGTCCATGAAGCAGCATAAAAGTACGCTACAATAATTTATTCTATTACAACAGTTGAGCTCTAATCTTGCTGAATAACAAGGCCAATGAGTGGTGCGTGATCCTCTTACAAATTTATTTATTTATTTATTTATTTATTTTATAAAATTTATATGCCGCCCAACTCCCGAAGGACTCTGGGCGGCTTACATCATAAAAAATAAAACATATAAAAACAATTTAAAAAAGAAAGGGAAAAAAAAAACACCCAAACACCCAAAAATAAAACATTCACACAACCATGAATGGGCCAATCAGAACAACTATCGGCCCCAGGCCTGCCGGAAAAGCCAGGTCTTAATGGCTTTATGGAAGGCCAGTAAGGTGGGGGGAGTACGGATCTCGGGTGGAAGTTGGTTCCACAGAGTCGGAGCGGCTACAGAGAAGGCCCTCCCCCGCGGTCCCGCCAGCCGACACTGTCTGGCCGATGGAACCTGAAGAAGGCCAACCCTGTGCGACCTCACTGGTCGATGGGAGGAATGTGGTAT
>QLTV01001123.1:247430-266840 GCA_003457575.1 Thermophis baileyi
AAGGAGAAGTTTGAAAAAATATCAATAAGAAATTTTCTGTTCACTGCACAAACTGTTAATGTCAGTTGTACTCTTGAGGCTAGTTATGAAATATCTTTACTCATTGCTAAATCTGGAAAAAAATCATACTATAGGGGAGGATTTAATTAAACCATCAATATCAGCATTTCTTAAAACAGTTCTGGAAAAAGATGACAAAGATGTGAAAGCCATGCCACTCAGTAACAATACTGTTAGCAGAAGAATAGATGAAATGAGTGAAGATATTGAAACACAACTTGTTGAAAAGCTGAAATCAAGAAAATTCTCAGTACAAATGAATGAATCAACTCATCCATCTGTCAGACAATGAGGCCGTATTGCTAACCTATGCAAGATATATTGATAAAGGTGAATTTGCTGAAGAAATGTTATTCTGCAAATCATTAGAGACCACCACAACCACTACTGATATATATAATAAACTAAAAAATTACTTAGATGTCAATAATATATCAATGGAAAACATAACATCTTGTGCTGCAGATGGTGCTCCTGTTATGATGGGCAAGAAAAATGGCTGCTTAAAATTGATGAAAGAGGAGAATCCAGAAATGCTTCTTGTGCACTGTTATTCATAGAGTGAATTAGTGTCCAAAAATATTTCTCCTGTTCTTAATGAGGTACTAAAATCAGTTATAAAATGTATCAATGCTATCAAAGCTAATGCCAAATGTGAGCGTCTCTTCAAGCAATTTTGTGAAGATAAAAATGGAGACCATGTGAGACTTGTACTTCACACTGAGGTAAGGTGGCTCTCAAAGGGAAATTGTTTGAAAAGATTCATGGAACTATTTGATGTTCTTAGTGACTTTTTAAGTGACAAGCCTGAAATGAAGCACCTGCTAACCGTTGATGGTAAAGCATTTGTGAGTTATTTAGCAGATATCTTTGAAAAACTGAATATGTTGAATAAACAACTTCAAGGAACAAATAAAACTCTTGTTGATGCAAAGGCGAAGATATTTGGCTTCATTACATTTATAGAGTTATGTCAAAAACGTATTTCTGACAAACATTTTGACATGTTTCATTGGCTAAAAAAATGTGAGGTGACTGATGCTGCTGTACTTGTCATTGTGGATCATCTGAAAATATTGGCCTCTGATTTGACAGAAAGATTTTCTTATTTAAAACAAATTGATTTTCCAATATGGGTAGTGCAGCCAGTGCTGGTGGATCTATCTGATATTTCAATGCAGTACCAAGAAGAACTCTCGGAAATTCAAAATGATGAGCCACTTAAAACTTTATTCAATATAAAAGGAGTGATGACGTGGCTTTGTGATGAGACAGAAACTAAATACCCAAATTCAACCTACTTTGCAAGAAAACTGCTGTTACCGTTCCCATCTTCATATTTAGCTGAATGTGGCTTTAGTGCTGTAAATGATTTGCTACAGCGGTGAAATCTACTTACCTTCCTACCGGTTCGGAAGCAAGCACGCCACCATCGCGCGTGCTTTTTCACCCTCTGCGCATGCACAGAAGGCTTTGCGCATGTGCAGAGGGTTAAAAACAAGAAAATGGTGACATCCAGGCGGGTGGGCGGATCCTCATGCTGCCGCCGCTACCGGTTCTCTGAACTACCGGCGGCCGCCGCTACTGGTACGCTTGAACTGGGGCGTACCAGCAGGATTTCATCACTGATTTGCTACTGAAGAAAAGAAATCAACTGGATATCACTGAATGAGGAGACTTGAGAATGAAGCTGACTAAATTGGAGCCTAATATAAAATCTCTCTGCAGCAGGCATCAAGCACAAGGATCTCACTAACTTAAGTAGACTAAAGCTGCAATCCTACAACATTTTCCCGGGAGTAAGCCCCATTGAAGACAATGGTACTTACTTCTGAGTAGACATGCATAGGATTGCGTTGTAAATATGATCTTGAGGTGAGCTCAAATTGTATTTTGAATTTGTTAGGTACCTTTATTTTAATATCTATAGTAATTAATATGATCAAAGTTAATATGATCAAAGTATTACAGAAAAAGCTTTCATTAAAATTATTTTATATTTATGCATTTCAGTTTTGAAACTTTATTTGCTCTTTTTTCATATCCCTTCATACTATTATTTTTTAAGTTTGAGCCACAGTGGCGCAGTGGTTAGAGTGCAGTACTGCAGGCTACTTCTGCTGATCACCGACTGCCAGCAAGTTTGGCAGATCAAATCTCACCAGGCTCAAGATTGACTCAGCCTTCCATCCTTCTGAGGTCGGTAAAATGAGGACCCAGATTGTTGGGGGCAATATGCTGACTCTGTAAACCGCTTAGAGAGGGCTGTAAAGCACTATGAAGCGGTATATAAGTCTAAGTGCTATTGCTATTCCTATTGCTAAGTTCCTCAGTACTTCTACTATCTTTCGTTCTTTTTTTTTTTCTCTTTCATGGATGCCATGTTCTTTGGAACCTTGTTTAAACCGAGTTAATGGCCTTTTAGGCTTCCTCCACATGCGTAGGAGTTCACTTTTTGAATGGTAAGAATTATATGTCACAGGGGGGGCATCAGGATTTTAGAGATGCTTAGGTGGGGCATGGCCAAAAAAAGGTTGGGAACCACTGATCTAGATGGAGATGAGAAGCTCTTTTTAAGAGTAGAACTATGTATTAAGTAGACTCTATTAGAGGTGTGTATTTTCTACATTTAGGGCAAAAACAATTTGAATATCTACCTTATTTGTTTATTTGAAGTTCCAAGTAAGATCTCTTGAAAAGAATCTCCACAAGCCATAGAAAATGGGCAAAAATAAATTTGCAACCTCTCTAATTTCCCTTTCCCAGATAGATAGACATGTACAATTATAAGAAATTGTACTACCGGTAGTAAAGGGTTTTAGAACCCACTGCTGGCTCAGTTGTGATCATACATTGAGGACTACCTGTACTTGATTGTTCTTTATTATCCTCTGTATCAGTTCCTTTGGTGACTTGAAACTTGTCTCTAGGCCAAGAGAAAAGTGCTTTCTTTTCAACTTCTAAATAGAGACCTAACCGTTTCTTCTTCTCCATTATGAATTTTCATAATACCTGCATTTAATTCTGGGGATCTTCTTTATTATCTTTTTCAGGGGTGGGTTCTGGTTTTCTTTGCTGCCGGTTCGCTCAGTGTTGCGCCGCGCGCACGCGCTGCTCATGTGCACAGTGCTTAAAAAAAGCTTCTGTGCATGTGCAGAAGCAAAAAACAAGATGGCGCCACTGAAAGAACTGGTTTGGGGGCGTGGCAGGCCTGGGTCGCTGCCGGTTGTAGCGACCCAGGCTGCCAAGTTACTACTGGTTCTATAGAACCGGTCCGAACTGGGAGGAACCCACCTCTGATCTTTTTGCTAGAAGCAGTGTTTATGAGAACAAGAGAAGTGGCCTTTTCAGTGGAGGTGCCTAAACAATAAAATAGCTTCCTTTGCCTGTTTTAAAGAGGCTCTCAAAGCACTTTTATTCTAGCAATTGTTTTAAAGTTGAGTGTATTATCATTTTTATTTCAGTTTTTATTTTTTTATGTATATGATACTTTCAATTTATGTTAATGAAGTACAATGAAAGAGAAATATTTTGAGTAGCGGCACTGAATTTATTGCTCATTTTCACAGTGTAGCATAAAAATGTGACATATATGGGAGAAAAATAGCAGAATAGAAATCTAATGGGCTGAGATCTCAATTCAAAATAATTTAGTTAGTTCATCAATCAATCAATCAATCATTCAATCTCTCTGCAAAAGGGAAATTTAAATTCCAGGCCACCTCATCTCAAAGATTTGATCTGAGGGCTCTTTGCTGCTCTCTGAGCTTGGTTGTTTTCTTGCAGACATCTCATTACCCAAACTAGGTAACATCATCAGGGCTAGTTGTGACTGATTTTTCACAGATTTTCTTTCCTTACTTACTGTTACTTTTCTTACTTTCTAGAAAAGATTCTGATGTCTGAACTCACCACGTGTTCATTGTAATGTGACTGCTTCTGAATTCTTTCGATAATAGGCAATAGAAAGATGCTCTTAGATTTGGTATTTAAAGAGTTAATGAGAACTCTTTCAGTCCAGCTGGATCTTTTCTCTGTGTAACTGACCCTTCTTGCCTGATCTGGTAGTGGATTGTTTACAGCCACTTTGGTAATTAACCACTATCAGCCTCATTAATGAAACATAAACCACCTCTCCTGCTCATTTATAAAGCTCTTGTCAAACATTTAAACGCAGGGCAAAATCTCAGCAAAGTAGCAGCCTTTCCACAGCTACTGGAGACTGATTACTGGTGGTCGTTTTGTTGTTATTTTTCATTACAAATATTTCTTTCAAAAAAAATTAAATCATATCCTAATCTATTGGTCTTGGCTAACCCTCCAAGAATCCAGCTGTAATCTATCATTTAAAAGAGTAATTTGGGCAATCACATTGTCCCTTTTCCTCCCACCCACCCACCCATGCAAAAGACTGATGTTTCAACTTTTAACTATAAATTATTTAACTATAAAAATAAGATGAGTCCAAAGCTCACATATACTTCCTTAAAAGACGTTCTCTTCACTTTCCTTGCATTTGGTTCAAACAGAGGTGCTAGGCTATTTATTCTGCTCATTATTCACTCTAAGACTCCTCCTTGGGATTGAAAGACCACTGGGCTCCACACCCAGAAAGTTATCAAAATGCAGCCCAGTTTATATCATCAAAGAGTCGGAACTGGATAACTTTAAACAACTAAAAAGAATTTTAACAATAAAGAACAATTAACTGGTAAAATGAATAGAAATGGGCCTATAAGAAAACCTCATTTACCATCTTAAAATATTCGAGAGGTTGCCAAATGGGTGATGGTATAAATCTGTTCTCTATTGCTGCATAGATTGGAATACAAGGTAACACTACAGTTATATAAAATAAAAAGACCAAGGGGTAGGGATGGGGAATCAGAAGGAATCTAGTAGCATAGATTTCTAACCAAGAAATTATAATGTTGTAAAATTTCACGGTGCATAGAGTGGCTAGACCAGGGGTCTGCAACCTGCGGCTCCGGAGCCGCATGTGGCTCTTTGGGTCCTCTGCTGTGGCTCCCTGTCACCCTGTCGTGGCAGAGGGATGAAAGAGCCATCATCCTGTCATGGCAGTGGCATGGCCGGAGCCTTAGTGCGGGAGCGAAGCGCCCCTCTACTTACCTTGTGCGGCAACAGCATTCCGCCTTCATTGTGGTACATTTGCTGTTGCCGCCAGCAAAGAGGGCTGAAGAGAATGGCGGGGGCGGATCTTGTGGGGTGGAGGCCATCCCCGAAGCCTGGCCTTCCTCCTCCCTTGAGAAGGGAGGCAGCGTGGGGAAGTGCTCCCCTCCAGCACCGAGCACCGAGCACAACAGCCCAGCAGGGGGGGGAGATGGCCCAGCAGAAGTGACCCCATTGGCGAGTTGGACGGCAGAGAGGCCTGGCCTGGCTGTCGCAGCGGAATACTGTTCGCTGCCTTTGAAACGCGCCGCTTTCTGTTTCCTGTTCCTTCCCCAGGCAGCAGTGGCTGGGGCTAGGGGGGGAAGCAGAGGCATCAGGGCTACTCCCCCCCCCTTCAGCAAGCCAGGCGGAGAGTTGCAGGTGAGCACCGGAGGGTCAGAAGACACGCTCCGACGTCGCCCCAACACGCTTCTCTGTCCCGAAGTAGGATTGAGTGGGGAGAAGGGAGCAGGGGGAAGGGGGAAGGGTAGGAGGGAAGGAGAAGCCCGGCTGGTTTTCCTTTGGCATGGGGCGGGGGGAAGACCCAATACCCCCTCCATGGCCTGCCCGCTGCTCCTGCAGCGCCTTGCACAGCACAGTGAAAGCTAGCGTGATTCACAATGAGGGAGACTGGGTCTTCTCCCCCTCCTGGAGCCCATTTCCTGCCCCACTCGCCCCTGGCAACAGTCTCTCTCTCTCTCTCTCTCTCTCTCTCTCTCTCTCTCTCTCTCTCTCTCGCTCTCTCTCTCTGGCTCTCTCTCGCCCCCGTTCTCCCCGCGCCAGCGGGCGCGCGAGGGCGAGGCGGCGGGGGGGGGGGGAGAGAGGGAGGGAGAGAGAGAGAGAGAGAGAGAGAGAGAGAGAGAGAGAGAGAGAGACCTATTTCCCATAGAAAACAAAACACGGGGAGCCACAAAACCTGGGTAGGTGTGGCTAGGTGGGTCATGTGACTGGGTGGGAGTGAGTGACGTCGAGTTGGCCACCCAGGTTTTGTTGCTCCCGTTGTTTTGTTTTCTGTGGGAAACGGGCCCAAGTGGCTCTTTGAGTGTTTAAGGTTGCAGACCCCTGGGCTAGACTGATGTAGAACTTTAATTGTGACAATCCAGGTTACATACGAGACTGATTGCCTGTACTTTAATCAATTAACAACTGTAATGTGTTTTTTTAAAGAACATTTTGTTTGTTCAGACTTTTTGAGATTGCCTGAAACCTTTTAATATGAGTTCAGCAATCTCTTGCTCAGTGGTACTGTTAAAATTTTGTTTTTACAAAGATGGTAGTTTTGAAGTCTGCAAAACAATGCCTAGGGTGGTGACTGATAATGGTATAAAGTATATCACATTAGAGTAAAAGCATGTGAAGAAATCAGCTGGAGTAGGTGTGGGAACAAAGTAGATATCTACTCGGTTGAAACATCTAATTCTCAGGATAATTTTTCTGTTGCTTCTTATTGCTAGTGAGACTCTGCTTCAGATTGGGTAAAGGTAAAGGTTCCCCTCACACATATGTGCTAGTCGTTCCCGACTCTAGGGGGCGGTGCTCATCTCCGTTTCAAAGCCGAAGAGCCAGCGCTGTCCAAAGACGTACGTCTCCGTGGTCATGTGGCCGGCATGACTAAACGCCAAAGGCGCATGGAACGCTGTTACCTTCCCACCAAAGGTGGTCCCTATTTTTCTACTTGCATTTTTTACGTGCCTTCGAACTGCTAGGTTGGCAGAAGCTGGGACAAGTAACGGGAGCTCACCCCGTTACGCAGCACTAGGGATTCGAACCACTGAACTGCCGACTTTTCGATCAACAAGCTCAGCGTCTTAGCCACTGAGCCACCACATCCCTCTTTCAGATTGGGTAGTTATATTCAAAAATATGAGCCCGTTATACTCGCATACAGAGAAAGTAAAGTGTCATTTTCCAGTATGGATAGTGGCTTATTAATAATGAATTTGAATGGTTTGTGTTTTGACCTGTAGATGACAACTAGTGGTGTTCTATTTTTGTGGTCAGTTTAATAGGTTCTCCCTGAGAATTGATTTGACTCTATTGATTTGCTTATTGATCTTGTGTAGTGACTAGTTCATTTTTCTGAATGCCTGGTTTAATTGCATCATTTGAGCTTCTCTGTTAAGTGGGTTAGAACAAATGCAGTTGTAGGATACAGCCTGACAGTAGATGATAGATTTGGTAGTTCATTCTAAGTGGAAACTGGAAGCATTTGGAATCTAGGTATTCCCAGCTATCTATAGTTTCCTTTATAACATGGCTTATTTATGGTGACATTAAGGAAGTGGACTGGTTGCACAGATAAGTTGAGGCTGAGATTCATTGTGGAGTAGAAACTGTTGAACTCATGATGGAATTTGATAATAGATTCATGTTCATGTATCCAGATGATGAATATATCATTAATGTATCTCAAGCACAGGGGCTTCAGAAAGAAGGGACGATAATGCTTTCACTTTTTGTCAAACTGCTAATTCTCAAAAGACCAACACTCTGAAATTTAGTCTAGGCATATACTGTATAAATAACAAAATACTGTTTTTGAAATAGTCTGAATGGTGCATTCAACTGACAAGTCAGCAATTAAATTTTCATTTAATATGAACAGCAATTTGCTTTTATAATAAACCTTATACTGTATCTTATATATATGGGACAATCTAACATCTTTTTAAAAATAAAATATGGTTTAAATGTGTGATGTTTTCATTTTTATAATCATAAGATTGAAAAGGTCATAATTCATACATATATCTGTCAATAATTGAAACTGATAACTATAAGATTCCTACCGTGGCCATCTATTCACTTCTTAGGAATCTCTAACATAGGAGAATCTATTGCCCCACCTATGCCCCACCAATGATCAGAGACATATCATTAGGAAATACTTGCTTATGTTTAATCAATCCCTCGTTTCTGAAGCCCTTGTGCTTGAGATACATTAATGATATATTCATCATCTGGATAAAAATCTGAACAAACACCCCTTTTATCTCCTTTCTTTTAATTTCTTTTTTCACTTCTTTTCTGTGTTTAGCCTTATGCTATCTGACCTGAAAGGGACTTGTGCAATGTAAGTGGATAAAGGGCAAATACTGTATGCTGAGCCCAAACAAGCAAACCATATTATGGATGTGTGGTATGTGAACCCAGATAATTGAATTAAAGGACCAGTTCCCTGACATCAATGTAAAGTTAGTTCTTATGATCCGTTTGCTTTACTGAAATTCTTGACTCATTACAAGGTCATTTGGTCAATATTTAATAAATATGAGACAGAGAATTTGTGTTCTTTCTTACATTATACAGTCCTCCTGTTATAGTGGACTATCAGAATACAACAGTGGTAAATAATTAAATTAAATTGGTTTAACCACTTGACTTTGGCTTGTTGGAATTGTGAATTTTTGTTCCAGTGCTGCAGCAAGTGTTGAAACACGTGATACTAAAGTGTAGAAGGTTCTGTTCATTTGAGACAAAAATTAAAGAACCAGATTTTCTTAATCAATTGTGGGTGAATGTCTGCACTTCCTTAAGAGTGCACAGCAGATAAAAATGTGCTCCAGTGTAAACAGATGCAACACTGCTGATTCTAAAACTTTAAAACATTCAGAGTTGTATTCAATGCTGTCAGTCAGCCAGTAGAAAATATTCCCATCCATAAAACTGTTCTGGAAGGATGGGGATCATCCAGCAGATTGAGGAAGTCTGGAGATGATGGGAAGTGAACAAGGGATACTTCTAAAATGTGAAGAGAGGTTGGGGTTTCCCCCCCCCTTTTGGGGGGGGGCATGGTGGTAGTCTTAGCTCTTACTGATTTTTTCCAAAAGCACTTGAAATATTTATCCAGTTTCATGCCTGTTTTCTGTAAAGGCTGTGTAGATCAATACTCACAATTTACTGTAAAATTATAATTTTGTCAGCATTTTATAAAAAAAATAGAACAAAGCTGCCAGCAAGCTAAGTTTATGGATTTCTAATTCCTCTATTGATTAAAGATAATACATAAGTTTTTTAAAATTCACCTTGGAGAACTTTGTTTGACTAGTGCAAGCAGAGATGGGTTCCTGCCAGTTTGGACTGGCTCTATAGAACCGGTAGTGGGAATTTCCCCCTGCTCGCTGAACCGGCAGCGATGGCCGGCTGGACATGGCCCCGAACCGGCTCTCTCGGCAGCGCCATAGGCGGCGGCATCTTGTTTTTTACTTCTGCGCATGCGCAGAAGCTGTTTTTTGCTTCTGCGCATGCGCAGAAGCTTGGTTTTTAGCACTGCCCATGCGCACACGCCCACGCGGCGCGTGAGGAAGCGAACCAGCAGCGAGGTAAGTCAGAACCCACCCCTGAGTGCAAGGAATATTAAATTCATAAACAATGCCATCCTAAAATGCTTGCCAGGTTTATGAAGAGTAATTAACTAATATGACCATGAAACACTATTTCTGGAGGGTTTTTTCAGTCCCAGTTTTATTCTCACAATGGGCATAAACTTATAAACTTAAATGGGCATTAGCATAGGTAGAATTATTCAGGAATGGGAAGGACACACTTAGAAAATTACAGAACCACAGCAAATCTACATAGATGTGAACATTTTAGAGATGCCTTACTCTTTTTAGTAGAATGGCTGAATTTACACATTACAGTAAATTATGTATTTTTCAAATAAAAAATAACAGCAAAACACTTTTGGCTCTGTTGAACTCATGCAGTGTGTCGGAAAGATGTGATTAAATACATTATAATCTTTAAAAGTTTAATTTAATATTTCTCAAGAATCCTATGTGATACAGTCATTCTGAAATTATATTTGTGTTCAGTTTGAAGGGGTCTATCATAATCAGCAAACATTTTTTGGGAAACAAAACTTTTGGGGGGAAAATGTTGTCCAGTGTTTTATTTGCTTTCTGAACTTTTAGCACATATGATCCACATATTTTTCAAAATTTTATTAACACAAGAACTAAGAGGAGAGAGAGAAGTCAGATATATTTAAACCTTCAAATACAGACAAGCCAAAGTCTCTATGTTTAATATGGTATTATAACTGTGTTCTATTATGTTTCAATGGATATTTGATATTATAGTATAGACCAGTGGTTCTCAACCTTTCTAATGCCGCGACCCCCCCGCGACCCCCCCGCCACCGCACCGCGACCCCCTCCCTACCCTCTCCCCACGTGCGCAAAGCATTCTGCGCATGCGCAGAGGGTAGAAGAACTCAAATGGCGGCGTCCAGGCTACCAGCTGTCCGGCGACTCGCAGCACGGCCGAACCGGGACCTTTTCACCCCTGCAGTGACGGTGGCACCAAAATGGCGGGCTAACGCACGCGGCGACCCCTGTGAAATGGTCGTTCGACCCCCAAAGGGGTCGCGACCCACAGGTTGAGAACCGCTGGTATAGACTGTCTTTGTAACTCATTAATAAATTTGAGAGGAAAAGACACTGAAATAATATTTATTTTAGCTACATACAATGATTTAACATCAATAAAAAAGACTCAAACCTGGTCTGCAATAATCTGCCAGAAATGTTTCTTGGCATTCAGATAAGTTTTCTATTTTACTTTTTTAGATGTAGAAACAAGAGGGTAGCGTGCTACAGAGGAAAATATTGACTTTCCAATGTCTTTTTCACAGAGACTTCCAAAGCATTCTGAGAAAATAAAATGGGGGAGGGGTCAGAGATCAAAGTTTTGTTTGTATTCTGGTAGCTAGGTACTTGTGATTGGCCACATGGCAACCATTTCATTTGACTGATTTGAACATGCTCTCAAAAATCCAATGTGCCAGCTAACATAAAATGTTGAAACTGCCCAGGCTAAAACATATATACTGGATTTATACATTGAACCAAGTTTTCATTTTCTAAAACTTGATTTGTTGACTAAGACTCACTTAGCATGATTTACACAATGCACTAAGTTTATACTAAATAAAACAAGTTATTATTTATAGCCATGTGGGTGAGTCCAGTCACAATGGGCATACGAGTACTGAGAAACTCTTAGTTGAGTGGTCCATTGGAAAATTCCTTTAGCTGCTACAGGAAACCCTAAGAAATGATAGCTTTTAAACTTCTGAAGTTGCAAAGTTATCGTTTTTACTGTATCTTCAGATTCTACCTGTGCAAAAATAAACAGTAGACAAACAGTGGGTGTACATACTGTGATTGTAATATTTAACTATTATGCAATGGCATTTTCAGGAAATGTAATACACTGTTTTTCTGTTTAAATTGTAAGCTGTTTAGGAAAAAGACTTTGTTCTTTTGTACCTCTAGATTTGAAAAGGAAATCTGAAACATCACTCAAAAGCTGCTAGCTTAAGCATAATTTGGAAAGAAGGCAAGCACAATCAAACTGAATGAAACCACACATTCCAAAAGCTATTCACTTTTATATGGGCATGCATGCCTGTTTTATCAATGCATGGTTGCCAGTATTTGTGTCACAATCAGAACAGGTTTACTGAACTTTGAGATCTACAGTATGTAAAAGCTTGAATAATGATTAAGCAACTAATACTTAAAGCAAATTCTCTCTTTCCTCTTACAATATTTATAAATCGGTAGAAGTACCATTAGTTAGAGATGCTAGATGTTGAACTCAAGAACATCTGAAAAGTCACCCTGCTCTAAATTAGCTGGAAAAATGAACTTCAGTGGAATGAATATTTAATTTTTTAAAGCTTTTAAAAAAATATTTACAGGTTGCATATTCTAGACATGCAGTGCACTTCTATGCGTGTCTACTCAGAAGTAGATATATTGAAAGTGGTGCTACCAGATTCCTAATTTCCTTCCAGACAGTTGTCCATGAAAGCATGGACAATAAATCTGATTCTTTGTTTTGTAAATTTAATTCAGTGGCACATTCTTCCATATACAAATGCTTAATTTTGCACATATAGTTTCATTTGTGAGTATGTGATTACAATTTTAAAATTCCTTTCATTCTCCTCAATCTGAAGTTCATATTCACTTAGACTTAGAGGGACCTCATTTAGCATCGACATATTTAAGGCATATGCTGAAAATATTTACCACAACAGTCCTTTCTGTTCATCTTCCTTCAGCTTTGAAAAAATGTAGAGAAATGGAGAAATTTTAAGATGTACAAATACTATAGAAAGGTAGTGGGTAACATATAGTCTGTTTTGAGGAATAACTGTCAGAAGCAAAAAAAAAAAATGCTATGAGTATGCTTCTGCCCACTGTTCTATGGAAGCGAGAGTTGGGTTTATCAGATGAAATACAAACATTAAATAGAAATGGCATATTTAAAAAAGTGTACATGTATGTAGTAACAAAAGAAGAGATACTGTAGAATCAGTAATGAGTGATGAACAAATGTATTAATACAAAAATAATTTACCGGTATGAAGATGTCAATATTTATTTTTATTTATTGATTTATTTATTTATTTGTCAAGCGTATATATGATTACGAACAAAGTATAAACAGAGTATAAACTTGTTTGTGAATATATAAGTACAAGCATGGTTATGAGTACAAGAAATTTTACAAATATATGGGTACATTAGGACAGGGACGGTAGGCACGCTGGTGCGCTTATGCACGCCCCTTACAGACCTCTTAGGAATGGGGTGAGGTCGACGGTGGGTCATGTAGAATGAATGAGGATGCAATCCCAAAACAAATATACAAAAAGTGACTGGATGGAAAGGAGGAGAAGACTGAAAAAGTCATGATCAGGTGGAGTTAATGAGATTAGCAAAGGTGTGAGAATTTTAATAATATATGAATCCACGTGTGGACATGGTTTGTCAGTTTAAAAAGATATAGAGAATGGTGTATAAACTCATTTAGCTACATTTTTACACCTTAATTTTTTTACTGCTGTCCTCGTCATAGTCTTGCATGCACTACACCAAGAGCGAATAGTTTGATGGATATCTATGTAGATATGTATATCTAATTTTAGTTAAATGCCAATGCGATCCAATAAAATCAAATTTATTTTTACTACTGGCCACACTATTTAGGGCAATATGGCCCTTGCATTCTATTCAAAAGCAATGCAGAAGTAGGATCAGTAATTACAGTATAGTTCGGTATCTCTTTGTAGAAAGAATCTCAAAATTGGAATGACAGAGCAATCTCTCTACACACACACATATACATACATACATATAATAAAAACAGTTTTGTTACCTTTACCACTGAATCTTAATAGAGCTTCATGTAAATCATACGGATATATAAAGGGAGACTGACTAAACAAATAACACCAAACACTGATGTTTATTTGGTTTAGTTCATTAAAAACAATCAATACATGACACACCAAACAAAGTACGGTATGTCAAAATCAGACATGGTTTTGAAATTGAGATCACCTTAAATACGTTGTAATAAGTACATTGTTAATTTTATAATGAAGTAAAAGCAATTATATGAATTAACTCTAACATCTGAACCAGTGAGGCTGACGAGCCCTATTCTGTTGCCTGCCATACAATTTCGATGTGTGGTATAACAAACATAGAGGCAAGATGTTTATTGTGTTTAGTTCATTACCAGGTTACATATTTTCCCCCAACATATAGTAGTTTTGCCCTTTTGGAAGAAGCATTAGTTAATTTGTTCCTATCTGTATTTTTCTTCTTGGGACAGCTTTGTGCTTTATTTGACAAAACGCAGCCATGTGGCTAAAAGTTATTAAAAGCATTAAAGCATTAACCTCTCATAACCTCATTTTTCACTTTGTACACTTCCATAAGGATTTAATCGAACTGGATTTAAACAGAGAAAACTTGGAGAAGTCAACTTTCTACATTCCCTTTCATTTACACAAGGCCAGTATGATAAGCAAGACAGAAGAAAGCTGTATGCATAAAATACTTATTTTTTCTTCATAGTAACCTATTTAAATTGGCTCATGGATATGGGTTAGTTTGATATGGGAAAACTTCTGGATGTATACTATGATTTCTATATACAAAGATTTCTTCAAAAGTGCCAGAAAATGTATGGATGTATGTACGGAAAGTATTACGTCTGAAGAATGAAAAGAATATACATCAATCTCACAATATATTTTTAAAGTTGAATCTTACACTTGCTTAGTAAACGCACGTCATTGAAGTAGTCTATATGTCTTTTTCCAGATGCAGCTTTTTATTTTTTATAAATAAACCATCTTTGTCTACATTTTTCAATTGTAATATATTATGGCTACAACTGAAACATCAAAATACCAACAACTACAACTGATTCTTCCCCATAATGATGCCATGGTATTTTGAAAATATTTTCCCCTATCAAACTATTTGCTTGTTGGAAGCTGCAACCTCTTTAATAGCCCATAGTAATTGCTTGACAATAGCAACAGGGACTGCTGGGATGTCACATGACATCACACTTTCACAATGGTATCACTTAGTGACAGAAATTCTGGTCCCAACTGACACAACCCACAATAGAAAAATGGTTGCTGAAAATGATGGAACTTGCTGAAAATGATGGCTCAATTGACTGCCTTGATTAGAGAAGAGACAGCATGACTCTTGGCTGACTGGAAACCCCTCACAAACTTTTTGCATGAAACAGAAAACATGCACTTATGACTTGTGCTTTTGAGGATTAGAAGAAAAAATGGGTAATAGAGAAAATGATGGTTTTTTCTAAACCTACAGTAAGGGATAATTTGGTAATCATATTTGTTGCAAAGGAAATTGGAAGCTTCTTTCTATTTCTTTCTATTTCTGTACTTTTTTCTTTTTCTTTTCTTTTGTTTATTCTTTGTTGGTTTGTGTTAGTTTTTATGAATACAGAGAGAGAGAGAGAGAGAGAGAGAGACAGAGACAGAGAGAGACAGAGAGAGACAGACAGACAGACATACACCGACATACACGCACACGTATGTATATGTCTATATTTGCCAATTAACTGATGCCAATTAACTGAAAACTACCTGTATTTTATTAGGTTCACATATTTTGCTAAGCCAAATGGATTTGGTGCTGACTTACATTGTTGTGCAAATAATCTGACTGTAGCTTGTTGAATGATTTATGTTTTAATAACGCATGTTTTACCCAATCTTAGAATAGACCAATTGAAATCAGTGGGACTTGGAGACTTAAGTTAGTCATGAATAATTTAATTTCTAATTGATTCACTTAGGTGAGATGGCAGATGTAGAAATGTGATGAATAAATTAAATTTCCACACTATTTTTAAGGATGGTATGCTATCAAATTCTACAAAATGTTGTTAAGAATCAGCTTGAAGGACACCAGTGTAGTCTGAAGCTGCAGCAATTTTTGATTCAAGGTTTAGTCATACTATTTTAAAAGTCAAATAGTTTTGAGTAATTACAAATAAAGAAAAAAGCATTCAGTGAACAAAGTCGGATTAAGCTTCAAGGACATCAAATCAGTAACAGTATCTTCTCTTAGCAAATAAGTAACAAAGTTTCCAGTCCCCTTTACAGAATGTCTGGAATGAATGTGTTTCAAATGGACTAGAAAGGTCTGCTATGAAGAGGAACAAATAAGAATATTAGATAAGACGACATATTGACAAATCTCAGCCTGGAATTCATTAAACACTATTTCAGATGGTATTTAAATAGATAACCAGGGCCTATCAGGTCAAGGAGAGGAGTCGACATGCCATGCAAATACACCAATCCAGCTATTTACAGTACCTACCGTAAGAACAGTGAATCAGGTACAATTCAACTAATGTTGAGAGTTAGGAAAGCTGTTTTAAGCTATGTTCCATGGATTCCCAGGCCTAGGGTTTTCCAAGAACTTGTTAGGATTTCTAAAACAAAGTCTTTCACAAAATTTCATTTGAATAAGTCCATTTCTATCCCCACTGCTTCTCTATCAGGGGCTCAGTGGTTTTTATTAATAGGTTTCTGAAAAAGTGTGAAATCCCGCAAGTTAGACCATGAACAAAAGTAGGTCAGTTTTTCAAAGAGCACACACATGCTGTAATTATTAGATCAGGTAGGTAATCAGGCATTTGGAGATGTTACTCTTGCTCCCATTGGCCACACTGACTGCTGCAGGTGGGAATTACTGTTCATCAAGAATTGCAGAACCAAAGATTCATAATGCTGGTTGAGTTAGTTGAGTCTTCAGTTGTATTGAAATCTCCATTCAGTTATGAAACTCACTGTGAAATGTCTCAGTGACAAAAGTCATACAACATACTACAATGTGATTTGGGCTAAATACTGTGTAATCCCAAATAATTTAGTCAGCAAAATATGGTTAAGTAAAACAACTAATATTAGAACTGCTGATTTATTACAAAAATGAAGAAGAGCATATATAAAAACTTGAACTGTTTGAGAGAATGCTTTTCTGGCAAGAAGACATAAGAGATTACATTGTTAAATAAAATTAAAAATTCAAATGGGCTAGTTCTTTAACAGTGCTAACTTCACACACTGAGCCAACAAACTAGCTAATCACCTTTTATTCTAGCATGGTGTGAACCTAGCCATTAGTGTCATAAGTTGGCTAGTTGTGTGAACCTAGTCATTAGTGTTCACAAGGACCCAGAAAACTGGGTTGAGTAAACCATGTTTAAGTTATATAAAATAAGAACATAGACCAAGCATAGTTTATGTATTTTCCCTTTGGAGTAGAGATGGCTGTTTCAGTTTTCATCACATTCTTCAGTAATTGTTCTTCAATCCATGACGTGCATTTGCATTTAAATACAGAACCAGGTCAAAAGTGTTCCTGCACAAAGTCACAGAAAACTCAGCAAAGAAATTATGAGACAAACAAGCTGTAATCAAAATTGGAAATATTTTAATTCATATTTTCAAGATAACAAAGCAATGCTTTTATATTTAATGGGGAAAAATGCCCCTCAGATTGTTTTCTGAGAAATATTTGATTTTGTCCCCCGCAAGTTATTCAAAAAACCTGAACAATTGTACACAATCTTTCACCATCAAAGCAATGGAGAGATTTCAGGCCATCTTTTTAACAAAATACTTGCCATATCAGTTCCTCGGATGCAACAGCAAACGAGAACATAGTGCAATGGGATCTGTTTATAAACCTTTGTTTACAGAAATGTTTAATTTGCCAAATTTTTGTTTCTTGGCATCATAATGGTTTAAAAACAGCATTCCTTACATCATCAAATTCCTTCCTTCCACGAACAGGCCACTCTAATATAAATTGTGGTGGGGAAATAAGACCCCATTAGAGAGGAGGTACAGAGCACAATTTTGCAAATGTGTATTGGGCAGATTCATTTAATTGCTTACCCTCCAGCTGCTAAAATCTCTGTGGTTTGCTTGGTTTTAATTTAGAATTATTTGCAAATAATCCAGCTATTGTAGATTATAAACCATGGTGTATGGCTTAGTGTATTGTATAAGCCAAAAATTGTTATCTTATTCAACAAACTATGATGAAACAAATCATATCTTAATGCAATGAGATTGATCTGGTTACTGGCTGACTTAATAGATTTAGTATATGTCAATTTACTTAAGTGTAAGCCTCAGTGTTTAATAAAACTCTCAAGTATGCAAAGCAATAGCTGGATGATTGTGGTCTGTAACCCTTGTACTTTACTACGGTATTTAAGTAGATTTTACTCAGGTTCATACATGGTGCTGAATCATAATGAAACTTGTTTAATTTTTGACCTAATGTGTACTGTATGAATCGAACTCTAGTGGTTTGTAAACTGTTGTTTATGGTTTAGTATTCTGCACAAACTAAACTAATTGTTTTTATTCTATAAACTATGGTTAAGTATATCATAATTTAATATATGATCCTAGTCTTTAGGCCACATGTTTTAAGACAGAAAAGATGGAAAATAAACAAGCAAAGTGGTTTACTTTAACACAGGCAAATTGTTTAGCACCTTGTTAAATCAATTGCTATTATACAAACATTGAGACTAGCTTTAAGGCAGATATTTTCCCTTAAAATGACTCTTTGATGATATTTCCCAGTAGCAATATATATGCTTAGCATTTGTAGCATATGTAACTCAAGCAAGACACCAAGACATTACACTAGACTACTTCTTCTGTAGTATTTTTGCAGTCTTGTATGCATTTATTCAGAAGAAACTTTTAGTTGATTTTACTCAACAAATTAATATACAAAGTTTTAATAATCTATGCACTGCACAGCTTTTAATGTTATAGAAGGAAAACAAATCAACACAGCATCAGAAAGTACAAGGATACAAACATAAAGCTAGTAGTTCAAGGATCAGGAGTATATATATTTTCTAATAATAAACAAAGTGTTGTGGTCTTCAACTCCACAAGGTGGAGGGGTGTGTATGAACATTCCAGACCAAAGCACTCTAAAAACATCTTGCATTAGAGTGAGTGCGTGTGTGCCGTCAGTCTGTTTTTTTATTCAATTTGACAAACAGGACTTCTAATTGGCCAGCTACTAAGACAGACAAGGTTGGTAAAAGCATGGAACAAGTGGTTTTTGGAATAGCACCCAAACTGTGGGATTCTCCTTCCTTATTTGGTTTTAAGGGGCTATAACTTTTATTATTCTATCTAACTATACTATTACTCGGATACTTAGTTGACAGAAATTTTATATTTTTGTTGCTATTTTAAACATGATGGTATTGTAGGTTGCATTTGGTCATTATGATTTATTGCTTAGAAAGGACATAAAAATTCAATTTCTGGATATATATTTTTATTTCATTACCATCAATACCATTTGGTTTTAATAAAAAATGAAATTAATTTATTTGGGTTTCTGGATCAGGTTTTTTGAATATATTCTGGGCCATTATCCTGAAACATTTAATTATGAGATAGGATTTATCAGATAATTTGTAGCTTAAAGTGTGTGTGTATAGATGATAGATAGGTAGATACCGTGTTTCCCCGAAAATAAGACAGGGGCTTATATTTTTTTGACCCCCCAAATATGGCCTCGGCCTTATTATCGGGGGGGGCTTATTATTTTGGGGGTGCAGTAGGCGGCAAGCGTGGGTCTGCATGTCCCATCGCCGCTGCCTCGCCTCCCCTCCCTGCCGCCACCGCCTCGTGGAGCAGGACTCAGTAAGGCTTGTTGTGCCGTTGCATGCACGAACTGCAGGACTGCCGCAAACTTCATCATACTGGCACAGCTGGGGTCCTTCTGCCGTTGGTGCATGTAAGGGCACAACAGGCCTTGCAGAGTCCTG
>QLTV01001123.1:289314-304590 GCA_003457575.1 Thermophis baileyi
GAGGGGAAGATGAATTCCAGAGTTTATCAAGACATTCTGCAGGAAAACGTACGACCATCTGTCCGCCAACTGAAGCTCCGCAGAGGATGGGTGATGCAACAGGACAAGGACCCAAAGCATACAAGTACTTCAACAAAACAATGGCTTCAACAGCACAGACTACGCCTTCTGGAGTGGCCCAGTCAGAGTCCTGCCCTCAACCCGATTGAAATGCTGTGGCATGACCTTAAGAGAGCGATTCACACCATACATCCCAACAATATTGCTACACTGAAACAGTTTTGTGAAGAGGAGTTGTCCAAGATTACTCCAGATCGTTGTGCAGATCTGATCTGCAACTACAGGAAACGTTTGGTTGAGGTTATTGCTGCCAAAGGAGGGTCAACCAGTTATTAAGTCCAAATGTTCACATACTTTTTCCTCCCTGCACTGTGCATGTTTACATGTCATGTTCAATTAAACCACGGCACCATCTAATGTTTGTGTAGTATTAGTTTAAGCAGCCTGTGTTTTTCTATTGTTGTGACTTAGATGACATTCAGAGCATATTTTATGACCAATTCATGCAAAACTCCACGTAATCCCAAGGGGTTCACATACTTTTTCTTGCAACTGTATGTTTATTGACAGCTCCCCTCTTCTAAGCTAGGAGAGGAAGGTAGCAGAGGTGCTTGCATTTTTTCTAAGCAGCCTGTTTTTCCACACTTAACCAAATAATTGTACATAAATTTTAAGAATTGAAATAGGTTAGCCATATTTTCAGAACTCTTTACAAATATATTAACAAACTTTTCAGGTGATAACATTTGTGCGAACAATTGAATGCAGATATAAAACAATTGTCTGCAGCCTGGAATCTTTGTAGGAAGGCTTTCTTTTGAGCTGGAATTCCTTGCTGCAGCAATTGTGCTACACTCACAAGGTAGTTGCAGACTGTCAGGGAAACTGAGAAGGGGGAAGGACTCCTTGCTCTTATTCATGATTTCAATGCTGCATGCAAATATATCATTTGAATAGAGTTTAAGCAGTTACCACTGTGGCACAGGTGTCAAACCTGCCACATCACATTGATGTCACGTGACATATCACAACATTTTTCGCCTTTACGGAGCTGGGGTGGGCATGGCCTGCACTTGACGCCCGCGGGCCGCCAGTTTGACACCCCTGCATGGGATATCTAATAGATAAAAACTTTAATCTAGATTACAAAATCCATTTGGAGATGGTGGGAGTCTTAGGATGCAAAATACTTGTATTATGCCTTCTGGATGCTTAGTTTAAAAAAACTTGAGAAGGGGGAAAAAAAAAAAGCTACAGTAGCACCAAAAATTCAGGCTTCCAAAGTAGTTTCATTGCCAGACTTGCTTTTGTGATGGAGCCATTGGCACTGGGTTCTCTTTGCCATAATCTATAATACAAACTCTCTTTTTTTCATTGATTGGTTGCTTTTCCTCTTCAGTCTCAGCGTATAGGTCTGTTCTCTAATTTTATCCCCAATTTATTTATTTATTTATTTAGCGTATGGCACGTGTTAGCCAGGGATCATTGAGGTGGCTGGCTGCCTCTGTGAAAGGAATTTTTTCAGGCGGTGTTATCTTTACCCGCGGGACGCCTGAATGCCGGTAGGCAATCGGGGAAGGCTCCTTTCTTGTCTTTCCGCGTTTTATTCGCTCACGGGAATCGAGCTGCCGAGCTGTCGACCTTAGCAGCGCGCAGACCCAGCGTCTTACCACGTGAGCCACCGTGGCCCGTTTTATCCCCAAAATACAGTGTTACTGGCTTAATCAAGTCTCCCCAGCACAAGTCCAATGTCTTAACCCCATTTTGGCTTAGCATATTGTGTGAATTTAGCCAACATATTCTAAAGCTGTTGCCTTTATGTCTAGAGATTTCCAAAGAATGCAGTAACTACCAACTGATCCTTGCTGTTAAGCCCTGGGATAATTTGCCTAACATAACTATTAATTACAGCTGTATTGCAAGGTTAATCTAATACATTTTGCCGACTAAGACAAGGCTGAAGAGCAATAGGCACTTCTCACATGTAAACACGAGCATTTTCAAAACTTACAGATCCTAAATACAAGAATTGGGCATATGAAGCTGAACATTTCTTCAGTCCTTTCAAACCCCCACACAAAAATAGCAGGTTTCTAACAAGTTGCAGCTCCCCAAAAGACCAAGAACCTGCTCCTTGAGGTGACACTTCTTTTTTTTTGAAATGTTTTTCAAACTGTTCACTGGTCATCCCCAAATGATTTAGTAAAACCATGTTTGCATATGATAGTGTAATACACTAGTTCAAAAGATAGTCTGTTGCTTTATGGCTCAGTATATTGTGACTTTGGCTAATTGTATTAATACATTCAGTGGTGATACAATTTAACCATGGATATCTGCTTTCTGACACACAACAGTAAAAGTGAGATAAATAAGTGTTGGACTTCAGGATAACAGTTAAAATTTCAAATGCTACTGAAATAGAATGGGGTTTAAAACAGATTTCACGTATTTGCTTAAACCAAATGCAGGCAGCCTTTTGGTGATTGGAACCATACTTCCTAACCTTATTTAAGAGTTTTGAAGACTATGTGGGCTACAAAATGGAAAACATGTATCGTATGCAGGGATTTGGTGGATGGATGGAGGATATTATTATTTTGATTCCAATGAAGTGTATTACCCTTTTATTTTTCAATTTAAAGCATCAGGAAATTGTATTATGTTTTCAGCAATCATGCTTGGAGGGGTACAAACCACCCCCCATACACTCCTTAATTTGATCCCTGAATCATACATCATCTACTCCTATGCTGTGTACTAGTGGCAGTGATATTATTCTTGCACCAAATCTATGTTTCCAGGGACAAGCACGTAAAACATGCCTCCTGTAATTAGGTTTTGGGGTGAACAAAACTGATGTATTATGCAGAGAATAAAAAAGAGTAAATGGGACTGACAAGTTTCTCTCCCAGTCACCGTTTTCGGGTGACTGATAATAGTCGCGTGACTGGTAGAAATAGCAACTGCAACCCCCCCCCACCCCCAAAGTTTCTTAATCTCTTCAGTTGCCTGATGGGCAGCTGTGTAAAAAAATGGAGCGCCAAGTATGGGAGCGGGAGAGAAAACATGGTAATCTTTGCCATTTTCGGCTTAGCAATAGATGCTCAGTGAACCACAGGGCATTAAAACTTCCCCGAGAACAGCGCTGCTTCTGCAAACAGCGCTGTACGCATGCGCCGTATGTCCTACTTACTCGAACCCTCTGCGCTTCGCTCCCCCTGCCTCTTTTCCTGGCCTGGATTCCTGCGCATGCGTAAATCGATCCTGCTTTCCCCGCAAGTCTCGCGAGAAGCCGGGATTTATTCCTACGTGCTGTGCCGTGCTGCTCATGGCGGCGCTGGAGCGGGGGCGCTGAGCTGTTGGGGTAAGTGAGGTTCTCTGAGAGGAAGACTAATGGCCTTTCTTGTCCTGCGTCGCGGCTTCGTGGAGGACAGACAGGAAGCTTGGAGTGGCTTGGAACGTCTCCTGTCACAGTCCCTGGGACCAACGGTCTAGTGCGGGTGGGACCCCTCCCCCACCCACCGAGAGCCTTCCGATTTGACAGCAAAAGGGAGCGAGGGGGGGGGAAAGGAACGTTGCCGAGACAAGCTCGCTCTCTTCACCAACCCCTCGGTTTGCCCTTAGGCAGGACCGAGAGAGACGGAAAACCAATGGGCCCAAGGCTCGACATTACTACGCTTCCCAGTGTGCGCGACGCGTTTTGCCTTTTTTTCTCCCCCGCAGGGGCCGATGGGGGATTGAGTTTAGGGGTGCGGCGGCAGCGGCGATGAAAAACACTCCAATTCCCTTCGTGGTGCCTCTGAAAGATCAGGCTACTAGGCCTGCTGGGGGATGGAGTTCTTGGTATTTTACAGTCTACGGAGCGAAGCTAGCCGTGCAGACTACCTCTCCCAGCATGCAGCGTGCGGACGTGGGGAGGGGAAGGGGCGGTCAATCTTCCTTTGTGTGAGGGGGAGCGGCCGCCATTTTCCTTCTCTCTCTCTCTTCCCCTCCCCCCATATCTTGTTCGGGGAGGGGAGAAAATAGTGGACACGCCTCAGATACTTGGGGGAATTATCTCCGGTTGGGGTAGTAGCTACTATGTAGCCAGCAGCGGAGCGTGCATTTCTAGATTCCACTCTTACGTTTTTCAGTAGTAGTATAATTGCTGGGAGCAAGGCTTTTGCACTCTTCCTATTCGGATATAAAGCCTAGTCTTATCGCCCCTCAGTAGCAGGAGCCACCATCTTGCTGCCTAAGGACTGCATGCTGTGGCTGAACGTCTTTGTAAATCTACAGGAGGAAATGGGGTGGTAACTCACGTTTCTCTTATTTTCTTTAATGAAAATGTTGAAACTATTTTTTTTTCCAAAGTCTTAGATTCCCATTTGAATGCTACTAATACAATTGGACACTGGTCACTTACCGAAATGTGTAATCATTTGTTTTATTCAATTTGTGTCTGAGTGGCTCACGATTCAACAAACAGAATAAAAGCAATATAGTAAGAAACAACATAACGAAAACCAAACTATAAAAAGGAAAAAAAAAATAAGATGACAAACCCAGCAGACGCCCAAATTTCACATTTAACATCCAGCATTTTAACAGAGTAGGGGGCTTCAACCATCTTAGCCCAAGGCCTGAGAGAACAACCAAGGCTTTATCCAGAACACCAGCTGGGTGGAAGCCACTAGATTTGGGGGCCTGGGAACCTCATTCCAAGAAGATTTTAATTTTATAGCAAATTATTGCGACTTCATTGCCATATACTTTTTTCAAAAATGCCAAATATATTGCTAAGGACATTTTTTGTAGACACAGAAAATTGTTTCTAAGTACAAGTTGAAATTTGCTGCCATTTGAAAGAATAGATTTTTCTCCATTTTTGTTGAGTTAATTTGTTTGAGTTCACTTTGTTTCCAAGCCAGAGGCTCCAATTCTGCTGGTTTTTCCAGTGACAAAAGAGTCTAATGCCCTGTTTTCAAAGTCATGTAATCTAATTACAGGCCATTCCTATGCAGCTATATTTAAAAGCAAATCTCGCTGAATTCAGTGGGCCATGGTTACACCCTTATTGCACAACGCCATGCGTGATTATTCCAATGTAATCCTTACTGAATTCTGTGGGAGTTGACTCCAAATAAGTATAGGATAGTCTTTACAGCATTTTGCTTTTGCTATCTGTCTTTAATAGAGTTATATTTAATTAATAATTATTCTAGGTGAAACAGACTTCTTCATATTAATTCATTTATATAAAGGAATATCAAATAGCATGCGTTGACTACAAATGAAAAGATTTTTGAAAAATATTTTTAAAGTAATTTAAGCTAAATATATTTGTCTTGAAGAATACTATGCCCAGAGAAACTTTTTCATATCAGCAATAAGGGCTACTATTATTTAATTCACTTATGCAGATAGGTATAAAAACAATATCAATGTGTCAGAATCAAATAATAAATATTCAGAAGGGAAAAAGTCTGAACTTTCTCTTTCCTCTGACTGACTTGTGCTAATCCTTCAAGATCACATGTTGTATTAGAGACCACTGAATTGAATGAAAGCTTGGCAACTGCACTGGGTGTTTACCATCAGGAGGAATATTTATAGCTGCTGAGTTGAAAAGTAAAGAATTTAAAATAGAGGCACAAGCTAATTTCATGAAAGCTCTTCTAAGGTTTTGCAGCTTTGATAGAACATTGGATTTGATCATTGGATGTAGAAATTTTTGGAAATAATTTTATTTATATTGTTATATTTCTTAGAGGCAAACCCTGGTGAATTTAGGCATAGATAAACATTTATCTCTTAGTAAATATATAGGAGATTAGGCTTTTGTTTTTTGTATTCAGCAGAAAGGATTTTCTGATTCTACGAATACTTGTATTGAAATAAGAACTACTTACTATAATTTTTCCCAAAATAAGAGTGCATATTTCACATTCTGAAAAAAGCACCTTTGAGATTTCACCTTCTACATAGGTAGGGCCACTTTTAATAAAACTTCAAAGTTCCTATTCCTATGTTTAAGCAGTCTTGATGTAGTGGTTAAGGTGCTGGCTTAAAAACCAGGAAACTGAGTTCTAGTCCCATTTTAGGCATGGAAGCCTGCTGTGTGACTTTGGGCCAATCACTTTCAGTCCAACCCACCTTACAGGGTTGTTGCTATGGGGAAAATAGGAGGTAGGAATATTATGTATGTTTTCCTACCTTGAGTTAGTTAAAAAGAAATAAAGGTGGGATGAATAAAATATGAAGATGGGTACTTTTCAGTTTTAATTATTGGGATTGTTTTTAAAGTATGCTGTGCTGGCATTTCTTCAGTAATATATAAAAGCACTTCCAATTGGAAATGTTATCTTCCACCCAAAATAAAGTGGACTAAGCAGAGCTGATAGAAAAAGACCTCTTTCTTCTCTCCTGTTCCCTAGCATTTGTTTCTGGTTACGTCTGTCTCCAGATTATAATCTTAAATTTTTTACCTTTTCCTTTGGCTAAATGACTCAGTTGTTCCTTAACATCATTCTATATTACATGCCCAGAGATTGTTGGTTGCTCGGAAAACTCCTTCAACATTAAGCATAATTGATCCTACCCTGCATCCTGTCCTTTACATACAGTATAAGAAAAACATACTTGCCTGTAAGAGAAAATTTGTAAACAGTTTCTGAAGGACTGCCTCTTTTAAAATATTCTTTTTCTGGGACATAGAATTTGAGAATAAAATTATCTGTAACACCATTGCCCCCTGTTTGAATATAGAATCACAGCATAAAAACTATTTTAGGAAAACATTTTAACAGTTAAATGTATTGGTGGTAAACTTTATTTAACTATATTAAGTACGGGGATTAGGTTAAAAGATACTTGTATTCGGTTGCTACTTAGTTATACTTTTTTGTAATATTTTATAGTATCTATAATAGCCAATAATAGCACATTGCAGACTGAACATCAGCATTTTCAGGTCAACTGTTTTTCTCAGAAGAAAATATATTTCTTTTTTAAAGAATTAGGTGTCTCCGGTCTTGCTGTGCAGTTGGAATTTAGAATATAAAGGTCTTTGTTTTTCACAAAACTGCTATCACTGTACACATTCGAACAGAAGATACCCATTTCATAGAAAGAAAAACTAGGATAGCTGGAAGACCAATAACTTGTCCAGCTACCTAAACATGAAACACAGATAAAGCTTTAATTAATTTTATAAGTACAGAAATGTATGCTACTACATAAATTAATTTTGTGAATACAAAAATGTATACTAGTAAGGAAAATAATTTCAGAAAAATACCAAACTTTTATTGTGATTAAGAAATAATTTATCTAAAACATGACTGTGATAGAAATGAAGCTGAAGTCCCAAAACATTTCAAAGAAAGTAATTGAGTTTTGGTTTAAGAATGTAAATATAAGAAAACTGAATATTAACCTTAAGATGTAAACCATAAACACCTGCATTTCTTAATTCTCAGGTTCTGCCAGCTTCCACTCAGTCCAGTTACCCCTGTGTTTGTCTTTGAAGATAACTTCTTCCCCCATGACTCTTCCTCTCTCTATATGCAGCAGCCCTATGAGGTTGTAGGAAACAGATTCCACAAGACTAGAGCTAATCTTTATTGGGATATACTATTATTAACTGGTAATCTTGCAATTCTGACTTTTTCCTCCCCTTACTCTTATAACCAAGTATCTTAGTGAGAAGCCAGCCTGAGTCTCTTCCTAATACTGCCTTCTTTCTCAGAGCTCAAGGAATACTTCTGCCCCAGCGTCCTTTTTTTTGTAAACATTTCTAAATTTTCTCTGAAGACCATCTCAGTAGCTGTTTACAGTATTCAAAATGTATGTCTTGAACTAAATATATTTATATACATAACTTGAGGTTTCTTCATTAGTGCTATTACCTAAATTTCCCTAAATATCCCAAGCCATTCCATGTTACAAGACAAGGGGGTTCAATTTCAATCTTTTCAGAAGTTTCATTTTATACTAATATTTCTAAGGCCTTGATGAACCAACCACAAGGTCCAAAACAAGACGTTTTTTTAAAAAAAGAAAATAAATCATAGCCAAGTTGTAGATGATCATAGTTAGTCGAGTGCTTTATGAAAACAGGATTAGGTATCTGCACTTACCGTGATGCTTATAGATACTACATTACTTGACTCTAGAAAATGTTTCAAATTTATAATTACTCTTGTTTTTACCTATGTTGAAAAAAATGGACATTTAAATTCCAAATATGAAAATTGTGAGCCATAAATAGTGAAATATCCTGATTAGTGTGATCGATGAGAATTAGCAAGACATAAGTTAAATTCCAATTCAGTCATGAAACTTAGCATGTGACTTTGGATCAGTCATTTTATATTTGCCTAATCTGCTGGCATGAGTTTAAAATAAGACTTGAGAGAGCAATATGCCTTTAATTTCTTGGTGGAAATGTTCTATATGAATCAGTAAAATACATTTTTGTTTAATTGGTTTTGTATTCAGTGCATTGGCAACACTTACTTTTCATTGAATTCTTTGAAGTTTGGTTAAACACTAGTAATGTCTGGAATTCTTGTGAGGAACTTTTCTTCTCAGAGGTGGGATCATATTCATGGGGTACAGAAATATCTAAAATGTATATCATAATAAAGTTGTTTATCCTTTTCCCCCTCCAGTATGAAGTGTAACAGAATAGAATTTACCACCTGAAACTGCTGCTTCAAGTTCAGATCAGGAAAGGAACACATTACATCGTAACAACAAAACAAGACCAAAGAAGAGTAAACTTTACACTGAAGACACAACACTTGATCTGAAACAAGAAGTTTGTGCCTACTCAACAGCTTCAAAAGAGCACGTCCCAACGCTGCTAGTAGTCTTTGTTTTCTTCAGTACTGTGCTGAAATTGCCCAGTGCAGCACCAGTTATTCTTTATTAGCTTGATAGATCACTTGTCTCTTGCTATTTCTTTTTTTTTTTTTTTAACAATAGCAATCTTCAAACTTTGAAACGTGTGCTGAAACGAAGAATCGGCAAATACTACTGAAAGTGCAATATTAGAATATCACTGCGAGGTTGGTCAATGTACTGTGTTGAACAGCAATATATTTATTTCAAATTAAAAGTGCCATATAAAATAAGTTAAATAATCGTTTTGTTTAAATTTTGTCTTCATTGGTCAAAATATCAAAGCAGATCTAACATTTGGCTTTGATGCTTGTCTTTTTAAATTATTGAAATTCTTTAGAACTGCCATTTCGTTCTATTTGTTGAGCTAACCATGGAATGCAGTCTTATTGTAACTTTCATTAAGCTTTCTGCTACTATTTTCCTGTTTCTCACTTTTGAAATCAGTTTACTCTAATGCTATAAATCTGGATCTCAAACTTTCTCCATATCCTTCTCCCAGTTACTGGTATCGGTCAGTGAGTCTCCATTTCATAAGCTGGTAGGCTAAATGTGAATTTTATGCTGTAAAGATAACTCATTAATAGTAATCATGAGTTCAATTAGCAACCAGCTTGTGTTGTTCATTTCAGAACCCCTCTAAAAACAAAACAAAACAAAAATACCTAATGCTTTCTTAACTAGCACATCAATCCCTTCCTGTCTAATATTCTAGGAAGCTGCCACAATGGCAGCTTTTTTTATGACACTGGATAAGTGGAAGATATACATTGACAAGGTTGTCTTGTTTGATTTTGTTATATGCAGCATTATAAAATTAAGTTGAAACAGGCGTAAAAATATGGCAAGCACCTGGAAAGAATTTGTTGAATTTTCCATGCCGTCTTCTCCCCCTACTGCATACGTTAGTGCCAACCTGGGCAATGCATCTCCAGTCGGACTGAATATATCACCTTATGGCCAATCAGTAAGTTCTTTTGCCATACTAGCAATATTCTTAAGGGTAAAGCCAAATTAGCTCAGATGGTGTGATATAACAACCTTTGAGCAAAAGAAAAAGTGTGGCCAATTTGCAGATAGCAGAAAACACTGCTCATTTTGTGACCTCTGAGCCTTCTTTTAATCATGCCAGAGTCATGAGCAGACTAAAATATCCTTAGCTTCAGTTTGGAATCATTTCACACTCACTCCTCATTCCCAATCATTCTTTTCATTGGTCATTGTGCCAGGCCTAATTCCTGTTTGAGGGCAATTGGTTACCTCTCCAGCTGTTTAAAAGGCAAAGCTACCCTGGAACATAGATGTCCACATCCTATGCAGATTCAAAATTTGAAAGTATCCAGTTGAAAATAGGCAGTGCCCACACCTGTCAAATTTGCTTGTATAAGAATTTCACCTCTTAACAAATATATTTGTTAATTATTTAATCCTTTTGTATCATGGTCCTTTACAAGTACAGAAATTATGTGGTTCTCCAACAAGCTTTTTAAAATTAGCCAGTATTCACTAAAATGTAGTGGGGTGGTGTTTTAAGTTAATAGCCTTCATCTAAGAGGTGCATTTTGGTTCTTATGTTTGGTGTATCAAAACATTGGAGAAGGCTTGCTTTTTATTTAATAAAGTATAAGATAGTCATGATCTAAAGTGTATGAGACACCTTTCTTAGTACCTTATTTACAAATAGTTGAGAACTGTTGAAACTGAACTTTCAGAAGGTGGGGGGATCTTAGCTCAGTGATAGAGCACATGAAAATGCTTTTGTTTAATCTCTCATATCTCCTGGTTAAAAACATATATAGCAGAAAGACTTGGAAAGACCTTTGCTCAGGACCATGGATGCTGCTACCAGTCAAAAGATATAGCACTGGGCTAGATAGATAGATGTAGGCCAGTGATGGCGAACCTTTTTTTCCTCGGGTGCCGAAAGTGCATGCGCGCGCGCTATCGCATGCGCGCAAGTGCCCACATCCATAATTCAATGCCCCCTGCACATGCACGCGTGACCCCCCTGTGCTGCCCCGCCCCCCACCCATGCGCACCCCCCCGCTCCCCTGTTTCCCGACTTCTGGTGGGCCCGGTAAGCCCGTTTTTCGCCCTCCCCAGGCTCCAGAGGCTTCCCTGGAGCCTGGGGAGGGCGAAAACGGCCTCCCCCGCCCTTCAGAGGCCGAAAACGCCCTCCCAGAGTCTCCATGCAAGCCGAAAATCAGCTGGCCAGCACACACATGCGCGCTGGAGCTGAGCTAGGGCAATGGCTCGTGTGCCGGCAGATATGGCTCCGCGTGCCACCTGTGGCACGCGTGCCATAGGTTCGCCATCACTGATATAGGCAATGGTCTGACTTGGTGTACGGCAGCTTCATAGTTTTAATACAAGGATCATTCTAGGATATAGGCCTTTGCCTCATTTACTGACCTAAACTTTTTAAATTTATGTTGCATATGTATGTAGAAATGTCTTATATCATGGATTTTGGCATACAAACAGATGACCAACAAATTTGTATGACTTAATATTAGTACTATAATACATTCAGTAATATGTAGGCCATAAATAAGTGATACAGCATTGTCACTTGAATTCATCTATGTACAATTCAATTGATATTTGCTTAATATGTCTATATTTAAGCTGCTGAAGAACTGATTTTCTGTTAACTTGCCATTCTTCCTAAGACTAAATTCAATTAACAAAATTTTAAAGTGCTTGTACCTGATATTCAGGTTCGTCTATAATTTGTCCCCTAAATTAAGGATTGAGAAAATAGGAATGGCAGTCTCTATAGTGATGTGAAAATAGACTAGTATCTTAATTCTAAATAATAAATTATAACTCTTCAATTATACTCTTTATAGCTTACGTCTTTGGGACTTTTATTCAGTTGAAAAATTTCAGCCACAAATGCAACTTGCATAATAAGTATGTGTTTGGGTTTTTTTTTGGGGGGGGGGTGTTGTAGCCCAGTAAAATTAATAACAGTTCTCAAATTCAGAGTTATGCGATCCCTTTGAAATAGAAAAGGAGAAAAATAGATAATGAGTATATTATCTGCCATAGTACAAGGATATTTGAAGTGGTACAGCTTTTAGCTCAATCCACTGCTTGCATATATTGCTTCCCAGTGACACATGTTGGATTTTTGAAAATATAAACAAACTAGAATATTGTTGGAAAGAAATTACTGACCTAGAAATAGAGCTTGGTCATACATTTACACTAATTCCAGAACAATAAGGATATCTAAATTGACTGCTTTTGATTTCCAGCTAAGTCTCTTGAAACATGGATTTAATAGTTATTGGATATTGATAAAGATGTGCTAATTATTGACTAGTTATACTGTGTACTATGTTATCACAGCTGTATGAGATGGAGAACCATTATACTGTGTCATCAGATCCTCTCCCCCCTCCTGCAGCTCCCCCTCCTTCTCATCCTTTACCTTTTTCTTCATCTACTTCATCCGGGTCTAAAAAACCGAAGAGGACCCCCCTTTATCAGAGATCTGTAAGTCAGGGCATCTATTGGCAGACATGCCATCTCAGCATGGGAATCCTTAGCATTTAACTCTTCTTTGCATATGTTCTCACTTCTAACCTCACTGGTATTAAATCTCCTCAACAGGTTAAGGAGTATAATTCATCTATACCAATGGGCAAACTTGCTGAGTTCTCAAATTTTGCTTTCCTGTATCTGTTTTAGAAACTTGATGAAAGCCTGGTTTTCTTATACATACGTTGATTGTATTTTCATTGTATGCATTCAAAGGTGTTAAAAATTATTTTATTGGCTTACAGATGTGAACAAAATGAACAGACTTCTGTCCTAAGCATATGCAAAAAATATTATTGTTTTTCTCCTCTAGATGATGTCAATCATGTCATTCTGGAGGTGGTATGGAGTTTAATCCAGCTCATGCTGTTCTGGATTAAATGGGACCATTTGTCAAATATCAGGTTTTTTTTTTCCAATTCAGCAGATTAACCTCTACAAAAATCACACCATCTCTGAAATGGCCAAATGGCTTAAATCTGATTATATTTATATTAGGAAACAATAGGATGGTGCAAAAATTGTAAACACTTAATGACTTCCATAGGAAAAGGTTGCATCTTATGATGCTATTCTTGAATTGTAACATACATTTGTGGTTTTTAGTTTGATTACTAATTTTATGTATATATGGGGGCTTTCTGTTCTTATTTTTTGACAATACCATTTCACATCACCAGTTCCTGCACTATTTGACTAAAAAAAAATCTAATATTTGTTTCAACTCTCCAAGGTACACTTAATCAGAAAGTTCTATGCTTTTGAAGTGATTTACTCTTAAATAATTCTGTTTAGCGGGACCTTTGTATCTGCAGCAGCTGCATGCCAAATTAATTCATAGCATTGTCTGTAAAGACAACCCTCTCCTTTAAAATGAAATACTTTTAAAAAACCTAAACAGTTTGCTCAGTCTCAGTTTAATGAGTAATTGACTATTCATCAAATGTAGATTTCAAAGCTGCTTACGTTTACAATTCTGAATACTTAATAGCTCCTTATGGTTATAGGAATGTTAGTTTGTTTTCTTAAACAGATACACAGGAAACTGCGTAAAATACAAGAGGAACAGTATGCATGATTTTGGCATTGCTTTGCCTTGAACTCTGACTTGCATGAGATGGTTACTGTAAATATTTACAGGGAGCTTCTGATACTAACCTCTTTTTGGACTTAATTTAACTTGATAGCTAAACAGATTGGAGTTTTTTTGAAAGTGTGACTTAAGAAAAAATATTATAACATGTTGATGAGAACTTAAAATTCCAATCTTTCCTTTATGTTCTGTGGGTTTAAAAATCTCCATGGATGGAAAAGTATTTAAATTCAGTGGACTTAGCAATTAGCTTTGAAATTTAATAAACATTAAGCTGCTAGCTATGTTCAGAGAATAAATTATGGAAATTGCCATGACACTAATTTGATTTGGAAAATGTGTTAAAATTGTGTTTGTTAGGTTTTTTGTGGCTTTGCTTTCTTGGTTACCTCCATTAGCAAAGTCAAATGATGTTAATGGGTAACTTCAAATCTGTTTTAATGTGTGTGTAAATGTGAAATAGAATAGCATAGTAACTTTCAGTACAAAGTTATTACTTCAATGTGGTGTAGAAAAGTGTCACACAAAATCTGTTCAAATTGCTATAAGCCTACATGCCTATTTTATAATGTTTAAGCATTGGCTATTACATTATATTTATCCTGAATTAACAAATAACAGTATAAAAGGAAAAGAGAATATCCTTAGAGGAACTTACACATTTCTTTTTAATTCCAGATGAGCTTTGATCCAAACCTTCTCCATAACAATGGACACAACGGGTACCCCAATGGTACTTCTGCAGGATTGCGCGAAACGGGGGTTATTGAAAAACTGCTGGCCTCCTATGGATTCATTCAGTGTTCAGAACGGCAAGCTAGACTGTTCTTCCATAGTTCACAGTATAATGGCAATCTACAGGAGCTCAAAGTAGGAGGTAATTAACTAGTAGAGGGTTGTTCTTGTATGCGAGAAGGCTAATTTCTTCTAGAGACATACCTGCTACTGTAAACAGTAGTGGCTGAACCATCAGATAATGAGAAGTAAAATCAAATTTCAGTTCAAATGTTGTTAATGGGATCAGATTAATCATATGAAAGTACTTTCTTCTAAAAAGTTATTCTTCATACTGCATGTTGGAGAAAACATTCTAGAAAGTTTAGTTAGGATTCCTAAGTGAGAAGATAAGAAATGGCAATAATTTTGCATATTAGTATCTTTCACTGCACCTTCAAGAAAGTTATGTATACACTAGGACTGTGCAAAGATTCAAAGAATTCAGAGGACAAAGTATAATTCAGAGCAACTTGAAAGCACAGGTAACATTTCTTAGGAACAACTTAAATGTGCCTTGAACTTGTATTCATCTGGGGAGGATAGGGTATGTCATCTACGGTATGTACCGTATTTTTCGGAGTATAAGACGCACCGGAGTATAAGACGCACCTTAGTTTTGGGGGAGGAAAACAAGGGGGAAAAAATCTGCCTCTGCCTCCCAGCAAACAGTACACATGATATACACTGTTTGCTGTGTATTTCTGTGCTTGTGTGCCTGACCCATAGAAATAGCAAAAAATTGGAGAAATGTACATTATGGCAGTATATTAATGCCAGAAAGTTTTCTTAAATGTAGTCACACTAACTCCTCCCACTTATTTAAATAGATCTACTCCAAACATGACTAAGTCAGGGTCTAACTTAGCTGCCTTATCTTAATACTACAACAGGACGCTGTTACATTGCAC
>QLTV01001123.1:310131-322333 GCA_003457575.1 Thermophis baileyi
CCGTTTTCTCTTGTGGCTCCCTGGAGTCCCTGGCATTGCACCCCACAGTGAGGAGGTTTGTCCGTGGGGCTGTCAATCTCTGTCCGCCGGTTGTTCACAGATACCCCACCTGGGATCTGTCCAGGGTTCTCAATTCTCTAACGGCAGCTCCCTATGAGCCCTCACGCAAGGCTTCCCTCCTCCTTCTCACCTGCAAGGTCGCCTTCCTGATAGCCATCACCTCAGCCAGGCGGATCTCTGAACTTGCGGCCCTCTCCGTGCGGAAGGACCTCTGCATTTTTCACCTAGACAGAGTAGTGCTCCATCTGGATCCTTCCTTCCTTCCTAAAATCAATTCCTGGTTCCATAGGGCGCAGGAGGTCATCCTCCCCAATTTTTGTCCCGATCCTTCCCATCCTCTGGAACGCAGGTGGCACATGTTGGACGTCCGCCGGGCTCTGCGGATCTACATCCAACGCACGTCTTCAATCTGGAGAACGGAATCATTATTTGTTTCCTTTCTACCATCCACAATGGGCCACAAGGTGTCTCCCAATACCATTGGCCGTTGGCTGAGAGGCACCATCGCCAGGGCGTATGACCTGAGTTCTCTCCCTCGCCCCGCTCGTGTGACAGCGCATTCCACTCGCAGTGCTGCGACGACAGCGGCCTGGGCTACCCAGGCTTCCATCAAGGAAGTCTGTAGGGCGGCTACCTGGCTTCTCCATCGCCCTTCATCAGACATTACAAGATTGACGCTTTCGCATCGGCAGACGTCGCCTTTGGTCGCAGGGTCCTTCAGCAGGTGCATTCCCATTGAGTCTACGGATCCAGGACCGGGTCCTCCCTTGGACACACGGCTTTGGTATGTCCCATGCCTAGATGCTAGCTCCACCCTCTATGGAGAAGGGGCGTTGGTCTTACCTGATACGCCTCTTCTCGTAGGGTGGAGATAGCATCTAGCCCCGCCCGGGGTTTTTTCTTTCCAGTCCTGGTCGTTGTCTGTGATTTTTCTTTGCACTAACCGTTTCTTTGATCCCATCGGAGAGGGTTGCTAGTATGTCGACAGCACCACACATCGAGTCTTCGGCCTTCATGAAGCTGGGAGGTTCCTGGCTCATGGGCAGGAATAATCAGTAAAAAAAGACTCAGTCCTATTGGATGAAAGGACGAGGACAACCCATGCCTAGATGCTATCTCTACCCTACGAGAAGAGGCGTATCAGGTAAGACCAACACCCCTTTTCACCCTCTTTTTGGGAGTAAAAAGGTGCGTCTTATACTCCGAAAAATATGGTAGCTAGGAAGAAACAACTGCTTGAAGTTCTGGACATATAATTCATGTGCATTGCAACACAGGTTTTAGCCTTTGATTCTGGATTTTGCATTGTATTGAATGCATGTTATGGGACGTGTTGAGAATAGTGAAATTTGAGCTATGTGGTATCTGCTTTTTTTTTTTTTAATTATGCAACATTTTTTGGTTCACAACTTAATATGAAACAAATTCCATGGAATCAGAAAGTTAAAACAAATAGAGTATAAGATGTTATTTAAAAATCACATTTGCTTTTCATATTAACTAAGTGTAAATGAACCTATGAAGCCTTATTTTATTATGTGATTTTATTAAATATGTGATTTTATTAAATATTCAAATTAGAGTAATTTTTTATTGTTACTGCTTTTTGAAATTGTGTGAGTATTTTATTGACTTAGAAGTTATCTTGACATGGTTTTACCACTAAATTGAAGCCTATAAATTAATAAATATCATTTGTTTACAGATGATGTTGAATTTGAAGTATCTTCTGACCGGCGAACTGGAAAACCGATTGCAATTAAACTGGTGAAGATAAAAACTGAGACCTTACCTGAAGAACGAATAAATGGACAAGTTAGTGCCTATTCTTAGGGGGGTTTTTGTTTTTCTTTTCGATATGCATGCCATTTTCAGCTGCTGTGGTCAAAACAAAAAAGGATAGAATTAAATGTAGCATGCCTCTCCTTAGTTGCATTAAAATATTTTTTTCAAATATACTTTTTTTTTCATCCTTTTGGTAAGCACATAAAAATTAAGAAATTTACCTAACCAGGAACAATTCTTACAGTTAATAAAAGTACTGTAAGAAAAGCTTTGCAGCATGGCATACTGTTATGGGTTACCTGTTAAATGCATCCCTGAGTGTGTTATAGAAGTCTGATGCATAATGGTGCCTCTAGAAATAATTAGCAATGGATTTTTTTTTTGACTGGTAGGTTGTGTGTGCTGTTCCTCACAACTTAGAGAGTAAGTCTCCAGCTGCCCCGGGTCAGAGTCCAACAGGGAGTGTATGCTACGAACGTAATGGGGTAAAAATTATGTATTTACTAAAAAATGTTTCACTGATCCTCCAGTGTAGTTTAAACTAAAATACTTACCAAAATAAACAGTTAAATATGTATTTGCTTTAAAAAGTTTAAATTGCTTATTAATCTATTGATATATAAATGCATAAAGTTTAGCATACTGATTATAATTATGAAATATTTTCAAAATACAGATTAGAATAAAAGGTCAGTTAAAATATTATTAGCAAACAACTTCATTGTTGGAATTTATTTATTATAAAATTCTATAATGTTGTAAATTTCTGACCACTTCCTAAATTCCAAAATTCATGTTTAAACTAACCTGGAGATTATATTTTGTCTCACTTTAAATATGATAGCAAACTGTTCATGCAATCAAATTATAATTTACAGGAAGTCTTCTACTTAACTTACACCCCAGAAGATGTTGAAGGAAATGTTCAATTGGAAACTGGAGACAAAATAAACTTTATTATTGATACAAATAAACAGTAAGTGGATATCTTGTATTGTACTAAATCATTTTTAGCTGGAATGATTTCTTTTTTAAAATGTATTTTTACTCGAAACATGGTTAACAAACTTTGAAACATTATTTTGGATATAGTACTGTATATCTTGGAACAGTAATTGATAAAGCACATTTATTGTCTGTTTCAAGGGTAATCTGAGGTAATATCAATCAGGGTCTATAGTTCTTGTTTTGTTAGATACAAACTAAGAATATATTTTTCAAACAAAGTTTTAGCAATATGACATCTAGTTTGTTCTAAGTTTTCCAATCATAGGAAATGACTGGTTTGTTCCAAGGCTCAGTTGTGAGAGAAAGTTTGTGAATCTTCTAGAACTATCTATAATCTTGCAGGATTTTATCTTAAAATGTGATTAGAGCTTCATGTACACCTTATTTATGAATAAAGAGAAGCTGAGTAAAGAAATAGTATCCCAAACTCTGTATTATGTCATATTTGTATTGAAAATACTGAGATCTAAAATACTTAGCCTCCGGGCCAGATGTAACCTGCTCTCCAAAATCATGCAGCCCATAGTCCCAAAAGCAAATATATCCACCCAGCCTATGAGAGAAAGGGAGAGAACAATTTGGCTGCTCTTCTAAGCACTCATAATCTCTTCAGGCAGGCATTTGATAATGGTTTCACTAGCCGCCTAAGTGTGGATGGAACAAGTCCCCTGCCTGGTGCTGGCTAGAGCAAGCCATGAGGATGAGATCGCAATGGCATGGCTTTGGGCTCCTATGCAGAAGATGATTGCTGATGCCTGCCCTAGGATAATGAACTCTTAATGGAGTAGGTTAAGTTAGAAATTCTAATCAATGAGATGATGTTTATGTAGCAGTTTGGTCCTCTCCAATCATTAACATACATGCTCTTTGGCATCATTGAAGTCTGCTGTTCCTGACACATGTTGCCATCATCAGAGGCATATGTCCAGTCAGAAGAGACCTCTCAAGAAAAAAGGGAAAATCAGTGCTCATGAATCTGGAATGGATTACAGAATTATTATCAAAGATTTTGCCTTCTATCAGACAGTGGTTAAGCAGATATTATAGAAATGGAAAAAGTACAATACCATTATTACCCTTATAGGAGTGACTATCCAAGTCATTATAAGACCAGGGCATACAGTACTTTAGAAAAGCACAGAGAACCTCAAGGTGACAGCAAAGGAGTTGCAGGCCATTCAGATATCAATGTTTATGAATCTTCTATAAGGAAAATATTGAACAAGAGTGGTGTGCATAAGAGGAAACCAAGAAGGAAGCAATTTATCTTTAGAAGATACATTGCTGTTCATCTCATATTTGCCAGCAATTATCAGGATGATCCTGCAGGCTATTTAAACACTGGAACTTTTAACTATTAATGAGAAATATGTTTGCGGGGGCGGGGGGGGATGAAATACAGGTAGTCCTGCTTAACAATTGCCTTGTTTAGCAACTATTGAAAGTTACAACAACACTGAAAAGGTAACTTTACAACAGGCCCTTGCACATAAAACTTTGCAGCGTCCCTATGGTCATGTGATCTACATTCAGACCCTTTGCAGTTGACAGGCATTTCCTGTGTTCACATGATCATCTTGTGTGTGCCTCACAGCTGGCTTCCAACAAGCAGAGTCAAAGGAGGAGCTGGCAGAAAAATCACAAGTTGCCATCATGTGCTCTCAATGATAGAATTGCTAATCCAAATTGTGCTTGTTAAGTGAGGTCTACCTGTACTGCATTCTAACGAAAGAATTTTATCCTGACTGATAAATGATTTGCAGCATCAAGATTTAGACATTTCTCTGTCCTTGAAGGAACAATATGTTCCGGGTGGCACCAGCAAATTCTACAGGAGAATGTCTGAAGTATCCATCTGCAAAGTACTTGCCTGAGCTGTAGCTTAAACAAATGTGAGTCATGGCACCATAACAGCAATTATAGACACAAAAGCAAATACACAACAAAATGGCTAAAGCAGACGCAATTTCATATTTTTAGAATAGTTAAGTCAAAGTCGTGACATTAACCCAGTTGAAGTATTGTAGCATACCCTGTAGGAAGTAGTTCATAGAAGATAACCCCAAAATATCAGTGAGTTGAAGTGATATGGCCACAATGTCTTCAGGTCAAATGTGGAATTGATTTAACAGGTACAGCAATAATTTGGTTGAAAACTGCTGTTAGTACTGCAAAGTACGCTCAGATCACATCATCTATATCACACAACAGTGTTGCAAAATTTTTATTTATTTTAGTTATTTGCCGCCCATCTCATTATGAAGTGATTCTGGGCGGCTTACAGCATTAAAAGCATTAAAATCATAAAAGATAAATATTTCTAAATAAAAGTGGATTGTGGTTAGTTCTAATGGATTCACAAACTGAGAATAAAACAATATTTTGTGCTATCCCCCCAAAACCTTCCAAAACGCAAGCATTTTATATTAAATTTAGAATGTTTTTCTTAACCATACTATATAAGAAGTAATTTCATAATACATTTGTTGATCTTTAAGATAAAGATTTTGATTAACAGCTGGATTTCCTTTTAAAGATTGTTATAACAAGGAGGTGTGTTTCTAAATGTGGATTTTGTATACAAAATTAAAGAAGATTCTCTATAGTTGGTAAGATAAGTGAGTTGTATTCATCTTTATATAAACTTAATTTACTTTTTTCCTAGTACTGGTGCTGTAAGTGCTCGAAATATTATGCTTTTGAAAAAGAAACAAGCTCGATGTCAAGGAGTAGTTTGTGCCATGAAGGTAAGGAATGCTTTACTAAGTTTAGTTACATGTAATATAATTAAATATGATGTTTGTACTTTCAGTATAAAGCCATAGAAATTTGAAGGAAATCTTATTTTTTTATTTTATCTCTTCTAAAGCTGTAAATCCTATGTATCCTTGCTTGGGAATCTGCCATATTGTATTCAAGAAAGCTTCCTTTATGCGTTTTACCATGCACCTTATAAAGAGTTACAGAGCAGGGGTTTCATACATGTAGCCCACTGGGTTCTTTTGTGCAGCCCATGATGACTCAAAGGGTTTATGGCATTGCCAGATCAGAGATTGCATCAGTGGTTATACAGTATTTTACTTTTTTCATTGTATACATCATTTTAAGTTAATAGTTAATATTAATTTAATAGTTCTCAAATTTGTGCATGTGCATGAATATCGCCCACTGATTATTGCATTTATGTAATGTAGCGCCAATGTTCATTGGAGTTTGAGACCATATATACATGTTCTGTAGCTGTGGATCTTTTTAAAACTCATTTTCTCTTTGATTACTACAGTAACTAATGACTACAATTGGGACCAGAATTGTCACTAAGTGATGTGGTCGTTAAGTGAATTGTGCCTGATTTTACAATATTTTTTGCCATAGCCATTAAGCAAATTTTGATCACATAATCCCAGGGACATTGTGACAGTCATATGTGCAAGGACCAATCATTAGTCATTTTTTTCATCGCTGTCATAACTTTGAATGGTTGTTAAATGAATGGTCATAACTTGAGGACTACCTGTAGTGACTAGATCTATCAAGTAACTTAATGAATGTTTGAAATCACTTTGGCTAAATAATTGCGATCTTCCCTTAGGAAGCCTTTGGATTCATTGAGAGAGGTGATGTTGTAAAGGAGATATTCTTTCACTATAGTGAATTTAAAGGTGACCTAGAAGCCTTACAGCCTGGTGATGATGTGGAGTTCACAATCAAAGACAGAAATGTAAGAGTAAATTTCATACATTTAAATTATATTAAACTTAATACAATTAAAGATGAAACTTAATACAATTAATTGGTTTTATTTATTTATAAACACACACACACGACTTATTGCTAGACTTTGTACGCTTTGCATGAGGTTGATCATTTTTTTCCCAATTATCTCAGTGAGAGCCAGTTAAATGTAATGGTTAAGCCACCAGGCTAGAAACCAGGAGGCAGAGCAGAGGCTTTGAATTTTAGTACTGCCTTAGGCATGAAAGCTGACTGTGTCTCTGAACTAATCACTCTCAGCCCAACCCACTTCACAGGGTTGTTGTGGTAGGGAAAATAGGAGGAAAGAGTATTAGGTATGTTCACCACTTTGAGTTATTTATAAAAACAATAAAGGCAGGAAAATAAATTAAATAAATAAATAAATAATGTTCTTTTAATAGGGTAAAGAAGTTGCAACTGATGTAAGGCTTTTGCCTCAAGGAACTGTTATTTTTGAAGATATTAGCATTGAACACTTTGAGGGAACTGTAACGAAAATAATTCCAAAAGTAGCCAACAAAAATCAGGTAACAAATGCTTTTTAAATTTTCCCATTTTTATTCAGAAATGCTGTAGCTCTAAATGTGTGTCATAAGGGACTGATAAATATGGTAATAGTGACCTAGTGAATTATGCTTGCTATTTGGGAAAACATTTTTAAAAACGGAATAATTGAAAATGTAGGTTGAGTACAATCAGCATCTAAATTTCTTATGTGTTATAATTAGAATGACCCATTACCTGGACGCATAAAAGTTGATTTTGTGATTCCTAAAGAACTTCCATTTGGAGACAAAGATACAAAATCAAAGGTGACACTTTTGGAAGGTGACCACGTTAAATTCAACATTTCAACAGATCGGCGTGACAAATTGGAACGAGCCACTAATATTGAAGTTCTTCCCAATACTTTTCAAGTCACTAATGAGGCTAGAGAAATGGTAAGCACTTAAGAAATGTGGCAGAATGAAGCTGGAAATGTAATGCATAATACCTTTTAGTTATCTGGGTGTTGTATTACTAGGATTGTATCATGGTGCCAAATTTCTTATAGTGATGAATATAGTGATGGGGTCAGCACCTTATCAATTCAGGGTGCTTTTATTCTTAGGGAAATATCTTAGGAGGCAATGCTGTGCACTTAAGCAGAAGTTACAGAAAATTGAAGCATGGAATTTATAAGTACCAATAAAGGAAAGTTGCTCAGGATTGAAATGAGGGGTCCATGTTGCTCTCTGAGCTTGCTTGTTTTCTTGCAGACATTTCATTTTACAAACTAGGTAACATCATCAGTAGCTGATCAGTAGCACTGATGATGTTACCTAATTTGGGTAATGAAACATCTGCAAGACAACAATCAAGCTCAGAGAGCACCAAGGAGTTTATAAGTGTCTAAACTGCAAATTAAAGCCTTGCTATAAAATATGTGTTTTACTTTGCATCCATTTAGAATAATAAGCATTCCATTACATGTCTTTGTCCTTTTTAATGGCTTTTCCTGCCTCCATAATGGTTTTCTGTATGTGTGAGATGGATGTATATTTTTTCTTTCTTATTTGCATGGGTGTATTCCTGCCTATTTAGTTCACTAGTCTTAACTGGGTTCTATAGGAGAAGCAATGTAATTTGAAATAGCTGACCCTATATATAGTAGTTAGGGTTGAATTGAACATAGTATAAATGTGTGGCTACTGGAGAGTTGATATAGTGCACAGGTTAGGAGATTAGATTCAAATTGAGAAGTCTGCTTTGACACTTTTCTCTACCACATTCTGATTAAGTGTTATTAAGCAAAGTCCTTCTAGCCTCAGCTTAGATCTATTGTTGGGATAATAAAACTGGCTTTCTTTGCAGGATTTTTGAAATCATGATATATACAAACAGCATTGGTAAAAATCTTCATATGCCTAGGGACAGACCTGGGCATTTTATGGTCCACAAGCCATATCTGGCCCTTTTTTGCTGTCACTGTGTGGCCTGTGGCAGTGGCGGTCGGGGATGGGAGGGCAGTGGCAGCCCTCCACAACTGTCCCAGGTTCTCATGTGGTCCCTTGGGAAAATTAATTGTCCACCCCTGTCCTAGGGCATGATCATCCTAATTTGTTCGTTATCCTTCTTTCTTTAGCTGTGTATGCTTCATAACAAAGAGCTAGGATACAGTCACCAATCATTTTTATTTCCTAAGAATGCCTCTAAGCTCCAGAGACATTCTTCGAAATAAATACAGTGTTAGAGGCTGTTAGTCTATTGACAACAAGAATATTTTTTTTAAATGCTTAAATTAGGAGCTAAATAAGGATACAAAAGATACTTAGTGACATAATAGTGTTCATAGGCCTTAAGCCTAAGCTTGCACAACTAAAAGTACAGGCTTGTTTATGTCCCAGTTTTTATCCTAGCTGTTTAACTAAATTGTCTCTTTGCTTCACTTTCAGTATGAATTGATATTTTGCCAAACATCTTTATTACTCCTGTATTGGATAGATATCCTCTAAGATTTCTTCATTCTAGTGATAACCAATACCTCTTGCTTTTGTAGGGTGTGATTGCTGCAATGAGGGATGGCTTTGGTTTCATTAAATGTGTTGATAGAGATGCCCGCATGTTCTTTCACTTCAGTGAAATTTTAGATGGTAACCAGCTCCACATTTCAGATGAAGTGGAATTTACTGTTGTTCCTGTAAGTAGAATCATAATTATGTAGAATTTGGGATTAAATTTAGGAAGCTTTAGGAAGCTTTGCTTCTTCGGGTAATAATTTGCTTCTTCTATTCAGGATATGCTGTCTGCTCAAAGAAATCATGCTATAAGGATTAAAAAACTACCGAAGGGCACAGTTTCATTCCACACCCAATCAGATCATCGTTTTATTGGCACTATAGAAAAAGAAGCCACTTCTGTCAAATCCACTAGTCCAAATAAAGGCAAAGAAAAGGTAGCTCTATTTTATTCCTCCCCTTTTTCAAATCTGTATAATTGCCTTTCAGAAAAGATTTAATTGCGTTTTATCCTATATGCATAGAATTATGAATATTTAATGATATTGTCCCCACTATTACCACAAATCCAGGTAGTCTAATGCCTCTTGTTCATTGTAGCTTTCTGGTATATAGACATAGAAATTATGCTCGTCATAAATGCATATTACATCTAGTGAATGGTTTGATTGGTGGTGGTGAAGCTTCAAATCAGATCAGAATTCTTCCCTCCTTCCAAATTAATAAACCAAATAAAATAAGTTCAAGTGCATAGCTTGTGTTGTACTATAAATAAATTACTCTGCAGTATCATAATTAATGTCCCAAAGGTGCTTCCCCCCCCTTTTTTTTTTTCCTCAGGAGGCAACTGGACTTTGTTTTTTCTTTTGAAGACGTTTCGCTTCTCATCCAAGAAGCTTCTTCAGCTCTGACCAGATAGTGGGGAATGGAAAGATTTATATTCCTTGCAGACAGCTGGACATTTGCATCTTTTTAGAGGGTCGTTGAAGCACTTGGAGGTTTATCTGTGTCCTCAGGGTCACCTGAGTGCTCCTGCTTCCTACTCGGGTGACCCTGAGGACACAGACAAACCTCCAAGTGCTTCAAGGACCCTCTAAAAGGATGCAAATGTCCAGCTGTCTGCAGCTGTCCGGTTGTAAGCTGCCCAGGGTCCTTCGGGAGTTGGGCGGCATAGAAATACAACAAATAAATAAATAAATAAATAAATAAATAATCCTTCCATTCCCCACTATCTGGTCAGAGCTGAAGAAGCTTCTTGGATGAGAAGCGAAACTTCTTCAAAAGAAAAAACGAAGTCCAGTTGCCTCCTAAAGGGGGGAGGGGGAAGCACCTTTGGGACAAGCATGACTGGATGACTGAGAATCTCTACAGACTTTTATCATAATTAATGTGTCAGAAATACTTGTTTAAACATTATGTTGCCACAGAGAATTGAGACGAGCAAAGTGGAATAGTATTCTTAATTTCAGCCTCAAAATTTCAGGATGGTTTTACCTCAGCCATAATGATATTTTTAATTTAAATAAATAAACCCATTTTTCATTTGATAAGTTGCCAATATTACAGCGCAAGATCAAAAACATGGTGAAGCTCTTTGAGAAAGCTTTTAGTAGTTAATTCCATTTAGGTCAAGGTAAAAAAAGATTTAATGGCAAATCATTCCTTATCCAAGAATTGAAACTCTTCTAACAAACAATGCACAAAACTAAGTAATACATATTATTAGCCGCCCAGAGTCCTTCGGGAGTTGGGCGGCATACAAATTTTATAAATAATAAATTTTATAAATAATAATTTCCATACTTTTAATTTGTATCGGGTACAGTAGGGCTCATTTTTTTCATCCAATATGATATAGTGTTGTATTGAATTGTTATGCAGATTTTAGGGATGTTCCTATCTTGGAAATTTTTAAAGATAAACTGACTAGTTTAGAACTCTGTACATAAAAATGTTTCACTTCATCATTTGGAATAAGATTTTGTTTTCATTGCAATTGTTATGTAATGCTTTTGTTTTAATTTAGTAAGGTTCTATTTATCAAAGAAAACTAGTAATCTATTTTTCAGAAACAGACTTTTTGAATGACCTGGATGATTAGGCTAAATGTACAATACATTTTCAATGTTAGTGTATTCTTGCTAGCAGTTAAAGATACTGTACTTGTTACAAAATGAAGATCATATAAAAATCCTGAATTGCATTTTTTGTCTTGGCACTGAATAGTTACACCATTAAACCACATTTATGTTATTAGACTCTGGCCAAGTGGATGAATTGAAGAACAATACTTCTGACATTCTTGCTTCTCCTTTTAGGAACCTGAAGAGGGAATAATTGCTTATGATGATTGTGGTGAAAAGCTGACTATTCCCTATCAGGCTAAAGATGTGGAAGGATCTACTACTCCTCAGATAGGAGATAAGGTAATATATTCATAAGTAATTATTGGAATATTTTCTTGTAATTTGTTCTTTACAACTATTGCTAATGACTAATCAAGGCTATTTTAGTTGTATATATTTGAAATATTGGCAATCCTATGTTTCTTATGATTTTCACATACCGTGTTTCCCCGAAAATAAGACAGGGGCTTATATTTTTTTGACCCCCGAAATATGGCCTCGGCCTTATTATCGGGGGGGGGGCTTATTATTTTGGGGGTGCAGTAGGCGGTGAGCGTGGGTCTACATGTCCCATCGCCGCTGCCTCGCCTCCCCTCCCTGCCGCCACCGCCTCGTGGAGCAGGACTCAGCAAGGCTTGTTGTGCCGTTGCATGCACGAACTGCAGGCCTGCCGCAAACTTCATCATACTGGCACAGCTGGGGTCCTTCTGCCGTTGGTGCATGCAACGGCACAACAGGCCTTGCAGAGTCCTGCTCCACGAGGCAGCGGCGGTGGCGGGACGAGTCTCACAGAGACTCATTTCTGGCAGGTGGAACATGTTGGGCCGCGAGATGCACGTCCTACCTGGGACTTGTAGCTCCGTCGCGTTCCTTGGCGTTGTGTCCACTGACGCTCCCCCGCCTCCGGCACTCGAGGGAAGCGGGAGGGAGAAGAAACTCCCGCGGGCTGCCTGAGGAGGGGAGCCAGGA
>QLTV01001123.1:324304-344879 GCA_003457575.1 Thermophis baileyi
CTGGGAGGTGGGGGCATGCACCCCCCGCGGGACTGCCTCGGCTCCTCTGGGCGCTGCCTCTGCCAGCGTTTTGAAGCGCTCCTGCCTGCGATGGGGCAGCGAGGCAGGCATCGAGGCTCCCCTCCTCTTCCTCAGAGGCAGGAGCGCATTTGAAAACGCTGGCAGAGGCAGAGCCCAGAGGAGCCGAGGCAGTCCCGCGGGGTGTGCATGCACCCGCCTCTCGCTTGCTCTCGCTCTCCTGGCCAAAAAAGTGCCCGCCGCAAAAAGAGCGCCTCCCGGCATGCCCCCCCTTTCCCCCGGAAAGTAATGGGGGGGGGCCTTATTTTTAACGCTGCCAGAGGCAGAGCCCAGAGGAGCCGAGGCAGTCCCGCGGGGTGTGCATGCACCCGCCTCTCGCTTGCTCTCGCTCTCCTGGCCAAAAAAGTGCCCGCCGCAAAAAGAGCGCCTCCCGGCATGCCCCCCCTTTCCCCCGGAAAGTAATGGGGGGGGGCCTTATTTTCGGGGGAGGGCTTATTTCAACGCATATCCCGAAAAGCCCTGTTGGGCTTATTATCGGGACATGTCTTATTTTCGGGGAAACACGGTAATAGTTGAAATTATAAGACAGAGGCCCATATATATGTGTATATTAAGTGTAGATAAAAATTAGATTTTACTAATATCTTCAAATTATATGAGATTCTTTAATAAAAAATTAAATTGTAAAGGTTGGTCAGTATAAAAACACCTCTCTTGTTTTGATAGCATTAAAATAAGACAAGTAGCCTCTTTTAACTTTTCCTTGTTGATACTTTAATGATAAAATAAAAAAACCCTTAAGTGTGGAAATAGTCAGGAGAGATCTAATAGGACCATATGCCATCTTCTTTCAGAAGGCAGGAAATATATAGAGATAAATTACCCCTAAAGTACATGTAGCCTGTCTAACCCTTCCAGAAAGCATTATTATTGTTAATAGGTACATTTTTTGTACAGGTTGAATTTACAGTCTGTGAAGTAAAAAGAACTGGGTTGCAAACAGCTACTTCTGTTCGACTGCTTGGTAGAAACTATAGTTCAAAAAGACTTTTGGGATATGTTGCAACTCTCAAGGATAACTTTGGATTTATTGAAACAGCCAATCACGATAAGGAGATCTTCTTCCATTACAGGCAAGTGATACTAGTAAAGACTGACTACATTATGTGAAAATGGAGTCTTTGTGGCATCTCTTACATAACCACAAAGAATCTCTTTATAAGACTATTGTTTTTTTAAAAACTACAATATTTCTTTTGAAAAACATTTGAAAGGAAAATGCACATTTTAGGGAAACAATGCAGTTGGATTTGATGACAAAACTTTTACCAGTTATATATAGGGTGAATATTCATTAACATAATGCCCGTAGATTTATACTCATTGGATTATTCATTGGATTATCCACAAATTTAGCCACAGATGATGTATCCAAAATTGTTGCTGCTTTATGCAGTGTTTTGTCTTTTCCTTTTTTAGTTAAAATTCACGATGCTGGTTGCCACCTTTAAAGCCCTTCATGGCTTGGGACCAGGTTATCTGAGGGACCATCTCTTGCCAGTGACATCTACCTGACCCACCAGAGCGGGGAGGCAAGGAATATTGCGGGTCCCATCCCCTAGGGCAGGGGTTCCCAGCCTTTTCTATATCCTGCACCCCTAGAACGCTTCTGATGTATTCTCGCACCCCTTACAAAAGTAAATATCTGGTTTGAATTATGCATATACACTATAATTTTGAAACTTCTAAACCCAAGTTTTCGCAACCCCTGGAATATCATCTCGCACCCCGGTTGGGAACCCTGGTTTTAGAGGGTCGTTGAAGCACTTGGAGGTTTATCTGTGTCCCTAGGGTCACCTGTGACCCTATGACAGGGTTCAGCAACCTTAAACTCTCAAAGAGCCACAAAGGTCCTAACCGGAAGCCCCCCGTTCTCACACCCCCGGTTGGGAACCCCTGCCCTAGGGAGATACACCTGGTGGGACCCAGAAGAAGGGCCTTCTCCATGGTGGTTCCCTCTCTCTGGAACATCATTCCCCCAGAGATTAGAATGGCTCCCACTCTAATACTCTTCCAGAAGGCGCTTAGGACCTGGTTCTGCCAGCGGGCCTAGGGAACGCAGAACGGGATGGAGCCCATTAAACGGCTCATGTGTTGTCGCCGGGGCGGGGGGTGGTGGGTTATTTTATTATATTATTTTATTAATTTATTATATGATTCTCTCTTATTAGTTTTATTGTTTTTATATGAGGTTTTTATATTCTTGTAAGCCTCCTTGAGTTGCCATGTGCGAATAGGCAGCAATATACATTTCCTAAATTAAAAAAAAATAAAAAACAACCCTCCTATTTTGTTTTTCCTAATGCTAATATTGGATTGGAATATTGATTCAAAATAACTGCATATGTGCATTCTGCTGTGAAACAGAAGCTTAAAACCAGGAGGTAATATGTGTGTCTGATTTCATCCCATATTAGGATTTTTCAAGTTTGTATAACAGTTGAACATTGATGCGACTGAGTCCTAATATAGACAAAAATCGGTTAGATACTCTTTCCTGGTAGTCTGTAAATTAAAAAAATCACACAGGATATATATACCATGTAATATATAGAAATCTGATGGATGTCATGTAAAACCTCATACATGGAGACATGATATTTATTTATTTATTTACTTACTTACTTATTTATCATTTATATATCCACCAATCTCACCAAAGGGTGGCTCTGGGTGGCAAACAACAACCGGATAAATCCTGCATAAAAACAACAATATAAAAGATATAAAAACACTTTAAAAATAAATATTGTAAAAATATACAAACCCTAAGTGAGGAGGGGATTAAAGAACTCAGCAACGGTTATAACATAACCAGATCTTGGATCTTCCAGAATGTCAAAAGGGATGGAGTTAATCTAATTTCTGGGGAAACAGTACTCCATAATGCAGGTACCATGGCACAGGAAGCACATCTCAGGACTGACCAAATGCAGGTTCCTAGCTGATGGTACCCGCAGCATGCTTTTTCTGCCATATCTAATGAGATGTATTTTTCTATCCATATGTCTTTCTCTGAGAGCTTAAGGAAAAGTATGTTGTATATTGTATTATTCTGATAGAAGCTTAATACTAACTCATTGTGTGGAAGTCAGAATAAAAACTTGAATTTGTTTTTGCCGCCTCCACCCTCAACAAACTACTCAGTGACATTAAAAAGAATTTGGTTTTTTCTTGTGAAGCAATAAAAAAAAAAACATCAAAGTACCAGTATTTTATTTAATAAAATTCCCATTAGTGCAGTGACTATAGAGTACTATGGGGTGTGACTGTACATACCTTTAGATTTGAAGGGATATATATATTTTGGAGTGTGCTCACGTAGCACCTGGCAACTCTTTGAACCAAACACCTATTTTCACAGGATCGCTCTGCCTTGTGGAGGGCAGCTGCATAATCCTTGAAAAACATACAGCATTATGGAGTTGCTGTTAGTTGCTGTATGAGCCTTTTATACTTTTAGGAATTGTTTCCCCTTCAAATCTGAAGCTTTGTAATGCCCTAGTATTAGATGTATTAGCTTAGTTCTGTAAAAAGCTGAATTGATTAATGAAAACATTGTAGCAAGAGATAATAATACAAAAATTGCTTTCATGTTGAATTTGCATGTGACATGTATAATCATGTGAAAAAGCACACCCCATTGACATTTGTGACTTTTTCAACTTATATCAACATACAAATACTTGATCTTCATTTGAACAATATTAACAAAGAGGATATAATATAACTAATTTCTTGAACTCAGAGTTACCCTGAGGTAAGATGAGCGGCCAATAAATAAATGCACTATTTACATTTTGTGGTCCATTGTGTAATTTAAATAAACATAAATGCAAATTTTGCACGTGGGAAAAGTAAGTATACCCTAAATTTATCACTACCTCAAATACTTAAAATAAGAATCAGGTGCACCAAATTCTGTGCAAATGATTAGACCAAGTGCAGATGATTAGATCAGTGTTAGGGGATCTGGGAGGGGCAGTGTAACTTAAAACCTCAGATATTCAGTTGATTTGTTCTTTGTTATTGAAATGTGTGATATAACCATGCCTAGATTGAAAGAACTCTCTGAAGCCTTCAGAAATAAGATATAAGTCTGGGAAGGGATTTAAAGAAATCGTCAAATAGTTGAACACCAATCATTCCGTTGTCTGGAAGATCATCTATAAGTGAAAAAGATTTCAAACAATTGCCAACTTGGCCAGGACATCCCAGAAAATTCAACCCAAGATCAGAATGCAAAATGCTGAAGGGAGTCCCTTTTATCACATGACCAATAGCCATTATTGCTATCTAAGTGTATAAAGAGTCTACCATTAGAAAGAAGCTGCACAAATCAGATCTGCATGGGTGGTGCGTCAGGAGGAAACCTTTGCTGCCCAGAAAGAACATCAGGGCAAGAGTAAATATTGCTATGAAAACCTGGTCCTAGGCCAGTGATGGCATACCTTTTTTGGCTCGGGTGCCAAAAGGGTGCGTGCGCGCGCGATAGCGTACAACACCCATAATGCAATGCCCTCCCCTGCGCATGCGTACAACCCCCGCTGCCCCCGCGCATGCGCACAGGCCTCACTGAAGCCTCCGGACTTCCTGTAGGCCCGTTGGGCTGTTTTTTGCTCTCCCCAGGATTCAGGAAAGCCTCCTGAAGCCTGGGGACGGCGAAAAATGGCCCAACGGGCCAATCGGAAGTTCAGAAACGAAACGGAAGTGGAGCTGCCCTATTACTTACCTTCAGATAGTTGCAACCAGGCCTTGCACACCTCGGCCCATTTCTTCTGCAGCCGGCAAGGTTTTCCTGAAGGCCTCTGTAGCCGATAACAGAGCTCCGGATCGATCCAGAGCTCTGCGGAAAGCCTTGCCGGCTGCAGAAGAAATGGGCTGAGGTGTTCGAGGCCTGGCTGCAACTATCCGAAGGTAAGTAGTAGGGCAGCTCCACCTCTCCCATCCCCCGATAACAGCGCTCCGGATCGATCTGGAGCTCTGTTATCGGCTGCAGAGGCCTTCAGGAAAGCTTTGCTGCAGAAGAAATGGGCCAGTGTGCGAGGCCTGGCTGCAACTGTCCAAAGCCGAAGAAGTTCCTGAAAACCTCTGACAGCGAAAAGGAGGCTGGGGGTGAGCACACAAGTGAACTTCCCGTTGGGCCGTTTTCACCATCCCCAGGTTTCAGGAGGCTTTCCTGAAGCCTGAGGAGAGCAAAAACGGCCGAAAAGGCGGCTGAAAATCAGCTGGCCAGCGCACGCATGCGCGCTGGAGCTGACATAGGGCAACGCCTCGCGTGCCCTCAGATATGGCTCCGCGTGCCACAGGTTCACCATCACTGTCCTAGGCAAAGACCAGGGCTTCTGGAATAATGTGCTTCTGGACTGATGAGGCAAAGATAGTGTTATTTGGCCACTTGTTAAAGACAGCACTTCACCAGAAGAACCTGATACAAAATGTAAAGCATGGTGGTGGAAATGTTATGGTTTATGGTTCCTTCTGCATTAGGACCCAAGCAGCTCACCACAGAATTCACTATGAATTCTTCATTGTACCCAGAGGGTACTTGAGGATAATGTGAGACCATCAGTCACAAGATTGAAACTCAACCGAAAGTGGATCTTGTAATATGACAGTGACCCTGAACATTCCAGTAAATCTTCCAAGGAATGACTGGGGGAAAAAAGACAAAAGAGGATCTAAATTCCACCAAGATGCTTGGGGTTGACTTGAAATGGGCTGTGCATGCAAGAACCCTTATACATTCCACAGCTGAAAAATTCTGCTTGAAGCATTGGGAAAAAATTCCTTCCCGTCGACGTGAGAAACTGACAGACATTTATAAAATAAATCACCTTGAGGGGGCGAATACCAAATATTACAGTCAAGGGTGTACTTAACTTTTTTTTCATAAAAAGAAACAGCATCTCTGTTAAATTGAGTTTGCCATTATTCAACATGTTTTCATTTTTGTGTTTATGTCATCTTTATTTTGATACACTGTTTTCAATGAAGATAAAATATTGATATGTCCATATAGGTTAAAAAAAGAAAAAAAATTATATGGGGTATAATTACTTTTTCACATGATTGTATACGGTACATGTTAATATTTTTGAACAAGATACTGGAAATAATTCTTCAAAGAAGAGCTTCTTTAAGGTACTTGTCTCTAAATCCTATTTCTCTAAAATGTAAATGTATGTAGCAGTTAAACATTGATGCTTTCTGAGGGAACACCACTCTATAACCACAATGTATGTGGCTGATTTTCACATTATGCTTTATATGTTCAGCTGTTTTGCTGGAGGTAACATTTTAGATCATATTTATGCATATTCAAGATTTTTGTGTGATTGTTTTCAGTGAATTCTGTGGTGATATCGATAGCTTGGAACTTGGGGACATGGTTGAATACAGCTTATCGAAAGGCAAAGGAAACAAAGTCAGTGCAGAGAAAGTGAACAAGACACATGCAGGTGAAATTCCCTCTTTTTTTGCTTTTTGTTTTAAACAAACATTAGTCCTGGAGGGGTAAAGAGAAAATATACTTAATGACAGTTTTATGCATGTCTTTCAATTAAATCATATTAGTGTTTCTCAATATAGCACTTTACGTATTACAGCTCCAATAATCTAAAACAGGATGTAAAAAAAAATTAAATCCTTGTTGGATTTCAAATGCAGTCCTATGTTATGAGGATGGCATCAATAAGATCAAATCCAATGCCTAGATAGATATCTTTACATAGTAAACTATTTTTCTCCTCAGTATATCTAACCAGGTTCTTTCTGATAACTTTGTTTCATCGTGGGCCAAGGTGATGCATAAGAAACCAAAGTTTTAGGTTTTTCTTTCATTCAGATGCATTTGCTATGACATGAGCCTGAAGTAGAGGCAATCAAGCAACACCTTAAAGTCATGAATATTCAGTCAGATCTGACATTTCTTCTTAAAGATGTATTTTAAGTAGCTCTTGCACCTTTTCCACACCTGCCAGGTACTTAAATTACTGTTCCCAAACTTGGAGAGGCCTAATCTTGACACATATCAGTACACTTATAGCAGCAGTTTTAGAGGGCACTCCATTTGAAACTAGAATATGCCCATGCAGAGGAGACCCTTGAAGGTTCAGACATCTCTTAATATACTTTGTTTTATAATAGTAGCCACTGTGAATGAATAACTCCTACCTAACCAGATTTCCCAGTCATTCTGATCAGTTTTATTTACAATTAGTACTTTCAGACTCAAATGATTCTATTTATTTGACAAATTTTGACATGTAAGATGTATGGCAGTTTGATTGGCATGCACAATTAATTTCATAACTAATATTAGTTTTATGTATGCAGTGTGTTTTAAAGATTGGTCTTACCTATGTGAAGGGAAGCTGCATTTGACATACTACATAGTTTGTGTGAATTTTTCAGAGAAAAAATTCTTGAAGGAGAAAAAACAAAATAGCTCTTAGTAAGTCTCTCAGAAGCTGGAAGTGACTCTTGGCCGGAAATATGTGTACACAACTCATACAGCCTACAGTAAATATAGTTGTCAAAAGGCCTTGATTTGATCCTTAGGCTCCTCTACAGTTGCTCCTATTTTCCTTGCAAGATTTATCCTTATCATATTCAAGTCCAATGCAGTCTCTTTGTGTTCTTTCCTTTTGAACACATCTCCTTTTTCTACTTAGTCTTGTTCCTGAGGTTAATCCAGAGTGGTTTTATCAAGGCCAAACAGGTCTATTTTCTATAATCTTCCTTGTCTACCTCTTGGCTTAGGATGGATTATGTAAGAAGACCTGTCTTTGTAGCTAATAGGTATAGGATAATCTTACTTTGTCATATATTTCCAATAAGTCAGTAATACATTCTGTTAATTTTTCTCCCCTTCTCCAATAATCATATCCTGTTCCCACCTTTAATTGCTATATGCTTAGAATTGTTGTTGCAGAAATCCTATTACCCTTCTCCCTTCTATTTTGGTTCTCTATCAGATTAGCCACTTAAATATTTTTGTCACTTTTTCCAGCCAGACAGTATCAAAGAGATAATATTCTTCTTTCTAGACAGGAGGAAATGTCTGCTGCTGCTGCTACTCTTTTTTTTTTTTTTTTGGGACTGACACTAAAAAGAAAAAGAAAACTTGCAAATTTATGATTATTAAGCAACATATAAAGTATCTCAGCCATTTACAAAAGGAAGACAATGCATTCCTCCTGTTTATTGAGAGCTGTGGTGGCACAGTGGTTAGATTGCAGTATTGCAGGCTAACTCTGCTGTCTGCCAGGAGTTTGATCCTGACCGGCTCAAGGTCGACTCCATCCTTCCAAGGTCGGTAAAATGAGGACCCAGATTGTTAGAGGCAATATGCTGACTCTGTAAACCGCTTAGAGAGGGCTGTGAAGCAGTATATAAGTCTAAGTGCTATTGCTATTATTAGGACGATGAAGATTTCTGGATGAAATGGTGAACTATACCTTTCCATTGCAGTAAGCTAGAGACCAACTCGCTTGGAGATTGGGAGGAACCTCTTTGCTTAGGATATATTCAGTGTGTGTGTGTGTATTTGTATATCTTATATATGAGAAAATGAAAATTAGAGATGTATTGTACTTCAGATCCAAAGTTTAAAAGTTGCTTTGAAATGGGCATCAGTATGTACGTCATACCTGTTCAAGTTCTCTGCAGTAACTATATCTATGCAATTTAGTTATGTGTTGTATTTTTAAAAGTTAGTATGTTTTACTATAGTATGCCCTGAATCTTCCCTGAATTATTCAACTTTTTAGTATAACCCAAGGCTCTGGTATTGTGAGAAAATTGGATATTTTTATCCCTTGAATTAAAAAGCAGTTTCTTCATAGTGGATTCTCTGTAGCGTAATATATTTGATTAGCAACCACAACTCGTTTTAGTGATTATATACATACATAGTTATTTAACAAGCCGGTCAGCCAGTCAATTTCTGTTGCAACAGAAAATCAAACAAACAAACAAAAGCAGGCCCTACTCTGAAGGAAAGTACTAATAAGCACATTCAACATAGATTTCAGTGGTTTTCTGAGTTATTTCATTATGTCAGTAAGTTAAAACAATGTATTTTCTGCAAATTATACACATTGTTTTGCCAAACTTGGTAATTTTATTGCAGTAAATGGCATCATTGATCTTTTATTGCAGTAAATGGCATCACAGATGAAGCTGACCCAACTTGTTACACGGGTAAAGTTATTCGCCCTCTCAGGAGTGTAGATCCTTCCCAAACAGAATACCAAGGAATGATTGAAGTCATGGAGGATGGTAAGTAATAAGTATCCTCACTGTATGTTGTTCTTGGTATGTATTAGGTAACTCTTTAGTCTAGAATTCATTAGCTGTAATAGGATTTGCATGCTGTTCTGTAACAGTATAAATTCACAGAATTTAATATTTATTTAGAATACAAGTTCTCAACTTACAACAGTTCGTTTAGTGACCGTTTGAAGTTACAACAGCACTGAAAAGTGACATCACTTTTTCACACTTACAGCTGTTGCAGCATCTTCATGATCACATGATCAAAATTCAGGTGCTTGGCAACTGACTCGTATTAATGATGGTTTCACTGTCCTGGGTTCATGTGATCACCTTTTGCAACTTTCTGACATGCAAAGTCAATGGGGAACCCAGATTCATTTAACAACTGTGTTACTAACTTAACAACTGCAGTGAATCACTAACTGTGGCAAGAAAGGATGTAAAATCGAGCAAAATTCACTGAACAACTGTCTCCCTTAGCAACAGAAATTTTGGGCTCAATTGTGGTTGCAAATTGAGGACTCTCTGTATTAGCTACTACTTTTTTTAAAATGAAAGCACATCTTTGGTTTTGTGTGTTTATCTAGGCGAAATGAAAGGTGAGGTCTATCCTTTTGGAATTGTTGGCATGGCAAATAAAGGGGACTGTCTGCAGAAAGGAGAGACCGTGAAATTCCAGCTTTGTGACTTCGGTCAGAATGGGCAAACAATGGCTTGCAACATAACAGCTTTCCGTAGAGCCACTGTAGAATGTGTGAAAGATCAGGTAAGAAGATAATTCTTTATGCATAACTTGTGTTGCTTGTATATAAAAAAAAAATTCCAATTTGATGCATATATTCCAAAGAGAATATATATAGCTCAGCATTGAACTATGGAGAGTCCTTGGTATTCTTTGAGCTTGATTGTTTGCTTGCAGACATTTCATTACCCAACTAGGTAACATCAGTGCTAGTTGGTGTGTGTTTTGCTTCCTATAATCAAAGCCAAACTGTTATTATTCAAAAGTTACTTGTTTTAGTGAATTTTTTTAAGGTATGTTAGCCCTTGCTGAGGCCAGTGTTACCTAGCATATTTAAGTGCTATCTGCTAGTTGTCATTTTAATTTTTTAAAATATTATAGCTTACTTTGGCATCAATTGCCACAGTTAGATGACATTGTCAGATGTAATTTCTCCTTTTATGAGGATACTACTTGCCAAATTTTAGACAGGTACTTTTATGTGAAAGTGGAATGCACCTTTTTATCTTCATCGTTAGTCTGAAAAAGGTGTATTCCGTCCTCCTTTTTTTGCACAAGCACCATGAAGAAAGGAGACACTGTATAGCCACACCTTGGCCCATAGCCTGCCAAATTAGAGCACAGTAATTGGAAGGACTTTGTGATTCACTTAACTGGACTACAAATCTTCAGTGATTCATTTAACAAACAACTGCCTTTTAAGTTAAGAGCACTGCCTTTAATGAGAACTCTGGATTGATTTGTTCTATGATCCATATTTTTGTTTTGCTTTCTTGGCTGTTCATGGTATTTTTAAGAGATTTCTTTGACCCCAAAGTTCAAACTAGAAAACTAATTTGCTTCTTCAAAATCCAACTTTTACTTCCAAAGAGTATCTAAAGGAAAACCATTTCTTGCATGATTCTGAACTTTTCAATGCATATTTAAGGCATATTCTGGTATCTGAATATGTTTTCCAAGGCTTCATTTCTATTCTACCAAATACTGTGGAGCACTTCATGAGTGCTGATTCCTTTACTGTTGATAGTTGATTCTAAAAAGCAGACACTATCTAACTTTTCAGTATTAATGCTGTCATTTGCATTTTTAGTTATCAGAATAGTGTAGTCAGCATAGTGCAGATCATTGATGTTTCTTCCTGCAGTTTTAAAGTTATACTTCTCTTCCTCCAGTCCAGCTTCCCTTAGTATATTTTCAGGAATTAGGTTGAATAAATACAGAGAGAGTATACAACCTAGCCTCACTCTTTTGCTGACCTATGCATAATGTCACATTCAAATTGTTGCTTTCTGTCCTGTATATACATTTTGCATAAAGACAATTAATTATCCAGGATTCAGTGTTTTCTTTTTTTTCCAGATAGTAATTTTATTAAAGATTTCAATTACAGCAATAAAAAATAATGCAAACTAAAGAAAGAAAGAAAAAGGTATAGAAAAGAAGAAAATAGAATATAGTAATGAAAAAGAATTTTAACATACAAAGAAGTAACTTCCCCTTCATCACAAGCATAAACAATTTTAGTAATTAACTCTTGTGGTTTACTCACAAGAAGCAGTTGCCTGGAGCACTTGTGTGTAGTAATTCAAGTAAGAATTATCAGAGAGCTGGTCTGCTTCTTGCTCCTTCATTGTGCTGTGGTAATCAGCCTGATTTTCGCAGAGCCATCTTCAATATGCCATTCTCCCCCCAGAGTCCTAACGACATTCCACAACCAGTCATGGTCAATATGAACAAAGACCTTTTTTTTAATCAATAAAGCACATCTTGATTTGGGGGGGGGGTTCTTGGGGTATCTACTGTGCATCAGCAAGTAATGTCTCCCATTGCTAAGGTTTTTCTAAAACTAGCTTGACCATCTAGCATCTCCCTTTCCATGTAGAGCTCTAAATCTGTATTGGGTGATTCTAAGTACTATTTTGTTAGCATGTTACATTAAGAATGTTGTACAACAGTTTGAACACTTTTGTTTAGCCACCATTTTCTCCAGATTTATTGGCATAATTTGGTTAGAAACTTTACGGATTATTCTTCCGTTGCTTTCCACATTTCTATACATAATACTTTAATAATAGTTGCAATAAAGCATCTCTTCATCAACCTAAACTATACTGTTGGATTTAAGAAACCCGTAACTAGGAAAATATGGTTTTATGTGTATGCAGAATGTTCTGTGTATGAAACTGCTGTGTTTTTTTAGAGCACATGTTGGAACTGAACCACAGGTTTATTAGTGAAATGAGTCTTATGTTGTGGGCTCAGATCAAAGTATGGTATTATGGCAAAACTGGCTTAAGGGTGTGAGAGAAAAGCAAAGGGTATCAAATGATGAGAGAGAGGGAAAGGGAAGGTGCTGGTGGGTATTTCAGATTGATGTCATGCTGGTAGATACTTCATGCTGGGGAGATTGCTATGGTGGTAGCTGAGGAGAAGCACAAAAGGACAGAAGAAAAATCATTTGGAAGATTGGGAATTAGGCTGGCCAGTCAGATTTGTTGTGTTGGAAGCTAGAGAAGGAATTGAAGTAGCATACACCAGCTGTGTCCAACTTGTCCTATAAAATCCATCTGGGAGCCTTCTAGTTTAGAACCTCTAGGATAAGATAATTTGTTCTAAATGTGTTTTAATACCAGATTTCATTTGAATGGTCTCCAGTTTCTGGAACATATCACCTAGAAACCTAAAAATTACTCCTATTATATTCACATTAACGTTATTCTGAATATATGGAAGCGTGGACAAGTTTTAGAGGTCTTGTATTTGGCTTTGAACTAAATAAAGTAGCTAGATTTAAAATTTTTAATTTGGGTGGAAGTATGAAATTGTTATGATGTCTTAGAAAATGTGTGGTGACAGGAAAACAAAATCGGCAATCTGAAGGGTATGGGAAACATCTGTAGAAAAGATTGCTTACATTGTTCAATTAACAAGATAATTTCCTTTCCTCTTTCAGTTTGGTTTCATAAACTATGAAGTGGGTGACAGCAAAAAACTCTTTTTTCATGTGAAAGAAGTTCAGGATGGAGTGGAATTGCAGGCTGGTGATGAAGTGGAGTTTTCAGTCATTCTCAATCAACGCACAGGGAAATGGAGTGCCTGTAATGTGTGGCGTGTTAGGTAAGAAACTGCTAATCATTAGCAGTATTGTTGTTTTCACAGAAATAAATTAAGCAATCCTGATCTCGGGAATATTACAAAAATATTTCATTAGCTGTTCGTTTCTTGCAGCATTATATCAGCTTGCATGAATTAATTGGTACCAGCATTGGTGCATGTTTTTTGCTTACAAAAAGTATATTCTGTTTAATTCATTTATTCTCTGATACATAAATATAACTTGAAACCTTCACTGATTGTTATGATGTTTCAAGAAAGCATCACATCTTTTGAAAGCAAGTATATAGGAAAGCATCCTGCCTTCTACTTGATTATAAATCTGTGTTTTGAGAAGTCTGCTAATACAACATTCTTTCAAAATTCCTAGTGCACCCATTGACAAAATTGTTACCTTGCAAAATAGTGTCATAAACTACCATTCATTAGTTCCCACCGATGCTATCAGATTTTTCTCCTTGGTATCAGGGCAGAAAGATATACAGAAATAGTTTATAATTCCCCACTTCTCATTACTTCAAATGACCAATTTAGATTACGCAATGTAATAATTTATTTTCAGTCATTGCTTTGATTATTTATTTATATCAGATAAGCAATTTGACTCCAAATCGAATTGAACTTTATTTGTGTGTGATTAGACACACAAGGAATTTGTCTCTGGTACAGAAGCACAAATGTCATTTTAAATCATATTTCTGAATTTGAATTTAATTTAGTTTTTTTATTTCAGCGGTCCCCAACCTTTTTGATACCAGGGACTGGTCTTGTGGAAGATAATTTTTCCACGGACCAGGATGGGGATGATTTTGGTTTAGCTTGTTCCCCCGCCGCTCACCTCCAGCTGTGGCCAATTCCTAACAGGCCATGGATCAGTACCAATCCATGGCCTGGAGGGGTTGGGGACCCGTTTTATTTACATTCTCAGAAATTAATAGCATAACACATTGATTGGAAACTATTTGGTGGGCCTCTCCTTTTTCAATTTGTGCAGAGGCTTATTTTGTTTCATAAATGTTTTCTAAATATATGAATTATTGTTGTGGTTACTGTATATATCTTCTATGAATTCCCTATTTTTCCATGTTAATTGTTGATGCGTCATAGTCACCTGCAAAACATGTTTTTTTACATTCAGATATCTGAGTAGGTTACTCTTTGTGTAACCATAACTTTTCTGTCCCTAGTTTTGCCTGCACTTCTCCATACATTTTGTCTGAAATGTAATTTTAGTGGCTGAAGTGTGAGAGGAATTCCAGAAATCAGGAGTTAGCAGATCTGATGTTTGGACTTATGCTAAGAATGGGAGGGAAAGCTATATAGTACAGCTAGCCTTATGTAGAATTTGGACACAACACATTTTCTGATTAGTCTCTTTTTTTAAAATTAATCTGTTTTTTACGTATTTATTGGGCTGTCATTGAGGTTTTAAACATGAAGGTGGCAGTTCAATTATGCTTATTGCAAAGGTGGTTCTATTAGAATCACCAGAACAATTGGACATTTCTTTGATTTGCTCTGTACTAGAGCTTACATTTGGAATTTTATTGTAGACATAAAATATTCTGATTTTCATCGTATTACTCAACTTAGTAATCATTTAGGATTTTATGGAAGAAGAAACCAAAAGCCATAGTATTTTTATGTGTTAGTTCTTTTTGTTTCCCCCTCCCCCTCCTCCAGTTGATTTGGTTGATTTCTATTAACAGTGAAGGTGCTAAGGCTGTAGCTGCTCCACGCCCTGACAGACTTGTTAATCGTTTAAAGAGCATTAATTTGGATGATGCCAGTGCTCCTCGTCTAACTGTGCTTCGTCAGCCAAGGGGACCGGATAATACAAAGGTATGTTACAGGAAATTTGCCTATATTTCATAATATTGGAATTTCAACTTTTATGACAGAATGACATTATTTCTGATGTCCACATCATTGGAATGGTATAATGAATTTATGAATTTCTTACATTTCCTATTTGAAATGGAGCAGGGTATGCATAGGATAGGAATAGACAATTTAGTATTGAAACATTTTAAACTACAATTCTTATAATCCCTTAATATTAGCTATTTTGCTGGAACAAATTGGTGTTATACAGTAGTCTTGGCAAAATGATGTCCATCAGGCAATGAAGAATCAGATGGGATAGAAAAATGATGTTGGCATAAAGCAGTAAATAAATAAACAGAACAGTTTGTGATGGTTGATTAATAAATGTTGATATAGCACCTTATTGGGCTTTGGTATCAGACAGATTAAATCTAGAATATCCAGAGATTAAACCCATAATAATATGACAATTACTGTTTGGAAGGGAAGGAGGAAAAAGGCAAGGAAGTATGATTATGAACAGACAGGAGTTACCTAACATAATTGAATAAGAGTTTTCAGACAAAGGAAGAAATGGTTTTGAGAAGGAATTTGAAGAAAAAGAAGTTGTACCATTTGTTTGAGGAATATGTTTTCAGTGTAAGTTTCAGCAAGGGTTGGGGTTTTAAAATCTTCGACTTGTTTTAAAAAATAAATATATCACAGGAGGTGGTAGTTAACATAGTTGTAAGGTATCTTGTTCTTCAAAATAACAAAATATAGATATAATAGCTAATATTAAGGATATAATCAGGATGTGGGCCTTATTTTTGAGGTTTCCTGTTTCCACAACAGGGGACCTTTGAGACAGGACATGTATCTCTGTGTCTCCTTTTTCCACATCTGACAGGGAATAGAAACTCTTAAAGAGGACTCTATCAAAACTCACTTCAGGTGGACAGATTCTTTATGTTCACTGAAAACATTCCATTCCAATATACTTTTTTTTTTTTTTTGCTCTTTCTTGATACTTTCCACATTTCTGGAGATATTCTTTGTGTTAATAATCTGCAGTTGTTTATTGTAGTCCCTTTGAGTAACACGTAAGAGTTGTGCAGCTGTGCAGAGTATGTTCAGAACCTTCTAGAGCAGGGGTTTCAAACTGGCGGCCCATGGGCCGGATGTGTAACATGCAGGCCATGCCCATCCCAGCTCCGCGAATGGGAAAAACGTCACGTGATGGCAACATGACGCGGCGAGTTTGACACCCTTGTTCTAGAGCTTATAGAATTTGTAGAGCATTATCTTCTACACCTACCATGTGACTAACTGGTTCCCGCCAAACTCATTTTGTTTCTGTGTATCAAACATTAGTATATTTGACCTTGAACTCTGATATTTCTTAAATACTGTTTTATTAAATTTTTATTTACATTTTTCTTTAATGTCACACTTTTTAAAAACAATTCTTGTCAGTCATACATGACTTCACATCATAAGCCATCTTATCTTAAGGCCCCATTTTTGCAAATGTCTGCATTGTAGGAGCAGAATCCCCACCAAGTTTCTTCAGTTTATAATAGGATTATAATAATTCCAATTTTGTGTTTCACTATTTTGTTTCTCCACAGCTCTGAGAATTTATAAAGCTAAATGGAAAACTTTTATAAACTTTATCTGAAAAGAACAATTTGATTACCTCCCTCATATTTGGCATTTCTGTTTTATTTAAAACAGCAAGTGTCGATTCTTCTTTCAATAAAGGATATACTTGGTCTGATCATCTTTTTTCCCCCCAAATGGAAGATACCTTCCTTTTTTTCTAAAGCAGTTCATGAAAGGCTTGGCATATCTATCTTTTTGCACATCTACCAATCCATCTTGGAGCTTTTTCCTTGTTCTTTGCTAATACTGAAATTCATTGAGCCTGTGGCTACTATCCCATTTAATTGTTATGGAAGGCAGCATTTTTGGTAGCAATAATATCCACTCATCAAGTTGGAGAACTTTGTCCTATTAAAAATGCTCTCTTCCTTAGGTTCCATGGGGCAAATTAGTTCTTCACTCAAGATACCTCTTTCCAAAATTGGTCCCATTTTTTTCAATGCTATACAGTCCACTTTAGCTCCTAACCTGACACAAATTCCTGTTTGCAGGTCTACTTAGGACCTGCAAATAAAGTGAAACAATCACTTTATTCTCTTAATATTTATTTTGTACGTTATTTAGAATGCATGGTATGAATCTGCAAAGACCAGCATAGATTTCTGACTTTCCATATCCCACTTAAAGGTTACAGTTTTTCCCCTGACATTTTTCTAAATGGATACTGGCAACCATCATGCTTTGTTCCAAGTTGGCTAAGCAAGAATGTTCCACTTCATGTTGGGCTCTTTATCCAGAATTAAGACTGGTCTTGTACTCCCAGAAAAGTGCAACTTTTGGAATGGTCCCCGTTCTCCTGAGTAAGAAGCTGGCTACTACTCATATGTGAATCACATGACCTGTTCTCTTCACACACACCCTCCCCCTTAGTGTCTAATGACCTCAGTATTCCTTTGGGTCCCATGTTAGCCTATTAGTCTTAGGAATTAAGGTCTGGTGTGAGCTACATTTAACTGGCATGGTATATTGGAAGAGGCTGTTCCTAGCAAAAAGTGCTATAAGCTCTAGGTTTCAAATAAAGCTCAATACAATCTTTCTGCGTATATTCACAAATGACCATTCAAAGATTTTCAATTAGAGATATAAGTTACTAGTTCTTGACCAGTATTTATTTGCCCTGTATAGACAAATCAGGTTTTAGTCAGGACTTTGCAATGGTGGTGGTGTTATTTTTTAGCTTTGTTTTTAGGAAAGAACTATAATTATTTTTTCCCTGGAAGCGGAAATGTATATTTGGGCACTTCAGAGGCTATTAAAAAGGCAATTTCTCATGACAATTTTTAACAGCAAAAAAGAATACACTAAGTAGGACCTGCAAACAGGAATGTGTGGAGGTCCACAAATGCGTTGAGGCATTTTAGAAGATAGCATAAACACAAATAAGAGCAAAATGGGAAAAGTGAGCTGGGTAGCAAAATGAATATATGTGATGCCTATAGCTGTCTTGACTTTCACTGTTATTTCAACATCCAATTTAAACTCATGATATATTTTGCCATTTACAGGGATTTGGTACAGAGAGAAAGATTCGTCAAGCTGGTGTTATCGACTAACTGGTCTCAAAGCAACTAATATTGGAATAAGGGTGGGGTCTGGTGAAGGGTACTGAATATCCTTGTATTCATCCCTTCCAAAATCTAAGGAGCTATTACACCAGTTTTAACACCTTCCTCATGTTATGTTTAAAAATAAATTTATGAAACAGTTTTAAAATATGCACAGTTGCATCCTGGAGAACCTAAGGTGGCGCCTTATATTAACACATTTTAGAAGCTTTTTGAATGGTGCATTTAAAGCAACTGGTAACTGCAAATCTACTTTGCCTCTTTAAGTAAATATTATAGACAGTTCTATTCTGGAAGACCTTATGAAATTCTGCACTGAAAAGAAATATATATATAGACACAACATGCATATATTTTCCTTAATTCAATTTTGCCAAGGTATTACTATGCCTTAGGTCTCAATTATTTTGTCCTCTCCAAGGCAGGGAAGGCTGATTTTCTCGTCATTTTCATCCAGTTTTGAGGCTCATATGAGGATAAATATACTAACCGTATTATATAGAATCCTATATGAGTACTCAGACATTTATTTGATGGCCAAATGTTAATATTTTTTAATGTCTCATTTAAATTCAGATCCATTTAGCAAGCAAAATTATCTCTTAGATCTCATTGAACATATTTTCCAAAGTAGATTACTAGGTTTTTTTCTAATTAACTGCAATTAGCATGCATAGTGCAGAATTTCATAAGGATAAAGTGTGCCATCAGTGTGGTAACTTAAAGATATTTAAAACAATGCACAATTTGCTGCTTACAACACTGCAGCTTCTAAACCCGGTTTATTTTACTGATTTAAAAAAAAAATTAAAAATTTGTGCCTGAAGTGAATACATTTTTTTTTGCAGCCAACACCCAGTGTACTGTAAAAGAATACTTAGGCTTTCCATAGCTGTATTGAGACTTTCATCAAGGTGAAATAGTTGATGTCTGTGTGCTTTTTTTTTTTTCTCCCTTCCTTCCAGGCCCCCTTCTCCCCATCCCTTCCCTCCCTCAGCCACACTTTATCAAGCAAGCAAAGTGAATGATTGGTCTAAGTATTACTTTAACCAAAAAGATCAGGAGTTATTTACTTTGAATAGAGGGCAGTACTGTGTTTTTTCCATGTTACCTCTATTCTCAATTTAGGGTTTTTCTTCTCTGGGAGATGCATTATCTTTGTAAAACAAACATTGCTTTCTCCAATTTTTCTGTTAATGGCAAAGAATGGAAATAGAATAAAGTTTTACTGATTTTGAAAATTTGCCTCTGTCTTGTAACTTCTTCATAAACATCTCCCACCCACTTTGCTGCTTGGCCAATTCCTGTGTTTTCAGAAGACATTCTAGATCCTGAATAAAAAACAAGACTTCCCCCATTTTTATGACCAGGCAATGTAACTCGAAAAAAACCTCTTTTTTAAACTTGTAACATTTTCCTCAGATAGTCTTCCTTTTCTCCATTTTGCACACATGAAGATTAACATCTAAAATCCCAACCACATTTGCACATGCACTAGCATCCGATTAACTGAATATTGGGTCGCATTAAACATGTCTTGGTATCGATTTACAATTCGCACTAAACCAAATATGCATTATTTGAACTTCTGACCTATCTACAGTGGGGCAAAAAAGTATTTAGTCAGCAATTGTGCAAGTTCTCCCACTTAAAAAGATGAGAGAGGCCTGTAATTGACATCATAGGTCAGCGGTTCTCAACCTGTGGGTCGTGACCCCTTTGGGGGTCGAATGACCATTTCACAGGGGTCGCCGCACGTGTTAGCCCGCCATCTGGGTGCCACCGTCACTGCAGGGGTGAAATACTCCCGGTTCGGCCATGCCTGTGGGTCGCCGGATAGCCGGTAGCGACAGAAGCGGGAGACTTCACCCACCCGCCGCCATTTCGGTTCTTTTACCCTCTGCGCATGCGCAGAACGCTTTGCGCATGCGCAAAGGGTAAAAGAATCCAAATGGTGGCGTCCGGGCGAAGTCTCCCGCTTCTGACGCTATCAGGTGTCCGGCGACCCGCAGGCAAGCCTGAACCGGGAGCATTTCGCCCCTGGTGCCACGCCCCCTTTGTCACCTCATCCCGCGCGGGGAGGGGGCAGGGGGGGCGCAGCAGGGGGGGCGCGGTGGCGGGGGGGTCACGGCATTAGAAAGGTTGAGAACCACTGTCATAGGTAGACCTCAACTATGAGAGACTAAATGAGAAAACAAATCCAGACAATCACATTGCCTGATTTGGAAAGAATGTATTTGCAAATTAGGATGGAAAATAAGTATTTGGTCAATATCAAAGGTTCATCTCAATACTTTGTTATATATCCTTTGTTGGCAAGGAC
>QLTV01001123.1:352498-374633 GCA_003457575.1 Thermophis baileyi
CCAAATGTTCATTTGCAAGAAATGCCAGACTCCAAGCGGCCTTCCTCAAATGGCATTAGAACTGGTAGGAAGGGGATGCAGGGAAACTGCTCGGATTGGCAGGTCTCCCTTCGCCAAGGCCGCCGGGAGAGATGGCCATCCCCAATAACCGGATTCCGCTGAAAAGCTTTTCAGACAATGCGAGAACGTTGGTGCTGCTTTCCTGGCAAGTACCTAGCCTGTTTTTCTTCTTCTTCCGTTACATCAGCTCTCAGCGAAATAGGATTTCTGATGAAAAGCAATCAAGGGGCTGGTGTATTAGCATATCAGCTAAGAATCACTCAAAGCCAAGTGGGCACAACCAGGAAATGAATTCGACTGGTTGGCTTAGCTTCCAAATTGGATTGAAGAGAAAAACAGCTGGAGGGGGCTTAACGCTCACTTGAACCTCTCCAAGCAGGCAAACTCAGGACTGGTTTGGCCTCGCAGCTGAAGGGCTGCCGAACGCGTCTTTGCAGAACCAGAAATTCAGTCGACAACCTTCTCGGGGAATCAGGAAGGGGAGCCGAAGGGGGGGGGGAGTCCTTTGGAAAGATCCCGAATGACAAAATGCATTCCACAGGCAACCAAATTGAGGACTGAAGAACCCATTTGAGCAGAACCCAGTGGATTCCAGATAATGCAGAACTAGACATCTGGAGATCTAGTAAACTAGAGACCCCCTTCCAATATCTAAGGTGTTGCCAGAAAGAAGAGGGAGTCAAGCGATTCTCTAAAGCACCTGAAGGGAGGAAAAAGAAACAGTGGATGGAAATTAATCAAGGAGAGAAGCAACCGAGATCTAAGGAGAAATTTCCTGACAGTTAGAACAATTAATCAGTTGACAACTTGCCTCCAGAAGTTATGAATGCTCCAACACTGGAAGTTTTTAAGAAGATGTTGGATAATCATTTGTCTGAAGTGGTGTAGGGTTTCCTGCCTAAGCAGGGGGTTGGACTAGAAGACCTCCCAGGTCCCTTCCAACTGTGTTATTTCTATTCTATTCTATTCTATTCTATTCTATTCTATTCTATTCTATTCTATTCTATTCTATTCTATTCTATTCTATTCTATTTGTGCTAGGTCAGAGAGCGAGAGGGAAAAAATCTTCATAAGTGGTAGTACCTAGTTAGGGAAGATGGGATTGACTGGATGGATTGGATAGATTGATGACTTTGATGAAGAGAGGAAGTCCCAAAATCTTGACTAAGGTTGTGGTATATACATGCTTAAACAAAAAGAAGAAGCTGTCCCAGAAATTTAGGACAAGTGCTGCCCCCATTTGGAGAACTCTGGAACATCTTGAGGAAATGGGATAAGATCACAGCCCTGGATTTACTGCTGAAATGGTTATCCTGATAGGAATTTAATTGCCAGGAGAGCTATAGGAAGCATGTGTCCTAATATCAAAAGCAACTTTTGATATTGACCATCACTTGAATTGATTCAGGTTTGGGCATTTGGGACACCATATTTTTTTAAAAAATCCTGCTTGCAGGATCTGCCCAGAAAGTGATAAGGTACTTCTAAACTCTGCATGAAACTTGTGCCATGTAGTCCTGAAGAATACTGTTCTGCATTCTAAACTTTTAAACATCCATATTAGGAATGGACAATCTCTTAACAATGTGATCCTTATTTTTCTTTGTTTTTCTTTTGGGTTGAAGCTTTTTGCTTCCATTCTTATGCATAATTCTATAAAACAAAAAGGTTGCATCCCTGTAAATAAATCATTTTGCATGGAATCTTGATAGGATAATTTTGGGGTGCTACAATACAGCCTGTAGACTCTGTATTTTCCATCTGTCCTAAAAGAATGGAAGATCTGGATATGTAAATTAATCCTTTTTTACTCCAGTCTATCCAAGAAATGTGCCAGGTGCCAATTAAGAGAAAGAGAGAGAATAATATAAACTGCAAAGAGAAGAGATTAAGAAAATAAGAGATGAGATGAGATTTTTGTTGTATTTTAAGAGAAGGTGATGAGTTACTAAAATAGTTTATACTTGTGATAAAGTGGTCATTGTTACTAATAGGATTGGATAAGTGAATTGTGTTTTATTTTGTATTGTTCCTATTACTTTTTTTAAAATGTAACATTGAAGTATATTTTATTTATCAAATTTATATGCCACTCATCTCTGCCTCTTTTCAAGGCAGTGTACGTTCTTGTTACATAGGATATTTTAAAGGAGGGTGATTTGTACATAGAATAATATATATTTGTGTTACCAACAGGGCCCTGAGGAAGGCAATGACTGAGTACAAACTGGTGGTAGTAGGAGCTGGGGGTGTTGGAAAAAGTGCCCTGACCATCCAGCTTATCCAGAATCACTTCGTAGATGAATATGATCCTACTATTGAGGTAAGGCTTTGAGAGTATTAACATCTTAGCATACTAAATGTGTTTATGTCCTTTTCATTCTGTTTATGGAAGCTGATAAAACATTTTGTTTTATCACTTTTTGCCATCAATCACTAGTCTCTGATATTTATTTTCAATGCCTTGAAAAATTAATTGGAAAAGATTTGTTAAGGAAGCATGCGGCAGAAGATGTTATAGGATAAAAGTAAGGATGAACAATCAAATAGAGAGCCATATTAAGTTTTGATGTTATAAGCCATGTCACAAAAGAAGCTGAGGTGATGTAAAAAAAATTAAAATGGGGGGAAATTAAATATGAATATGTTTAATTAGATTACTGAATTTTTAAAATTTAAGATAATATGATTCTCCACCCTTTCTCATCTTATCTCGATTATAATTTCAAAAATAGTTTTGCTCATTAACATTGAATGATTGCATATTTGCTTTTGAGACTGCATTGATTTTCCATAGGATTCTTACCGCAAACAAGTTGTTATTGATGGAGAGACTTGTTTGCTAGACATCCTGGATACGGCAGGACAGGAGGAATATAGTGCCATGAGGGACCAATATATGAGAACTGGGGAAGGCTTTCTTTGTGTGTTTGCCATTAACAACAGCAAATCATTTGCAGATATAAATCTTTACAGGTAAGTTCTCCTTATCAATGATAAGCGATAAGATCGAGTGACACATTGTCCACTAGCTATCATAGTTTTAAAAGCGAGATGATTAGTCAGGCAATGATTAGTAACTGCTGAGATATTTTACTTAATATTGTATATCGGTGCCAAATGCAACTTTGAAAATGTACCGGACACTAGTTGTGGTAGATTAAGAACATCTGGTTACTGAATGGATTAGAACAGCAGTCCCCAACCTTTCCACTTTGGTGGTCTGGCACAGGTGGGGACATGTGAGTGGCAGACGCCCACACACGTGCATAGCTCCATTGGTACAAGTGGGCCTGCACATGCTCCGCTCGTGCGAATGGAGCTTTGTGCACAAGCTCCTCACATGAAACTCCACTTTGCGCTCACGCATGAAACTCCACTCGTGAGCGGCAGGCACTAGTGCTCATGCATAAAATTCCACTCATGCGAGTGGAAGGCGCTTGAGCAGAGAGTGCTCACATACAAAGCGCTATTTCACTCTGAGTGGAGCGCACATGTGCGCTTACCTGCCACTCGTGCAAGTGGAGCTTCATGCGCACACTTGCCCATTGTTTGCACGGCCTGGTTTAGAATAGGCCTCGGCCCAGGGGTTGCATTAGAAAATATATATATGAAGTTAACCATAAAATAGACTTGAAGGATATTTTTTCAACCTCAGTGTTTTACTAGCATAGTAGCAGGTAAATTTGATTTCATTTCTATCCCTTTTTATCTAGAAAATAATGCAATATAATATTGGATTTAATTCCCACAATAGAGGGTATTAATTTGGCAGAATAATTCCCTCAGGATTGCAAGTCTTTTCATTAGTCAGAGGCAGGTATCAGTTTTATCTTGATTGGGCTGTTCATCAATGACAGCAGAAACAGTGTCAGAAAAAAGCACAGAAAGTATGTGTTCACTCTCCCATTAACATATCCCATCATATCTTTCTCCAGAAAGATTCATTTTCTATTTTCCTATTGTATCTTTCCCCAGAGAGCAAATTAAAAGAGTGAAAGATTCAGAAGATGTACCAATGGTATTAGTGGGAAACAAATGTGATTTACCAACAAGAACAGTAGACACCAAGCAGGCTCACGAAGTAGCAAAGAGCTATGGTATTCCATTCATTGAGACATCTGCCAAAACAAGACAGGTAATGAATTCTTGTATTTCTGCTCATATCTTAAGAAAATAGCTAGAGTTATTGTTAGGTATATGGACAAATCTGATTGAGAAGGAAGACATAACATTAAAACCTATAGGTAGGAGCAGCCATCTTGTAGGCTATTTCAGTTTTTAATTTCTAAGAACCTCACTGTCTTGTTTGCATATTTATATTAATTACTAATCTAGTAGCTGAATTTTGAAGAAGTGCAGTCCACTTCCCTAAATATTTTCTGTTACTTAATAAGTTCTTATGCATTTAGGTTTTCTTTACTTTTAATTGTGAATAGTTGTGTAAGAAACAGTTTATGTTTGGGATGCAAAATCCTAGTTCTTTAAGAATAGATGAATAACATTAATGAAGAACATTAAATTCAGCATAGAGTTTTTTAGGAGGAATGTGAGAAAATAAAGTATAGGAAATAATTTACTTGCTTAAGACCATATGTTTCTCAACTTTCCATTCAGGGTGTTGAAGATGCTTTTTATACATTGGTTAGAGAAATTCGTCAGTATCGAATGAAAAGGCTCAACAGTAATGAAGATGGGAATCAAGGCTGCATGGGGGTGTCGTGTCTTGTGATGTGATGAGGTAGGATTAGACTAGCTGATAGCTTATGTTTGACAAATATGGTACAGCAGTGTTTCTCAACCGTGGTAACTTTAAGATCTGTGGGCTTCAACTCCCAGAATTCCACAGCTAGCACATTCTGGGAGTTGAAGTCTGCAGATCTTAAAGTCACCAACATTGAGAAACACTGAGGTATGATATAACATTTTTGAACTATTAGGTATTTTGAAGACAATTTGAAATGAAATGTATATCATTTTCTGTCATCAAGCTGATAAGTCCCTGGCTATGCCTCTACAAAACTCATTTACGTTAAAGGGTTTAGCAAAAAGTACTTGGTACTCTCATCATTACTGGTAGAGAATGTTGCTTTATGATGTTGCAGATCAATTGGAGTTGATGCAATTGGTACCAAGTCTCTGCATTATATTTTATAAAAATGAAAGTTCTAGCAGTTTGGATAGAATACTCCTGATGATAAGAGATGTGTGCTTGTAAGCCTACCGGCCTCTGGAATTTCAGTTGCCTGTACTTTATATTGTTATGCACTAGTTCAGTGTCTGGAAATCAGAATTAAATGTGTAGGTCTTCTTGGATTTTGGAGAGACATTCTGAGACAAATCTGTGCTAATAATATTTTATGTCTAATAGAACAGAACTAACAAAACATATTTATCTATTTCAGCTGCCTTTGAATCATCCATCCAAGTTCAAAGTTGAATCTTAATTCCACTGTGTTGCATTTCATGACGATGCCTTGGCCAGTATCATGCAAGTTGCCAATTGATCAATACTAAAACATTCTATCAGCACCAGAAGATACTGTTTCTGAACATCTACCTCTTTGCTCAGTTGAGCATGCAAAGAAAATCTCATATGTTATGTGTGGGATATTTCACTTTCCTTTCTTGGGTAGGTTCAAACAGAGAAACTGATTATATGAGAACTATAGAGGCCAAATGCCTTGAAAGAAATAACATCTCATTTTCTGGAAAGAAGGCTGGAATGAATTGTGATCATGCTATTCCGAAAAAGCCATTACATGGCATTGTATGGTAACATTATGCTTGATTTCCTGTACACCATTTTAAACCAGGATAATATTTCCTATACTATGTACTTAAATATTCCTATTGTACATTAGGTTAATCACATCTAGTCTAACCTCTTTAATTCTGGCCTTTTTATAACAAAAGTAAAATTATTTGATTATCAAGTGCCTCTTTACAAAGGCAAGCTAGACCTTAAGCCTTATTATGCTGGTTGCAGCTCTGGTTCCTAGCTGACCCATCCTGAATGTTTAAAGCTGACTCAGTTCATTGGTCTGTCTTAACCCAATATTATCTATGCTCGGCTTTATTGTCTTATATCTTCTATTTGGGCTTCCCAATGAACTGTATGTGGGAACTTTTGCAGAAGATATTTACTAGCCCTGGGCTAGTCAGAGTTCCTCGCATCATTGGCTGAAAAGCACTTTGAGATTAAGATTCTCCTGAGGAAATAGCAGTCAATTGCTATTTTCTGGTTTTAAATATAATACATTCCATTTACCTTGTGCTTGAAGGTACTGGTGTTTTCATCAGGACCACTTATTAGCTGTGGATACTGTCAACAGCTGTTACTCCATTATCAGTCATAAAACATGGCTGTGTGAAGTTTGTGTAGGAAAAAAATCTGTTTTATCCCAGCTATTTCTGCACTTCTATTTTTAGTTAAACTTATTTACTCATTTGATACCTTTGTCAAGCACAGTGTCTTTAGGCTTACTAGCAAAGAAATGTATTTAGGGAATCAACTTCATTGGCATTATTCATTTTGAAAGCTCTCTCCAGGCTACTGCTGTGCAGTGAAACTAGAGGTGAAGAGCTAGTGTAAAATGGAACTAGAGGAGTAGAGGGTGAATTTAATTTTCCTGCTGCTAAAAGTAGGATTAAATCGATACTGTACATTTATCCTTACAAAATATGGAGCTGGATTACTCAGTAGCCTCCATACCTCTATCATAAAAGAAAAGGAGCTGTGAGTTTTCCTTTCTCTAATGCTGAGGAGTAGTTGATTGGATTACTATTTATATGATGTATCCAAAATCTGGTCCTGAATCCCATGTATGTGTATCATCTCACTTTCAAGTGAGTGAGTGAACTGCCTTCACTGAAAGTAGATGCTTAAAATGATGTGAGGTGATATAAAAGCTGTCTGTGTGACTGTTTTACATATCTGATTGATGTGGTTATGTTTATTGAAGCACAGAAATGACTTCAATAGAAATTGAGTTTGTGGTCATTAAGTGGTTTACTGGTTTACAATATTGCCATTTTACTGCATACATTCTAAGTTGGATAGAAAACCACTATCCAACTTAATCCAAACTATCTAATCACCAAGTAAGAAAGTTGGCATATTATTTCCTAAATATATAACTTAATGGATCATTTCAGGTATACTTGATCTGAAGCTAATTTCATACAGCATTACATAGGACCATACAATAATGTGTTCATATGCTTTACTGCTGGCTAATGTGTTAATATTAAACCAAGCAAAACAGGAGCTCAAACTGATGTCACCTGAGCAATAAATAGATACTGGTTAAAGTCCCTTTGCATGTTGCTCAATGCTACATAGCATTCAGTTTTTTTCTTAGTGTGATTCCTTTGTTCTGTGGTAGATATGTGGCATATACACTGGTGAAGATAGTGAAATTTGCTTAATTTCTGTAAGTCGGCCAGCTGTGTAAATTACAGGAGCACTACTGCAGAACATGGGACTGCCTAAATAGAAGTACAGTGAATTGTTGGGCTTAAAAGAATTATTGAGAAATCACACTTCTTGGTTGGCATTTGCAGTTTGGAAATTGTAATTCCTGGAGCCTGAATATAAAATGTCATATTTGGCTCAGTGGTCTGCATGTTTGTCAATGAATCTGAGAAGCACATAGTAATATATTGGTAATTTTCTATCTGAGGTTCACTTGTATTACCATATTTTTCAGAGTATAAGATGCACCTTCCCCCCCCCCAAAAGAGGGTGAAAATGTTGGTGCATCTTATACACCGAATACAGCCATTTTTGGTTTCCCGAAGCCCCGCCCCCGCGTCCCATTTTTGTGAAAAATGAGCCCATTTTTCGCAAAAATGGGGTGCGCAGAGGGTTTAAGAGGCCTGCAGAGTGCTTCGGGGGGCTGGGGGAAGGCAAAAACTTTTTTTTCTTACTTCTTCAAAATCTTGGTGCGTCTTATACACAGGTGCGTCTCACAGTCCAAGAAATACGGTAAATGATGTTTCATCACAAGTGAGACATAGGTTAATTAAGAAGCAGTTTGTAGAATGAAGTAGGTGAAATCAGCTAATTTGGGTGATGGAAGCAATTTTCAAACACCTGTTTGCTTCAGCATGTAAAACGTTTATCTAAAAGTTGGTAACATTTGTAATTCTTGCTGTCTTTCAATTCTTGAAATTTCCTCCACTTACATTTGTATTATATGCAGAGGATGTTGTAGTGGCTAACCTGGGCCACAACAATATATTATTCATGGATGGTCGGCTGTCCTCTCCAGATCACTGTTTGTCTATTTCTGTAGCGCTAAGTAAAAAAGGGAGTCAATGGAGAACATTTGAAAAAACAAACAGCAGTGACAAATATGAAGCTAAATCTCATATACGCATAGTCCTTGACTTACGGCCACAATTGAGCCCAAAATTTCTATTGCTAAGCAAGGCAGTTAAGAGAGTCATAAAGTTACTTTTTTCAGTGCCGTTGTAACTGAATAGTCACAACCAGTCACTAAATGAATGGTTGTAAGTCAAGGACTATCTATATTAGGGAATTTAGGAAAGCAAGCACACAGATTATTTCTATAGAATTATTGCTCAAAGTATCATGAACAGATGTATAACTAAAATAAGTGCACAGTCTTGAATAAGAGTATGGTACATGCTAACAGTGTCTGTTGGTTGCAGATTTAAAAAGTAGTGTTTCAAAATAACTTTTACAATCATGTTCCTCAGCTGATTAGGGATATCTTTGTTGTTATTTTAGAAAAGAATCTCACTGATTCATGTAAATCTGCAGAAGCCCTTTCCAAAACAAGTTGGATTTTTAGTTTACTCTCTTCATAACATTAAAACTTAGATATGGAAAAAAATTGCAAGCTGGGCTTCCAGTTACAGGTCCTTGTTTTTCTTCTGATTATAATAATGCTGTTAAAATTACACTAATAATTTGTTGTAGTTGCCACACATTAATTTTACTGGACTGTTGAAAAGAAAACAAGATTACAGTGTTTAATCTGCTTAATATTTTTAAACATTTTCCATTACTAAAAGGATATGCCTGATACAGCAGGATAATAATATGCAAACTTAGACAAAATGTTGATCCTTTTTAAAGGAAATGGTTTCCTTCACAGAATGAATGGCTTCTGTAAGTTGCCTGCTGTGTTATGTGTGGATTGTCTTGTTTAATGTTTCAGAATGTTAAATATACTGTTTCAGAAATATTTGTGCCCATATGAAAATGTAATTGATCCACTGAATCTTATGGTCAGTTTCTTGTGTTACCTGCTATCTTTGATTTTTTTTTTAAATACCTATGTTGATCTCTAAACTTTGGTAAGATACATTTGGACTATTTGAAAACAAAAGTGCCTTTGTTGCCTAATAAATTCGAATCCCTGGAAATATATGTACAATTAGAAATTCCCAATCACAGCAAGTGACAGCAATTTGCCAACTCTGGCTGATTTTGGAAAAGCTAAGCGGGGTTGAATGGAGTTAGTATCACAAGACTATTTAGACAAAAAATCCAACATACTATTGCCATATAGTCATCAGGAGTCAAACTTCACTAGAGAGACTTTAAAAATTCCATCTTTTTTATGTGTGCATAAAATATCATTGTGTATTGCTAGTCCCTTACTCATCTATCATAATATATGATAGAGCCTAGACATGGTTAGGCTCTATTTTCCATGGACAAAACAAGAATGAATGGCAAGATGTGTATATTAGTGAAGGTCATCATTGATAAAACATTGAAGTCAAGATTCTGATCATAATTCAGAGGCAGCTAAAAATAATTCTTAACTTCTGGAGCTGATATTCTCTCAATTTATGTTTATTTGGATAACAAAGTGACTTATTTTAAGAATGCTGTAATATTTGCTGTAACACCTGATTTCACTTTTAGTTATGCTTATTTTTAGGTCTCATAGCTGAATACCACAGTTAATATGGGACAATAGATGCTGTGTGGATTAAAAAAAAATGGGCCATGCTTCCATTGTATGGTATTTCATGAACTTACTCTCTGGATTTCCAGACCACTAAATGTTAAAGGTTGACATATTGTCAAAGCACTAAGTCTAATTCCATTGTAATGTAATCATTTTTGAATGTGTTTAAGCAAACACTGGTTTTTTCCCTAAAATATATAAATATTTCTTTAGTGTGTTTGTTCAGTAATTGGGTCAGAAACAACATCCCCTACTTTGTATTGTTGTGAAATGTGGGTAATTCATAATTACTAGAACCTGTAACTATTACAAGGTGAATCCTTCTCAAATGACTGGACCACCTTCAAAACACCTGGAGATCTTTGAATAATTACAGTACATTTTAGCCTGGTCAGATCCTTAGATTGTTCAGTAAAGCAGTCCCAAGTCTTGTGGTTAGTCACAGATCTTTGGCTAAATATTTGGAAACTTAAAAAATACTTCGTTGGTATTGTAGAATGGCAGAAATATACATTTCTGTCAAAAAAGATAAAGAAAACTTATGTTCTACCTACTCTATTTTTTTTCTTTTCTAAATTACATTTTGTAGTATAGGTGAATTTCAGATTCTTCTTCCTTAAAAAATAATAGAAATTCAAAAACAACTCATTGACCACATGAGAAAGTTATATGCAGGGCAAGAAATCACAGTATGCTATTTAATACTCCTTCCTCCTCCTATTTTCTCCACAAAAACCACCCTGTGAAATGATTTGGGCTGAAAGAGAGTGGCTGGCCCAGGTTATCCAACCTTTCATGTTGAAAAAAGTGGAAAGTATAAGATGACAGCCAGCAGCAAGATGGATGGCTTCAGTTACAATGGGGATGAGTGCACAGTTGGAAGACCTGAAAAAGAAGATTAGGGATTGATAGCCATGGGGAAAATGTATGTGGTCACTAAGAACTGAAAATGACTTGATGGCACATAATTGCCTACAGTTTAAAAGATACAACCTGAAACCAAGGTTGGAAACACCCGATAACATCTTACTTAGCAGCCAGATATGCAGGAAGCAGCATCTAATAAACAGTCGTGGAAGGAACAATACCCTAATGAAGGACCTATCAAGGAAGAAACTATAATCCTAGCCAAGCTGTTACATATAAACAATCAGCAAGCTCCACCCTCCTGTGCACTGATGATACTATCTAGCCTGGTAATGAAATGTTTGTAGGAAAATATGCTCAGAAGTCAAAACCCAACAGTTCAACCCTGTGCTATGTATATTTTTTCTACTGATATTTCATTATGATTTTAGAAATATCTTACCAATTATTTCTATCTTACAGACAATAAATCCTGGCCTTGAAAGAAGCAGCAGTTTAAACTTTCAATTTTAATATAATTAAAATATATTTTACTGTAATTTTTAAAAGAAATATAGAAAAAATAATAAAACACCATCATAAAGGAGCAACTGGAAAAGACCTGAAACAATCAACGTCTTCAAAGGAATACAATTCACAAGGCAAAAACAATACGCTACCCTTCTTGGATATCTGAGGGAGATGGATGGTTAAGAAATATGAAATATAAATAAAAATGTCATCAGAGGAAATGGCAGCAAATTAGAAACACTAATATAAAAAAACTACTCACACTAACCAAGTGTTCCACTATTAAAGTAACAACCCAAACTTCCACAAAAGGAGCTGTGTAAGAATATTATTCAGATGAGCAGAAACAACTGCTATAACCAAGAACAGAAAAAGAAAACCAATTGCCTATATATCTTCCAACAAAATGGATACTTATACAACTTTATCAAATGCTTTTCTTTTTCTTTTATTTCTTTTAGTTTGCATTAGCTTGTATTGTTTTAATAAAGATTACTATAAAAAAGAGAAATAGTAATATCAAATAATTATGAAATTGTAATAATTTTTTTAAAAAAATGAACATAGTATAAATTTTTATATATTTATAAAAATATACAAAATGTATTGCAAATATATACAGGTATTGCAATGTCTGCAAACAAATAACAAAGAACAAATAAATAACAAAGCTTAGAGAGCACAAAGGACTCCAAAGTTAAATATTCACGATACTCCCAAAGGTGCTTTTTTCTGTAGGCAACACGACTTGTTTTTTTCTTTGAAGATGTTTCACTTCTCATCCAAGAAGTTTCTTCAGCTCTGACAGGATAGTGGGGAATGGAAGGATTTATGTTCCTTTCAGATAGCTGGTCATTTGCATCCTTTTAAAGCACTTGAAGCACTTGGAGGTTTATCTGTGTCCTCGGTCACCTGAGTAGTGCTCCTGGTTCCTGTAGTCTGCAATTTTTCCTCTGGAAATCCATTCCTACTCCCACACCACTCAAAGGGTGTTCATCCCAAATTGTGAAAAGAAGCGAAACATCTTCAAAGAAAAAACAAAGTCCAGTTGCCTCCAGAAAAAGCACCTTTGGGACAACCATGACCTGGATGACTGACAATTTGGGATGAACACCCTTTGAATGGTGTGGGAATAGGAATGGATTTGCAAATATTTATTTATTTGTAAAATTAAGGTAACTGGGCAGCTTACAATCATAAAAGGTAAAATCTAAATTAAAAACATACCCGGTAAGTTACTGTGTTTCCCCGAAAATAAGACCCTGTCTTATATTTTTTTGAACCCTGAAATAAGCGCTTGGCCTTATTGCCATGCACTCAAAAGCCCGATTGGGCTTATTATCAGGGGATGTCTTATTTTGGGGGAAACAGGGTAGTACAGAAAGTCAAACACTCTGGCGCAATTAAAAGATGGGGAGGGCAGGAGCAGGATGGGGAGAGGTGGGATCTGTTGTTAATCAATCACCTCCACTGTGGTTGATCAATTAACAAAAGTTTACTGTGGTTTATAAATCTCAGTAACTGAGTTCACAGAACATGTGGATTAGCACCAGGTGTGTTCTAGGCCACAGAGATGTACATTGGGGAATCGTTGCTATCTAAGGATCAAATAAATTCAATTTATAAACTGTCTCAATAATCCAAGCGACTCTAAGCAACAAATATTAAAGCAGTGACAAAAAAACAAAGATACTAAGCAATATATGTTACGATGTTGGAGGCAAATACAGAATACAACCAAGAATAAAATATCCATGACAGCGCAGAGTCCTAAATCATCCAAAGCCTGCTGGAAGAGCCACATGCTTTCCTAAAATGACAATAAGGCTGGGGCTGTATAGATAACAAGGGGATTGTTGTATCTTTGTAGTTCTCTATCACAAGGCCACAACCTCCAAAAGATTTCTCCACACGTTTTCTTTTTTTTTTTTTGATGACCCTACTCTACTTCATCTGACCTTTTGAATAAAAGAGGTACAAGAGCTCAAAAGGGAATTAGTGTTACTGTAAAGCCTGAAGGTCATTCTTGGTTTCAGATGCTGTTTTAATACCTTTGACATTAACTGCAGAAATATTAGAAGCAAATGTAGTTTTACCGCCAGCTATAGAAGACAGATAGTTTTCTGAAAACAGATTGAGAAAGCTGGGAAGGTCTTCCAAAGGATGACATGTGGGATTGGACTGCAAGGATTCAGTAAATTAACATATTGAACTCGGCTTGAACACTAGAATTTAGAAATGGTTCCCATTGCATTTCAAAATGGAAGAATATTTGAGGAAATTCCAACAAATAATTAGCTTCTTTGAGAGAACATTGTGGAATCTTGTGATCCCTGTGTTCAATTGTGGCTGATGTTAAAGAGATTTTCTGGAGTAAAAAGTTTTGCAGATCATCTAAACCCTAAATCTTATATGCATATATTGTCGTGAGACTCCTGAGGCAACATTCTTGGGTACGAAATGCTGGGGGAGCACAGATTGAGGAGATCTTGATAAGGAGAGCTATGTTTTCTATCTGACCTGACCTGCAGTTCTTAAGTTAGATGATGATGATGATGATGATGATTATTATTATTTATTATTATTATTATTATTATTACTCCCAAGGGACTCTGGGCGGCTCACAACACTATAAAAAACCGTTAAAAAAACCATAATAAAAACAATTAAAAACAGTNATTATTATTATTATTTATTATTATTATTGGTATTATTATTATTATTATTATTATTATGCACAGTGGAGAATGCTGATCTGTAATCGATGCTAAAGTAAAATTTGGCTAACAAGTCAACAGAAATCCATTGATGGGATCTTTATCTTCTCCTTCAAGACAAGCAATAAAATAAAACTATTGGGGGGGGGGAAGTCTCCTAGATATATTCTGACAAGATATCCTTTCAGAGGGAAAAAAAAGTATCCTTTTTAGGTGACAGATTTAGTATTTAGATAATGCTTCTAATATTTTTCAGTACCTTGAAAAAGTGCTGCCTGAGGAATTCTGGGAGTTGGTGTCCAGACCTTTTCAGTTGTCAAGATTCAGAAACACTGCTCTGAATTGTGGGCAGTCATCGGCTAAGTCTATGCTCTTCCATCAGGGGCTAATAATTTTCTGTTCTTGCTGCAAAAGAAGAAAAAGTAGCAATAGCAGATACGACATAACTTTTAGCTATTTGTCAGCTAAAGTAGTCTCATTTATATGGCATAAGACCTTTTGAACTCAATCCTTCAAGATATGTGAACTGGCAGCTGAGCCATGGTCTGTTGAATAAACTACAGTTGAATTGGTTCACAAAATATCTTAAATCAAAACCCACCAGACTTCATTATAGTTAGGGTGATGCATGAACCCAGCCTACTTTATAGCTTAGATTTTCTTTCATATGGGATGCCCGTGGCTGGAAGCAGAACCATTTTTACCGCAATGTCTAGCTGATGGGAATCAATTCTCGCTGATTATTTTTTGTTTGATTGTTTAGGGAGAAAAAAGGCTGCGGTTATTGATTATGGCTTTTAATACTGTAGTTCATACTGAACATTTGAGTAAGCATACTTTGTGAATCTGTCAAATGTATAATAAAAATAAAACAAGATGTTATATTTGGTACATGCAAAATGCAAACATGCTTTCATAATAAATAATATATATGTATTAATATATCATTAGTGTGTGTGTGTGTGTGTGTGTGTGTGTGTGTGTGTGTGTGTTTATAATAATTTCTTATAATAATTTCTTATTGTTTTGGTTCAAAAAATGGTAAATGGGATACATAGCCAATGCAGTGAGGCACACATTCAGATTAAAAGAGAGAGAGAGCTAAATGTTGCTCAAGGAGAAAAGACGAGTGCCCATTGATACCAGCCAGAGCCCTACATAGGATGCTGCCCATAGTATTTCATTGTTTCAATGTACATTTCAATGTACATTGTACAAATGTACATTGTTTCAATGTACATTTCAATTAACCCCAAATAAGTCCATGGCGTCATTGGTTGCAGTGAAAAGTTAGTCTGACTGCAGCTTTAAATAGTCCATTGCTTACTTGTTCATTCCTTTTAGAGAAGAGGAGTTGGGTTACAAGAGCACAGATAAATAATAAAATGAATACTGGCTGGCTGTGAACCTTCACTCTTCCATTTGCCTATTCCAAAGTCAGTTCCTGAAAACTTTACTGAGGTAGTAGGAAAATGCCACAGGTGAAAGTTCCAGGTAGGTCTACACTCAGTAGATTGATAGGTAGACTTAATCTCAGTCTAACTACGTTGCCTTGTATCTATAAAAGCTATTTTCTATTTTTTTTAAACTAAGTATTGTACTGGGGTAAAAAGAATTTGAATGAGGAATTGGTAAGCCTTTTAATTTTCCCCAAATGAGTCATTTGGTAGAACAGAAAGCAAGTAGTTGTTATAACAAAAATGTGAAAAAAGATGGAAGAGACTGTGAACTCAGTTCAGCAAAACCCACTCTACTCCCACCCGAGCAGAAACTGGTATGGTAGTGGATAAGGTGGTAAACTGAGGGCAAATTAAATGTGTCAACCGATGCCAACTAGAATTACAGGAGTTTACTCAGAAATTTATTATGAACCTGGAACTCAGTGCAGCTAGGAAGCTGAGAAATAGAGGGGTGGGGGGGAACAGAGAGAGAGAGAGATAATAAAGATACCTCTATTTGTTAAGTATAACTCTTTGTTTAGAGGTGATTATTGAAATATTAACATTCTCACAAAAGAATTAATAGACATTGCAAATTTACTAACTTGTTTACGGAGCATGTAGTATATAGAAATATATGTGAACTGTGCGCATTTCTATTTTTACTAAGAAAATATTCATATCCAGTTCATTGCTTTTCTCTGCACAACACTTATCTTTGAAGGCAGGAGATTCAGCTCGTGTAGAGCTTTGGATTGATGTCTGTGCAGTTAATATTTATGGATATGTAAAGATTAAGCCACACCTTTTGATATATATTGGAAGAATGTGTGGAAAGTGCTGTTGGTGATGTGACTCTCAGATTTATGCTTGCCCAGACTGAGTCTTTGAGAAACATTTAAATTTCTCTTGTGGAGTTCATGATGTCCCCCGATGCTTTGTTAATGCAGGATCCAATCTGGGTCGTTGACCAGGACCAGAGGTTTAGTCTTCCAAGCTTTCGGACTCATGCTGGAGCCTATCCTCAGGGAACTGACATTCCCTCTCACCAGAATGTGCTGGATCCGAAGACTAAACCATTGGTCCTGGTCACCAACCCAGATTGGATCCTGCAACATTATCATGGGACACATCTATTTGCCTTCATTCACTTTGTTAATATTCTTTCTTTCTCCCGGTTGAACAGTTCATAAAAAATATGCAGAAAGCTTAAGCCACAACTTTTGGACATTTGTCTATTGAAAATTACAACTGTACATGCGAAAATGAAACATCTTTCAAATGTTCCATCCTGCAATTTATTGAAGAAACATGAGTATTGTCAAGGAGTCAATATTTGAAATACAGGTAGTCCTTGACATATAACCACAATAGGGACTAGAACTTCCATCGCTAAGCAAGGAGGTTGTTAAGTGAATCAAATCCAATTTTACAACCTTTTAGCCATGGCTGTTAAGTGAATCACATTTTTATTAAGCAAACCCAGCTTCCCCCGTTGACTTTGCTTGTCAGAAGCCGGCAGAGAAGGTCGCAAATGGCAATCACATGACTCCAGGATGCTGCAACGATCATAAATACACGCCGAAAGTGTGAGGATTGGTCATAAATCTCTTTTTTCAATTGCATCACTGGCACAATTTGTCCTGGTGAGAAAACTGTCTAGATACCTGGCTACTGCTGGGTATAAGGCTGAATATAAGTGACTCTGTTCAGCATCACTATATGCAAGGATTTGGTGCTGCTAGGAAAAAGAGGGATTCTCTGTCTTTGTAGAATGTGGCTGTGGCAACAACAAAATAGGGTTACCAGATGTCTGGACAAAGGAGGGTCTCTTTTTGTCTTCATGTCTTCTGTCTGGCAGGCAAAAGCTTAAAATAATTGTTGTTCGGCTTTTTCATTGTCTTATTTGTGGAGTTTAGGGACATTTTTCACAACAGTAGCCATTCAAACTTTTGTGGATTGTGACCACAAAAATTCTCTACTACTTTCTTTTTTCTCATCTGTCAATAGTGTCAACAGCCTTCATTTACATTATTTAATTTATTTCCTGATTCCAGCAATTACCTTCAGTTCAGCCCCTTTAAATCTATGATCATGCCGTCGTCGATCACATGATCACATCATATGTTTCTATTGTGAAATTTGAAGACTGCATGGTGGACAATTTTATGTTATTGCCATCATATGTTATTGAAAATAAAGATTGGTAGGGGGGGAAATGCAATTGAAAAATCAGTCTTTTGATGCTGGAAAAAGTAATTTCATATACATGTAGACTTGGGTACTTTTTTTTTGCATTTTTGCTGAAATTTTTGACATGGATGTCAAGGAAGCTAAAAAGTTAGTGAATCTTCCCTCATACCCACACATTTGTCCTCTTTTTCGACTGTCCGTATCATCAGCTGGTAACTCTACACAGAAAGAACAGCTTTAAGCAGGAGGTAAGGATCCAGAACAGGACTGTCCCTCTTACCATCTTCTATTCTGTGTCCTCAAGTAGAGAGGGCTTCATTCTTTCTAGCCCATTCCCAATATACAGTGTCACTGGCATTGCACACAGCTGTCACTAACCTCGTCTCCAGCATACCTCTTTAATCATCATGACATTTTATGCTTATCTTGCTTATTCCACCTGCCCATCTCTTGCTGAAGCATTATCACATCCTTGCTTCTTCCAATTCCTATCAACAGATCAGATACCCATCTGATTATTACTTCACCTCTACTGTAAAAATGGTAATATTGCTCGTAGTTTAATGTTGTGCAATACACTTGCAATCATTTGTATGTGTTGTGAATGCACACCACAGGGTACAATACTGTACATCTCCCTGTGATTGAGAGATGGCTTTATGAATGTACACAGTTCAGCAACTCCAGCCCTTCCCTGTGCTGGTAGAATTTGGCAGAAGCCCACGGAGAGAGGCCTGTAAAAACACTTGTTGTTTCCCCCCTTTCCCCATCTCATCAACTTCTGATGAATGAATTGCAGTTTTCAAAAATCTGGAGAAATCCAGGTAACTGGAAAAGAACAATTGTTTCAGGGAATGTCTATTTTCATAGTCATAGGAAAAATGTACAGTCAGGAATTTGCATTAAGTACTTTATTTCAGTTTGATGTGCTGTGCTGTGCTAAAACTCATTTTTTATGTATTTGTGCAAGATATGGAATGAGTTATTTAGTGTCAGCCTTCAATCAGATCTCAGGCTATGTTTATGAAGATACAGTTTTCCTTTAGAACATACAGGCAGTCCTTGACTTACGACACAGTTGGGTCCACAATCTCAGTAATTAAGTGAAAATCACACAACCACTTAGTTCAATGACTGCAATCAGTGACTCCTGGCTCAATCAATTGCAGTTGTTAAGTGAAGCCTCAGGGGGAGGTCCAGGGCTCACTGGCACATGGAAACATGATGCAGGCCAGAAGGCATCAGTCTGTTCCCCACCCAGTCACAAATGGGAGCTCTCAGCCCGCTCCAGGGTTTACCAGCATGCCTGAAGCTGCTGCGGGCCTGGATGTACTTCCCACCGAGTCTCCCAGTCACACACAGTCTCAGCCCTTTAGGAGGCTCTGTTTTAAGATTGCAAGAATAGTACCCACTTGCAGAATAGTCTGTGCAGGAAGGCCACACTTGTATTGGCTGTGCATGCCTCTCAGAAGCTGTAGAAAAACAGAAAAGGAAATTGTATGCTGCTGGATTCTGGAACTGGCTAAGGTCTCCTGGCTAAGGTCATGGCCAAAGATGACCGAGGCCATGACTGCTTTGTGCGTGCTGGTAGGTCCTGGAACCATTTACAGGTTCCATTTACAAAGTAGGTGGGGAATAAGCTGAAAACTCCCAGGGCCATGACAGCTTTAGGCATGGCAGTAGCTTCTGGAGCTAGCTGAGGGCTCCTGGATATGGCTGGGTGGCTGGGAGGAGACTTTCCCTCTGTCCCCTCAGCTCAGGGGTGGGCTGCTGGGGGTTTGCAGGGGTTCGGGAGAACCTCTAGCTAAGATTCCGTGCAGTTCGGAGAACTCCCAAATCCCACTCCTGGCTGGCCCCACCCACCCCTCCCCTCCCCTCCCCTGAGTCCCCACGCGGCCCGTTTTGGATGCAGGTAAGTGCAGGGCGCGCGCGGAGGCTCAGGGAGGGCGAAAAACAGGCCTACCGGAAGTTCGGGAAGGCCGGAAACGGGCCCATTTCCGGCCTCCAGAGGGCCTCTGGAGCCCAGGCTCGAGAAAAGCCTCCAGAGCCCGGGGAAGGCAAAATGCCCCCCCCCGCCGTGGTGCAGGAGGCCAACTAGACCACGCCCGCCACAGCCACCCAGCAACCGGGCAGAGAACCCCTTGCTAAAATTTTTGAAGCCCACCCCTGCCTCAGCTTACAACCTTTCATTCTAGAAAGCTGGCAGTAAAGTTTGCAAATGGTAATCACATGATCATGGGGTGCTTGACAACTAGATGTAAGTATGAACAGGCCAAGGGCCTAAAATGCAGTCATGTGACCATGGGGTAGTGGTGGTATGAACCAGGAGTGCTTTATGGGCAATTAAACACCTTTTTTGAGGCTGTCATTACTACAAATGGTCATTTAAGTATAGGTTGAAAATTGAAGACTTCCTGTATAGTAATTTGTTCCCTAGCATGCTGGCTGGGGACTTCTGAGAGTTGAATTAATACATCTTAAATTGCCAAGATTGAGAAACTTTATATTATATTTTTTTTAGATGTTTCTTTTTTGACTAATTTCTCAAATGACATAAGTGGTACCAGGCTAGAAACCGGGATACTTGCTTACCCAAGAAAGCCAGCTGGGTGACTTTGGGCCAGTCACCCTCTCTCAGCCCAACTGAGAGGATTGTTGTTGTGGGGAAAATAGGAGGAAGGTGTGTTTGCCATCTTGAGTTATTTGTGAAAATAATAAAGGCAGGATATAAATAAATAAATATAAATAAATAATACAGGAAATTCTATAATTTATCTTCTATGCTGAAAAGAAAAAGGGAAGAGTGACAGTACATTTTATTTTTAAAAAATAAGGTCGATTTTATTTATCTCTTCTAAAAGTGGTTTATTTCCCCAAAAGAAGGACACCAGTCACCATGAATCTACCCTACATAGCCAGGAGATGGCATTGTTGGAATTATTTCAATTTTTGCATTTTGATCTTTTAATTCCCTCTTTTGTTTTTAGTTCGTAATCATTGTCTGTTTCAGCAGTTTTCTCCCCACTTGCTCCCATATCACTCCATCTCATCAACTATAATCAATAAAAGAGAAATGCAACTTTTCTTTGTAATGCTTTATGTACAGGTAAATCTCACTTAACAATTGCCACATTTAGTGACTGTTCAAATTAGGTTATATTAACAGAATCTTGCAAGTCTGAAAATATCTCTCTCCCTCCTTGTCTTTACTTTCCAAGGAACTAAGAAGGGTCCCTGTTGAAATGCTTTCCATACCCCCATTTCTTTAGTGTGAGGGCCAAGCAACATGGACTCTGTAACACTAGCAACATTATATTCCACAGATTATTGCAGCCTTCTTTTGCTGTGTTCTCCTTATAACCAATACATTTTTTCCAGATGGGTCACTACTTCCATACTTTTTTCTTAGCACTACAACTTGAGAGGTTGATCTCTTCTCAGGATATATACAAAGTTAATATGGACCTTTCTGTTGGATCTGGTGGATTAAGATGACCTATTGATCTATTGCCTTTTCCCCACAGAAACAGACAATGACATGCGCTCCTTTGCAGAGATGGTCTTTGCCTCAGAGGTGAAGGATGAAGGAGAACGGCATGAAATCTCTCCATTTGATGTGTCAGATATCTGTCCCATCTCACATCACGAAATGCAAGACCACATGATCAAACAGGAGAACACAAGTGCTTCTGATAAACGGTGAGAATTGGGCATATGTCCTGAAAGTTTGGATAAGTAACATTGTAAGGCTAAGGCCTCTGCTATGGTGCCAGTGCCAGCCTATAGCCACCTTTCTCCGTACCTATCATGCTTTCAGCCCCACCTAATTATTTTAAGAGAGAAACTGACACGAAACTATAGCAACTTTATATCTAACTCCATGTAAAATCCATGTGCATTTTTACAAAGAAAAATGAGAGGCAGAGTTTTGTTTGAAAGGGTGGACATCTAACTACGAAAAGGAACAAAGAAAAACAAAGATCTATTAGGGAGTATCCTGCCAAGAAGGACTAGAGTGGGCTGCTAAGCAAAATGGCAAATAACATTCCATCTATCTCTTCCTGTACCCATTTTATCAATGGGGAAGTTTGTTTGTTTATTTATTTATTTATTTATTTATTTATTTATTTATTTATTTATTTATTTATTTATTTATTTATTTATTTATTTAAAAGGGTGGACATCTAACTACGAAAAGGAACAAAGAAAAACAAAGATCTATTAGGGAGTATCCTGCCAAGAAGGACTAGAGTGGGCTGCTAAGCAAAATGGCAAATAACATTCCATCTATCTCTTCCTGTACCCATTTTATCAATGGGGAAGTTTGTTTGTTTATTTATTTATTTATTTATTTATTTATTTATTTATTTATTTATTTATTTATTTATTTATTTAT